>CM033450.1:6510145-7007645 GCA_019425755.1 Amaranthus cruentus
TTTTTTTTTATTTGATAATCATCATTTGTACTTGAACACATTTTGATTCTTTAGGCTGCTTGGATTTTGGACGAAAGTGAGGATGATGGTGTAAGCAGTGATGATTCAAATGATGGCATGGTCTTGGATGAAGTTGAAAATGGGGTTACTTCTAATAAGGTTTCTAAGAATTTTGAATTCGATGAAGATGAAAGTTCTGTGGATTTAGGACAATCTGATGGAGAAACAGATACTGATTCAGTGATGGTGGTGAGTATAGCTGGCATCTATTGTTAACTATGTTGACTTAGGTGGCTTGTGTACATTTATGCATGTCTAGCTGTTTAAATACTTTGCCTGTATAAAGTACTTTGCTACTTGAAGTTGCAAACATGTGATGCTGCATATTACTTGTGACTTGGGTACTCTTGTTGGACTTGGGCTTCCAAGTACCCTTTTCAGCTGTTAGATCCATATTTCCATGTTTTTTTTTGCCTAAATGAAGGCAGTAATGTCCATAACCCATGTCACATGTATGAGCATTTATGTGGAAATGATTGGAGAGAATTTAAAAGTCTTAAATGAAGTAAGTGAATAAGCAAAATATAAGATCAATATTAATTTTCTATTTCCATATGGGCTGCTTTGGTTTTCACTACTCATGTTTCCCAACATCTGCTCATCGTTGTGAAGAATTTTATTTTCAAGGAAAATGTTTTCCGCCAAAACCAAACACTCAATGTTGGTTACTTTTAACACCCCCTTCCTATAAGGAAGAAAATCATTTGTTTGAATTTGAAAAATGGAAAGCACTGCCATAAGGATTATTATGTGTTCCTAAATGTTGTGTTTCATGCCTAACATTTTATGCAGTCTATTTCAGTGTGGGTGCTTATTTCTTTATTTGTTAATCAATCTTTTCTGCTTATAATTGTTTCTGCCTTTTCACTGTGGGTTTTTTTGTTTATTTTTTATTTTTTTTTATACTTATTCTTGTCTAATTGGTTTTCTAAAAACATACTCATTTTCTTTATAGGATGGAGAAATGACTAGGGATCAGATAGAACATGAGATTAGAAGATTAAAAGATGCTCATGCAGAAGATGAGGGTAATTTTAATTATCGCTTCAACTTTTTTCTCTGCATAGCCCAAGTTATGTATTATCTTTAGTTTATATTAACAAATGTTTTCGAAATTAAAATCATGCTTATATAGTTGTGAACGAATTGGGTGGGCATGTTGATATAATACCAATCTTTTCCCCCACTTAAGAGTTTAGAAATTACGTTTCTTAAATATTTTAACTTGTGCATATATGTTATTTTACAATAATGCCAAAGCCTCAATCTCAACATGCGGGTTTGACTACATCAACCAAAGAAAATGAGCGTGAGTACAATGATTATTTGGTCTTACTTGATACCTTCACCGTTTCTTTTACTTGCACCCAAGTTCACTTGTACACACATTAAGATAGTGGCAAAAAGGATGAAATGTTCCAACATCGCCTTTGTTTATGATGACACTAAGTGCATATGATGAGGATTTAAGAGAGAAATTAAAGTTTATAAGTGGAAAACGTCATTAGTTTTGTTTTGTAGTTGAGACCAGGATGTAATGTTTCAATATTGCCCTTTTTTTATTTATAAAAGACATTACGAGCAAACATAAATAAAATAATATGGTTGATAAAAGTAAAAACCTAGAAGAAGTATTAATAATTCTCTAATTCATAATTACATAATTAGATAAGCCCAAATTGCTTTATTGTTTCCAACATGTTGTAATAAACATCCTGCTTCATACCAATCTATCATAGGGAATGTATTGTTTCTCTATAAACATTTGATTTTAATTATGTTCGCCTTGAGTTTTGTGATTTATGACATGGTTAGAAAGCTATGTATCTCAAGTATAATTGATGTATAAGATCTTTTACTTAAGAAATAATATGCCTTATAGGATCATTGATGCTTCAATATAGGCTGTATATGACTCAATGATGTCCATAATATTCATATTGCTGTATTACTTGTATTAATAGAAGAATTCAAATTTTCAGAATATCCAGATGAAGTTGATACTCCATTAGATGTGCCTGCTAGAAAGCGTTTTGCCAAGTATAGAGGCCTGAAGTCCTTTCGAACTTCTTCATGGGATCCTAAGGTGAGATTTTTGTAACTTTTAAATTGAACTGTACACGTAGTGTCCCCCTTGGAGTCTTGATTAACCTCTCCCCCCCTCTCTCTCTGAGTAGGAATCTTTGCCACCAGATTATGCTAGAATATTTGCCTTCGATAATTTTGCTAGAACTCGAAAACATGTGCTCGCAAAAGCCTTGGAACGGGACAAGAGTACGGACGACACTGTATCAATTGGCAAATATGTAAGGCTTTATATCAAAGAAGTACCACAGGCTGTTGCTTCCCAGTTATGCTTGCGCGCAAAGATATTACCCATAATAACATGTGGACTCTTACAACATGAGTCAAAGATGTCTGTCCTTCACTTTAGGTATATAGTTCTCATGGTTTCTTTGTTTTCTATGATAATATGGCTCATTTGAGGCTAATATTTAGTCACATAATTGACTTTTTACAGGATTAAGAAGCATGACAGTTACCATGAACCAATCAAAGGAAAAGAGGAACTTACATTTCATGTTGGCTTTCGGCAGTTTGTTGCGAGGCAAGAATATTTAGAAAATAGTTGCATAATTTTTTTTATTGTTATGATATTGACGGTTTTTGCTTGCTATATGAAGGCCAATATATTCAAGTGATAACACTGATACAGACAAGCACAAGATGGAGAGGTTTCTCCATGCAGGACGTTTTTCTGTTGCTTCAATATATGCGCCAATATCTTTTCCACCACTTTATGTGGTCGCGATGAAAAAAACTAGTGACATGGACGCACCTGCTTTGGCGGCTGTTGGTAGTTTGATAAGCGTTGATCCAGATAGGATCATTCTGAAGAAAATTATTTTAAGCGGGTATATTTCTTCGCTTAGCTTTCAGAATTACTAGTATAAGGTTTACAAGTAAAGGTCAATTGGAAACAATCTCTCAATCTCTTTGTTACAAGCATAAGGTTGCGTACATGCGACCCCCTTACCCTATAAGCACTTATGACCTGTTTGATTGTTGGTATTAAATGGTGATAAATTGGTAATGAAATTTCTATTATCACTTAATCACCTAATATCACCCCTCCTACAAATAATGTATTGGAATGAATTTTGTTAAGAACTAAAATGATTGAAGTAGAATAAGTATGATCATTAAACTTGTCAAGAGATTTTTTTATAAAAATTACACCAACTTTCAATTATCATTTCCATCATTTAATACCGTTAAATAAACAGATTATTATTATATTGAAATAATTAAACATTTGTTGTTTTCTGTCATCTCAGATTCAAATTTTAATATTTATGTAGTTTAGATGATCCCTCTTTTTATTGTAAGTGTTAACATAAGCATTTTAGTATATTCTACTGCGTTCCTCACTATCTAAGAATTGTTAGCATTTTCATTTGTCTAAATCTTTTTTCATGCAGTTATCCCCAACGAGTTTCAAAAGTTAAAGCAACAGTTAGATATATGTTCCATAACCCGGAAGATGTTAGATGGTTCAAGGTATGTGTAGCTTGTCAGTTACTTCTCCCTGAACTTTTCCGTTTCCATTTTGTACTCCCTTATTATTGGTGGAGATACCCGCAGGGGAGGGGGTCTTAACTATAAAATTTCATTGTACTATTTTGTATGCTAATTGGTGGCTTGGTGGTTGAGTTCATTCAAGTTTTTGTATGCTGCAGCCTGTAGAAGTATGGTCTAAATGCGGTCGTCGTGGCCGCATAAAGGAGCCTGTTGGTACACATGGTATGTTTCTTCATATATGTGCTCATCTAGAACTAATGTTTACATCTCTTTTGTAGAAATCGATGTTCTTGTTTTTATTTGTTTTACTCGTATTCTTTTCTTCACCATTTACTAGGAACAATTATGTGATCACTTTGAGTCTCTTTTCTTATTTAGTATAGTAGATTCTTTAGTGATAGACCCTAATCCGCTGAATTTAGCTTTCATAATGGATATATTAAAATAGGGCGCAACCACTGAGAGATGATCCTAGAGTTTAATGGACGAGTTTAGATAGAAAATGAGTTGGGCTTGCCTAAAACCCTTATCTGTGGGCTGCGAAACACGCCTGTGGCCTTTTTTTCCATTGGCACGATCCGACTAGTTTTATAGTAGTTTAACAACTAAAACAAGCTTCAATAGAGTATTTTCAAAGAAAAAAAGAAATAGAAATAATACGAGTGATTATCCATACCCCCCGAATGTCTTTATATTTTTAGTAAATTATTAGAATTTAACGTGCTGGGTGTACTTCGTGTCGCTATCATCCAATTGATTACAGTTCTGGGTTAATCTTTTGCATTAAGGTTGATCACACATTCCACCTTCCGTCATTTTTTTTGTTAACATTGTCATAGTAGAAGGATAAAGACCACTAACTTAGTTCCTCTTGGATTGCAGGGGCAATGAAATGTCTCTTTAACGGAGTCCTTCAGCAACACGACACTGTGTGCATGAGCTTATTCAAACGTGCTTACCCCAAATGGCCAGAACACAAATTCCCGTTATCCAATTTTTGAAATGATGGAATTCGGGCATACTTAGCTGATTCTCAATGCAGCGCAGGAGGCAGGATACAACTTGCTGTGCTGTGATCGGGAATGAAGTGCTGGTTCAGAAGTAATTCTTTGTAGATTTACTATTTGTTGGCTTCGTGCACGTTATGTTTTGTACAATTATATTTACATGTATCACTTGCGCCGATTGGTTTCCGGAGCATGAAATTTTGCCAATGTTTGTCAATATAGATGGGTTGACACTTGACAGGCTCTTGCATGAATTATAGGAATTGAGTTAATTGAGTTTTGGAAATGGTAATGAGAAATGGCGTTGTGTACCAACAGTGTTTATCCTATTTTTGCCAATTTCTTTTTTATTATTTACGAAAGAAAAAAACGTCAATTTGAGTTTGCTAGACCAAAAGTACGTTAATATAATGCAAAATATTTTTCGAAAAATGATGGATAGATGCAACGCTCATAAATGAGATAACTTGATCGTTCTTAGACGTATTAGTGCATGTTGTTGGTTGATGACAATGTTTTATTAGAATTTCTTTTAATTAGCATGTGTCCTATTTTTTACTAGTAACTAGTAAGTTAGCTTATTTGCTTTATTTTTATTTGGGGTATGTATAATTTTACTATTTACTATTACTATTTCTACATTTTTATTTACCCAACTTTAATCTCAATTAATTAAATAACATTTATACAATACCTTAATTAATCATTAAATCCACCTTATTAATATCCTTACCCACTTCCATCCCTTATAATAAAACCATAAATATCTCTTTTATCACAATACTGATGGTTCTTCTAGAAACTTGTTGTTTGGATGAAGCTTAGATTTGGAATATGACCTCTGCTTTTGATTTCCAAATCTCTCTGTCTCTCATTGATCCTCATCAACCATAATTGGTTCTCTCTCACACACTCTCATTCTTCGAATTTGGGCTCTTTATTTTGAGCGAGTGTTGAGTCAAGCCACAAATCTTACCTTAATGGAGGTGAGTTCGATCACCTCGTAGTGTACTCAATGACTTGCACTATTGAGAATGATGATGATCATGAATTGAAGCATGGAATGATTTATTTTGGCTCGCTTGATGAAGTGAGTGTTGGGGATGACTTGGGGTGTCTCAAGGAAGCAAAGACAAGAGATTCAAAGGATGTGAAGGTGGCTCGACCAGCCGAGCATAGCTGGCTCGATCGAGCCTTCACGCAGTAGGGAGACAGTAGCTTCAGGACCTTCGCTCGACCAGGCGAGTGCCTAGGCTCGACCCGAGCGGCTGCTGCTGTCCAGGTTTGCCGGTTATTCTGTTTTGATGTCCGGTTTATGGGCTTTTGTCCCATTTGTCCTCGGGTCTTCTAATATACTTTAGGACTATAAATTGGAGCCTTAGAAGTGTATTAAGATTGGTGTGAGAGCCAAATACAAAGAGTTTGCTAGGGTCTAACATCAAGAGAGTATACTCCATTGTATTAGGGCATTTTATGGGAGATTAAAGTAAAGCTTCAGTCTTTGTTTTAGGAGGGTGTTCTTAAAGCTTGTAAGGTGAGTCTGGTAAGGTGAGTCATTAATGTATTCTTGTTTATATTAATGATAAGATACTTGATTTGAGGGGGAGGCATCACTAGATATCTCATCATATATTCTTGTGTTTGCCATTGTTGTGTGCATGCTCTGTTTTTGCATCTGTTTTGTGTTTGTTTCTTCGCCGTTCTTAGAGCCCATTCACAAGAGTGAGCTTTTTGATGTTTTCTCGATCTACCTGTTTCAATCTTTGTTGTTAGCTTAATTGCTCTTTCAGTTCGTCTTCTTCAAAGCTGTTCGTTTACAAAAAAATCCTCCACAAAAAGTTCAAAGGAAAGCATCAATCTCTCTTTAAACTATAAAATTAATCGCACTTCGATGTGATTCTATAATTCTAACACATCTTAATTACTAATTTGCCCAAACTATGATGGAAGAGAATTAATTATGAGTCAATTACTTAATAATTTGACAAACAAGTTGATAAAGTGCAATTTTTGTGCTCCTCTATGGCTCTATGGATGGTTAGTGGTTTTTTAAAAGCATTTTTAACTTGTTTGCTCATTTTTATGCATTTTGCATGATTTGTGAGTAAATAGGTGAATTATAATGTTTTCTTGACTAATTTTGGTGCAAAGTGTATAGCTGATATAATTATACGACACTATTAATAAAACTGTTAATGGAAAGAAGGAAAACGTTTATTTCTGCTTTGGGACTTAAATGGATGATTAATTATGTTTTTAAAAAAAGTATTTTAATTGTTGGACTGGGTCTCATGAGAGTTGTCTTTTAAAGGGAACTTTTTAAAAAATAAGTTGACTTTTTAACTACGTAACTACATTAAACATTTGGAAAACATCTAAAACAAAGGGATTGAAATGGGACAAATCATATGTGTAATACAAAATTATGTATGTAATTACACCTCTTTATTTCTTTCAACCAAAATCAATCAATGATGCCTTCTTTTGATCAATCTCTTCCTTCAAATATTATCCTCCACTCTACTTAAGTATAAAAAAATACTTGCTTTAGCATGTAAAAACACCTATTATGCCATTATGGTATGTAAAAACATACTTCCTTTCTCTAGTGTTATTCCCATTTAAAATATTCCATCTTAAGGAGAGAAAAATTTAATTAGGTTGTGTTTGAGAACTAGCATTTCATTTTAAATTAACAATTTCAATTATGAAATCATGAATGTAGAATTTGTGAATGACAAGGTTTGGGAAGTCATTCTCAAATCTTCATCTTCAAACCATTTTGATAACAATTGTGGATTTGACTCAAATCCAAATTTGAAATTCTACTATTTGCCAAACACTAATTTTGAGTCAAATCTATATTTTCAAATGAAATCCTCATTCCCAAACATACCATTAATGTATTTGACACATATTTAGAAAATAAAACATATCTATGTAAAATCTCATTTGATTTGTCTTAATGTATACTTTTTTATTATATATTTTTAATATTTTTTATTATGTGTATTTAGAGATATTGATGTTTAAAATTACTTGAAAACTGTGTAAAAAGTAAATGAAAATAAAGGGAGTGTACCACAATATACAAAAACACCTAATATAACTATTAAATATGTCTAATTTAGTAAGCAAAAATACCTACTATTAATAGTTTAAAATGTCTACTTTAATAGAAAAAATATCTGCTTTAAAATGCAAAACTACTTACTATAACTATTTCAAATGTGCACTTAAATTGTTCAAATACCTACGCTAGTATGCAAAATAGTACCTAACAATACTAGGTTAAATGCATACTATAAACAATTATCTATTTCAAATGTCATATACAAAGGTTTAAAATGTCTACTTAAATTATGAAAAAAATCCCTAGTATATAAAACATCTACTTCAGGAAGTCAAAATACCAACTGCATTACGATAAAACGCCAAATCAGTAAGTGAAAATACCAACTACAAATTAATTAGTTAAAGATAAAAGGACCTTCTTGATATCCCGCACAAGGCAGGGTCCGAGTGAGGGATTTTCTTTTTCTTGAAAGATGCGGACAAATCATACCCATACCCCCAAGGAGAGAGTAAAGAGAGATGCGCGCAGTCAAGAAACCCCCCAATTGATACCTGCGCTTAGTAGGGGTCGAACCCCAGACCTTCTGCTCCACATGCAGATGCGGACAAATTAATTAGTTATTTTATTCTAATCTAATTTTGCCGTTTTGATTCAATTTTTCTTGATGACTTTGATCAAATTTTGATGGTTGAGAGGATAAATGTATAAACTAAATCACTAAATAATATTATTTTTATAATTAAGGAAGAAAATGATTTCCTTAAACATATGATTTACATTCAATTACAATTTTTTTAATTAAAGTCTATGGTTTGGGCCTCGAGGATTCGTCCCAAAGAGACGGTCTCTTATGAGACCTACTTTATATAAACATGCTATAACCATACCTAGCCCGTTTAGTTAATTGAGTCGAAAACCACAAGCTTGACTTGATCTCGACCACTTAATTCGTTTATAGTTTTTTGTTTTCATTTTATAATTTTTAACAATCATTACATCTTTTTTTTAGGCCTCAATTTCAAAATTTTCTTTCATGAGTTATTTATTTGTATTTACTATAAAAATAGGAAAATATTCCATGAATAATAATTAACTAACTCGAGATTAGTTTATTTAATTAAATGGATTATATTGGTTTATTTTATGTTTATTATTTTGATATAAACATAATCTGTTTATATACAAATCTAGTCAGATCAACTCATTTAATTATTTGGGTTAAAATTCTAAAGTTAAATCTATTTATTTCAAGTCAGCGTTTGTCAGGCCTATATATGAGTAGATACAAAAAGTACTATACTATATTTAAATATCTTTAAATTTATTCAATAAATTTTCTCCAATTTTCTCTCTTTTAATAGTATCCTTACAAATTTAAAGGTTCTATCTTCTACAATCTTTGGGTCAAAATGTAATTTAGTAGTGTCTTTCATAAGGACAGAGATGCACAAAGAAAATAACAATATACTCCCTCCTATTCAGCATAAATGTTCTATTTAGTTCTTTCATATTTGCCGAGACATCATTTTATCCCTTAATATCTTAAATTATTCTTAATTAAAACTTATAAAAATTTGATATTATTAATCCTTGTATTGAGATTAATTAAACAAGATCCCACGTGACAATATTTTAACTTATAGATTAAGAATAAAATACAAATTAAAAGTGATAAGTGAATAGTGCCAAAAAAGAAAATGAGACATTTAGGCTGAATAGGAGGTTCCAATAAATAAGCAACTTATTGTGGCAAAAATATCTCCACGGTGTTTCCATATTTTATCCTACTTGATATTCTCTCAAAGCCACAAATTAAACTAATGATGTTATGTACTCTTATATGTCGTAATCTATGTATGAGAGTATTATTTTGCACTGAAAATTAGTTTTTAGGGTATATATTTAATCTTTTGAATATAGATTTTAGTGGAATCCTGATGGATAAATGTATAGTGTTTTAGGGTATATATTTTTGGAGGTATTTTTAATTACGATAAAAAATAATTATTTTAGTGATTTGAGACTATTTTTTGATAAAGTGAGTTTAAACAAGGAGTTTATATTCTATAATACACATTATTAGATGAACTATTTAACCCAACTATAAAACAACACATCTCTATTTGAGAGTGAGATCATCTTATACAATAATTTATGAGCTCAAAAAAACACACATGCCCTTTTAAACACGATTTATACCGCCTAAAAAGCCTTAAAAATTGACTTTCACAATTTTTACCATTTTAATGATTTTCAAAATGATTTTCATTGGATTCTCCCTATATTATTTTACTTAGTATATTTATGTAGCATATATTTAAGCTAGCCAAATGCATACTAAAACTCCTCAACAATAACACATAATGTTGTTCATTATTCTATTCATCTTACTTCTTTTGCTTTTCAAACTCAAAAGTAATAAACAATTTAAAACTCCTCCGGGACCTAAAGGTCTTCCTATTATAGGAAACTTGCACCAATTTGATGCGTCGAAACCTCACGTCTACTTGGCCGAGCTAGCCAAGACGTATGGCCCAATCGTGAGGTTGCGAATCGGACGAGTATCAATTGTTGTGGTTCAGTCGTCCAAGCTAGCCAAAGAGGTACTTCATACACAAGACCTTAATTTTTGTAGTAGACCATCAATGATTGTATTTCAAAAGCTAAGCTACGGTGGTTTGGACATAGCTTTTGCACCATATGGAGAGTATTTTAGAGAAATAAAGAAGATAAGTGTTGTCCATCTCCTTAGCTCTAAAAGAGTAGACTCTTTCGCCCCTATACTTCAAGATGAAGTCGCTAGATTGATGAGAAAGATTAATTCTCTTTCCTCTTCGTCAAAAGTTATTAATTTGAGTGAATTGATTATGGGTTATTCATCTTCTAACATTTGTAGGATCGCATTTGGCAAGAGGTACTCTACTCTTATATACTATTATGTTTGAATTGCTCTATTTTTTATATGAAGATCAGATAGGTTAAGGAAATCCTATAGGCAAAGACAAGAAAAAAAATAATAATTCTTTCTCCCTTATACTTCAAGATGATGTCATTAGGTTGATGAGAAAGGTTAATTCTTTTCGTCTTCGTCAAAAGTTATAAATTTGAGTTAATTGCTTATGGTTATCCATCATATTTGTAGGATTGCTTTTGGCAACAATTATACTACTCTTATATGCCATTATTTTTTAATTACTCTATTTTCTTATTTGAAGATAGATTAAAGAAATCCTATAGGCAAAAAAAAAAAAAATTACTTATTTCGCCCCTATACTTCAAGATGAAGTTGTGAGATTGATGAAAAAATTTAATTTCCTTTCCTTTTCGTCAGAAGTTATTAATTCGAGTGCATTGCTTATGGATCATTCATCTTCTAACATTTGTAGGATTGCTTTTTGGAAAGTTTTATACAACTCTTATATATAGTAGTATTATGTTTAAATATGTTCATTTGGCTTATCGGGCCGATTTCGGGTCAAATGTTTCTGATCGGTTTAAAATTGAGTCTTTTGTACATTAATTTTTGTACTCCTTCCGAACCAATTTAGTTGTCCCATTTGCTTGGGCACTGTTATTAAGGGTGGTGTGAGGTCCATTAAAAAGGTGGTAGTTGAGATATTTTAATTAATTAAATTAATTGTAAAGGTGGCAGTTGGAGTATTGTAAGTAATAAAAGCGAGGGTATTTTGGTTCTTATTTGTGTGAACATGTGGTACTTAGGTAAAAAAAAGATTGACAAAAAAAGAAATGTGACAATTGATATGAATTTGCCAAATAAAAAAATGTAACAACTAGATTGATTCAGAGAGAGTATAATTTAAAATTTATTTTAAAGTGGAGTCAAATCGTATTCAGTTACAGGGTTAGATGCTTTGATTTCCTCAGGTATGAAGAAAATGAAGGGTCAAGAAGCAGATTCCATAGTCTTCTAAATGAAACTCAAGCCCTTTTAACAGCCTTCTTTTTTAGTGATTATTTTCCTTATATTGGTTGGTTGGACAAGCTAACAAGACAACACATAAGACTTGATAAAACAATCAAAGATTTGGACACATTTTTTGAAGAAATCATAAGTGATCATATCAACCCCAACAAGCCTGAATCTGAATCAGATCAGGAAGACATCATTGATGTTCTTCTTCATCTCAAGAATCAACGCTCTTTTGAGTTTTCCATCAACCACATCAAAGCTATTTTAATGGTAACTTTCTCTTGCTTAGCTTGCATTTCGGGTAATTTTACGGAGGTTGGCTTTATTTAATTACTATAATAAATTTTTACGGATATACTATATGGTAAATACCAACTATGTAAAAGGTGAGTGGGATCAATTTTTAAAATTTTTTCACAAAATAGCACTCAACTCTTAGAAAATCAATTACAGTAACATTATGGAGGATTGGAGGTAAAAACGTTTGATTTTCGTTAAATTTTAGTAAAAGTCATAAATGCCCTTAATAAATCCCAATAGTTGTATTAGTTAGACTATTCAACCCATCTATGAAAAATGTCTCATAATGAGATTGTCTTACATACAAATTTATGTTTAAATTACTCAAAATCTCACAAGAGACCTTAACATTATGAGGGGTATTTATAGGCTGGACCAAACTCAAACGTATAAAAAATGAAAAAATAAATTTTGAATTTAAATATATCAACTCTGACGTTAAAGTGATCAATTTCAATTTAAATTAACCATCAAATGGGTTAAATTGTAGGGAAGAAAGAATTAAATGTGAAAAAAAAATTAAAACTCAAAAAAAAATTTAAAACGATAAAGAAAAGTCAAAGGCAAAAAGTGTGGTCAACGGTTAAAATTGTACCAACCGGTCACTTGGCTTGATAATACTGGTCAAAAGGTTTATTTGGAGGATGTAATTCGCAAAAATAATATCGAGGGTGTAATTCGCAATTAATTCTATTAGTTTTTAACATTTTTTTATTGATTTATGGTAAGCTAGAGAATTTTTATTAGCAAGAAGAGAGAGGGATTAATCATACTTGTAACTAGTGAGAACTAAACCCATGTTAAAAATGTAAGAATACCCTAGATCGCAAGACTAACACATGATTATCAAGTTTTGAACAATTAACTGCATTGATTTTCACTATTTTGTTTTAGTTCCCCTATGTATTCTTCTAATACTTTTAAGTATTGAGATTCCTTTTCCCTACATTATAATAGGAGACTAAATTATATTTTTTCTTTTTGCAGACTATATTTATTGCTGGAACAGATACTAGCGCAGCCATGGTTATTTGGGCAATGACAGAGTTAATGAAAAATGCAAACTCATTAAAAATAGTGCAAGAAGAGTTACGTAACGCCGCACAAAAGAAGGCTCCTATAGATAAAACTGACCTAGCAAATCTACAATATTTCAAGGCCGTGGTGAAGGAAACATTTAGGCTACACCCTGCAGCGCCAATACTACTTCATGAATCAATTAAGAAAAGCGTCATAGAAGGTTATGCCATTCAACCCAAAACACAAGTATATGTTAATACATGGGCGATTGGAAGAGATCCTAAAATTTGGAAAGACCCAGAAAAATTCTTGCCAGAGAGATTTTTGGGAAACTCAATAGAATTCAAAGGATATGACTTTGAATTAATACCATTTGGAGCTGGAAGAAGGATGTGCCCTGGGTTGAATCTTGGTGTTACTAACATGGAACTTGCACTTGCTAATTTATTGATTCATTTTGATTGGGAAATGCCTCTAGGTTTGAATAGGAAAGATATTGATACAGACACACTTCCAGGAATCACTTTACATAAGAAAAATTCACTTTGTCTTGTAGCAAAACCCTTCCTATAAATCAAGTACTATCATCTATTCACTTTGTTCCTTGATAAACTAATCGTTACTAATAGAGATTGAAAATCAACTTGCCAACATAGGCTTTGGTAGAAATGCAAAAATCTAAATGAAAATCTTTGAATGCATTAGATTAATAGTTGTAATCATATTAGTGTTGGAAAAAATAATTCCCAATGACACTCGTGGTATAGTAATTAAAAACGTAATTTTATTACTATACACACAACTCAATTTACAAGAAGGACAATTTATAATTTATAGGACACACACTCAACACAATTAATTTGGCACACTTACACTTAGACTACACCTTACATTAATACTTACTAATACTCTCACTTTTCTAGAATTCTCTACATAATTTTACTTCTAGAACTCATATTATACAAATAAACTTTTTAATTCATCTATTCATCTAGAACTTTCTTTTTCATACTCCTAAAAAGATTTTTCTAGATTATTTCTAATAATTAGCAATTGTAATTGCTATTATTTAAATGTTCCTCTTTTTCGCTTATTGAGATCAAATATTCCATTTTCTTATATGGTAACTTATTTTCTTTTTTTTTTTAAAAAAAAAACTTATTTTCTTTAGTTATGATTTCATGGGATCTGCCTGAGGTTGTTAAAATTGGGATCCTACATAGAATCGATAAGGGGATAGGATTGAAATTGGAATCAAATTAGACTATATTTGTCATATTTTTTATGCTACAAAATAATCGTTTATTTGTCATATTTGTTAATTTTAGTTTATCTTTAAATTTTTGAGTTGTAATTTAAGATTTATTTGACTTTTTTTAATTGATTAAAATGAATATTTTAATTATCAATTATGAATTGTATGTCGATATGTGCATTAATTTTTAAAATATAGTTATGGTGATATATTTTTAACTTGTATTTATATGTAAGTAAAAGTAATGAATTTTTTTTATTGAGACCATCCTTGTAGGATCGAATCGTTGAATAATAGAATTATAAAATTGTATCATAGTCCTATTACCTATCTTTCGGACCATCTAAAATTAGTACATAATTGAAATAAACAACACTTTTTCTCCTTCACTTATAGTTCCATTTGACTATCAAAAATTAGTACACAATCAAATGAAAAATATCTGTTAATTAAGAGGAAATATTACTAAGTAGAATAATAAGACAAACAGTTAAGAGTCATAGGATTTAAATCAAGTGGGGTCAATATTGGAGAGTTGATAAAGGTTATCACGTGGAATTAATGTAGATAGTTTTGTTTGTAATTCCTTTGTTCATTATCAGAAAGTCTTAATAAATAATGGTTTTTTAGGTTAATAAATCATCTTTATGTGGTAATCTTTATGTGATAGGATGTGATAGGGGGAGAGATTTGTTGTTTTTATTTATCTTTTTAAATTTTGTTTATTTTAATATTATTATTTTTGTCTTTTTGTGGTTATTTATTAATCACAGTTATTGGTTAGGAATTTTTGGTTCCATCATACTTATTACATTTTACTTTTTACGCATTCTAATGCATTCTAATGCGTTATTTTGTTTATTTATATGTCGAGTTATACAAATCTAAAAATTATAGAAAATTAATATTATGAAAGTATGTGATTAGACGATTCAAACAAGATCTCACTTGACTATATTTTTACTTACGCATTAGTCGCAATGTATAAAATAAGCTTGAACGATGAATAGTGCACAAATCGAAATGTAGCAAGTATTTCAGAACGGAGGAGGTATTAAAGATGAGTTATGGTATTTTTAAGAAAATTGTAATAAATAAAGAGAGAGAATGAATTGTATTGATGAAATTAAAAAAGAATTAAATTATATTGATGAAATTAAAAAAAAAAAGTATACATCACTATTCAAAAATAAAAATAATACAAATTAAATAAAATAAACCAAAATATAAATAATGCAAATTAGTGTTCATTAAAAATAATGTGACGGGACCTATGAAAATAACTTTACCTCCACTACAAATAACTCTTACTACAAATAATGTAAACTACTACACGTTTGCAAATTGTCTTTGGACTAGTTTTACACTCAAGCTAATGTATCATAGAGTATTTTCGAAAATATAGCTTTTTATATAGAAGTTTAAATTTAAATTAATTTAGATGACTTTATTATTATATTTATTTAATATAGTTTAAAATTCTATTTTTATACTTTTTATTCTAGGCAAATATCCTAATTTATTTTTGGCATATAGATTAAGAAATTGGATGTAGTGAGTTCAAGTAGTGGATTATTTATTTAGAAATAAGAGAAAGAATATAAAGAGTAAAAGTGATAGGATTATATCCAAAATTAATTTTAAGGCAAATCATTAGAACATATTAAAATAAAGGAAAAATTACATACAATAATCCAAACTATTCATGATTTTCCTACAATAATTCCACCTATTGATTAACCATGAATAATCCTAACTTTAAGGGGTATTTTCCTAGAGTAAACTTGGTTAACCCGATAACCTGCTATAGTAGGTAATTCACCAAAAAAATAAATTAAATATTAATTTAAAATTAGAAAATATTTACATAAATAATTCTAAATAATGAAAAAAAATCATAAATTTTTTATGAATATTTTTTAAACATTTTTTCGACATTTTAATTTGATTTATCTATTTTTTAAAAAAATAAAACTTGCTATAGCAAGTCATTTTATTTTGATTTATCTATTTTGATTTATCTAATCCTTGTGCCAAAATGTAATTTATTATAGTCTATCGTAGAGACAAAGAGGGACAAAGAGAGTAATAATGTACTTCCTCTATCCCGTGAATTTTGTTATATTTTTCACTTTAGTTTCATTGAGCTTTGCTATAATTTTTTTAGTCATGATTCATACTTTTTCTTTAATTTTCCTTTCTACATTCAACTAATATTTTCATTTTATCCGCACAATACTTTTTTTCCTTAATAAATTACACTTTTTTTTTATCGTTTTTCTACTTTTGTTTTTTTTTTTTTTTTAAATTATACTTAATAGCAAAAGGGAGAAGGGAAGAGTGCTTGATTATGGACCAACCTATAAATATAGCTCACCCCTACAATAAAATGAGAAGCCAAAAAACAAATGATGGCGATGACATTATTAATTATGTCATTTTCAACTAGAGTTCTACCAAAAATAATATTTGGCTGAAATTACATGTACATTAGTAAATAACAAACTTTTCTGGCAAAAATATTTGGACGGTGTTTTTATTTTTTATCCTACTTGACATGTACTCCAAGCCACAAAATTAAACTTCATTATCTACTCTTATAATGTCCTAGTCTATGTATGAGACTATTATTTTGTTTTGGAAAAAATAATGTGAAAAATACAACAGCTTGTTTGGTAGGTGGTAACAAACGGTGGTATTAGAAATGAAAAACAAGTGTAATTTTGGTTGAAAATTCCTTGGTTACCTTGATGGTCATACTTGTCCAATTTCAACTATCTCATTTTCTTCACGAAATTCATCACCATATTCATACCAATTCATACCAATTCATACCAATTCATTACCATTGGGAGATGTGATATTAGATGGTAATGAAAATTTGTAAATAAAAAAACTTTTTTGTGATCAAAGTTTCATTACCATGAAAATGATATGGAACTTTTGATGAAATTTTACACTATATAAATCATTTCCATTACCGTCATTTAGTGCCACTAACCAAACGGGCCGTTGGAGATGTTTGGTTTGCCAAAGTTTAGTTAGTGGTACTAAATGACGGTAATGAGAATGATTTGTTTGTCTTGCCATATTACCGTCATTTAGTACTACTAACGTTTGGTTTGTCGTTGGAGATGTTTGTTAATTCATTACCATATTCCTCTCACTGAAACAACCTTCAACCTTAAACAAGTAGCCCGTATTTTCATAATATATATTAGATGAACTATTTAACTCAAATATATATAAAACGCGTCTCTTTGTGAGACCATCTCATATAATAATTTGTTATTTCACAATATCCGCTTATGTTTTTCATTATATATATATATATATATATATATATATTGTATATTATAAAGCTAGCCAAATGCACAATACTAAAAATACTTCACAATAACACATCATGTTGTTCATCATTCACTTCATCTTACTTCTTTTGCTTTTCAAACTCAAAAGACATAAACAATTTCGTTCTCCTCCAGGACCTAAAGGTCTTCCTATTATAGGAAACTTACACCAATTCGACTCGTCGAAACCTTACGTCTACTTGGCCGAGCTAGCCAAGACGTATGGTCCGATTTTGAGCTTGCGATTCGGACGTTTACCAATTGTAGTGGTTCAGTCGCCCAAGCTAGCCAAAGAGGTACTTCATACTCAAGACCTCAATTTTTGTAGTAGACCATCAATGATTGTATTTCAAAAACTAAGTTACGGTGGTTTGGACATAGCTTTTACACCATATGGAGAGTATTTTAGAGAAATAAAGAAGATAAGTGTTGTCCATCTCCTTAGCTCTAAGAGAGTGAACTCTTTCACCCCTATAATTCAAGATGAAGTCACTAGATTGATGAAAAAGATTCAATCTCTTTCCTCTTCGTCAAAAGTTATTAATTTGAGTGAATTGCTTATGGTTTATTCATCTTCTAACATTTGTAGGATTGCTTTTGGCAAGAGGTATACTACTCCCCCTTTGTTCATTAAAATTTGTTTTCTTTTGTCATTTTTGGTTGTTCTATTTGCCGTTTCCATAATAACCGTTCTATTTATAGCACAAATTTTAGATATAATTAACTATAGCTTGTTGATAATCATTTTAATTTGTTAATAATGTTTATGATCCTTACATAATATTTTGGTACCTCAAATGTTTCCCACTAACTTTATTTATATATTTTTTAATAGTTGTGGTCTATATTTTTTCAATAACTTTATTTTAATTTTAATATTTAATATTGTTTATTGTCCCAATTTCCTCCATTAAATTTATTCTTCAATAAAATTATATATCTACCATCTTAAAGATTTTATTTTTCTTAATACTCGTGAACATTTCGGTAAAAGAAAATTGTCTTTGTTTGGTAAAATTCCTTATAGTTACAAAGTTACCAATTTACCCTTACCTATTATCTTCTATATCTTTATTTTTATTTTTTTCATTCATTAATTGCAAAAGTGTTATTTTCTTACAAATCCAAATCTCACAACAATATCTACATACTTTTGGGACATTAAATGATGGGACTTGAAGATTTGAGAATTGAAAGTCTCATATGTTTATTCCCCATAAACAAATATGATACTTTGTTTTATCTAAGTCTCAATCCCAAAATCTCAACTCGAGTTCATAGGGAGTACATATTATATTTGAATTGCTCTATTTTTTATTTGAAGATAGGCTAAAGAAACTCTACACAGTACACACAGACAAAATTAAGAAACAAAACTTAATTTAAATTTATTTTAAAGTGGGGTTAAATCAAGTCTTCTGTCCACATTGATTTTTGTATAATGTAAAATTTATTTTGAAATGGAATCAAATCGTATTCGGTTACAACGTGAGATGCTTTCATTTCCTCAGATATGAAGAAAATGAAGGGTCAAGAAGCAGATTCCATAGTCTTCTAAATGAAACTCAAGCCCTTAACAGTGCCTTCTTTTTTAGTGATTATTTTCCTTATATTGGTTGGTTGGACAAGCTAACAGGACAATACACAAGACTTAATAAAATATTCAAAGATTTGGACACATTTTTTGAAGAAATCATAAGTGATCATATCAACCCCAACAAGCCTGAATCTGAATCAGATCATGAGGATATCATTGATGTTCTTCTCCACCTTAAGAATCAACGCTCTTTTGAGTTTTCTATGAATCACATCAAAGCTATTTTAATGGTAACTTTCTCTTGCTTAGCTTGCACTTATCGATTACTGCACCATTCGTTTCTTTTTGTTTGTCCACTTTACTTTTTGCACATTTTTCAACGCAAACTTTGAATCTTAATATTTTAAGTACACATGATATAGATTGTAAAAATTATATGTTAAAAAACTGAATCTTAATATTTTAAGTACACATGATATAAATTGTAAACATTATATGTTAAAAAACTGAATCTTAATATTTTAAGTACACATGATATAAATTGTAAACATTATATGTTAAAAAACTGAATCTTAATATTTTAAGTACCCATGATATAAATTGATGAAGAAGGAAGTTGAAGTGACTACATAGTCTCCGCGCCAGTTCTAAACACAAATTCAATTTCTTTTTAAAATTTTTTTTTTTAAAATTTAAAAATAAATTTGAACAGTTATCTGTATTGTAAAAATAAGTTGGCCCATATTCATTCGTCTATGCTATAGCAAGAAGTGTTGATATTATTATCATAACTAGACCTTTCAATGTTTGATCTCATATGAAATTGACAAATTGTCACGAAGCCCTATCTAAAACCAGTGAGTTATAATGCAAAACATTTAATCCATTACGCGGAACTGATCACCTCATCCAAAATAACCCAAGAGTCAAAAAGTTAAATTCATATAATAATTAATTCAATTTCGTAATTATTTTCTCCGTTTTTAAATGTTATTCTCATTTTTTTTGCACAGTTTTCAAAGTAAATTTTAAGTCTTAATATCTCTAAATACACATTATAAAAAATTATAAAAAATATATAATAAAAAATATACATTAAGACGAATCTAACGAGATCACACATGGACATATTATATCATCGATATATTTCATAAAAATCTTAATCAAATTTCTCTTTTCAAAATAAAATATTCTAAAGTGGGAGGATCATTTAACTTTTAAAATTTTTTTAAAAAAAATTATGGTAGGCTAAAGAATTTCTAAATGCAAAAAAAGATTAAACCCTATCAAACATGTAAAATATAATACCCTGAATCACTAGATTCTCAAGTTTTGAACAATTAAGAGCATTGATTTTCACTATTTTTCTACTAATACTTTTAAGTATTGATATTCCTTTCCCCTTGGAGAATAAATTATATATTTTATTTCTTTTTTCAGATTATATTTATTGCTGGAACAGACACTAGCGCTGCCACAGTTGTTTGGACAATGACAGAGCTAATTAAAAATGCAAACTCATTAAAAATAGTGCAAGAAGAGCTACGTAATGCCGCACAAAAGAAGGGCAAGGGCTCTATAGATAGAAGTGATCTAACAAACCTAGAATATTTCAAGGCTGTAGTAAAGGAAACATTTAGACTACACCCTGCAGCACCATTACTAGTTGTGCATGAATCAATTAAGAAATGCATCATAGAAGGTTATGACATTCAACCTAAAACACAAGTTTATGTTAATGCATGGGCCATTGGAAGAGATCCTAAAATTTGGAAACATCCGGAAAAATTCATGCCGGAGAGATTTTTGGGAAGCTCAATAGATTTTAAAGGATATGACTTTGAATTGATACCTTTTGGAGCAGGAAGAAGGATGTGCCCTGGGTTGAATCTTGGTGTTGCTAACGTACAACTTGCACTTGCTAATTTATTGATCCATTTTGATTGGGAAATGCCACCAGGTTTGAATAGAGAAGATATTGATACAGATGCATTTCCAGGAATCACTATACATAAGAAAAATCCACTTTGTCTTTTGGCAAAACCTTACCTATAAATCAAGTTCCTTCATCTATCCACTTGATAAATTACCCCTTATTAATAGATATTGAAATCCAACTTACAAATAAGTATATTTTATTTGTCTATTAGTAATACGTAATTCACACATCGGATCAACTAAGTTTTTCTCAATTTCCTCATGGGCTTTGTTAGAAATGCAAAAACTAAGTATTGTAAAATATCAAGCACTCTTATTTTTGAATGCATTAGATTACTATTTGTAATCAGATTAGCGATTATATCTCATTTTCTTATTTGATAACTTTTTTCACTTATTAGTTATAGGAAAATTTATTTTTAAAAATCTGACATTTTGCTTGTTCTCTTTTAAAAATCTTACCTTTCGATTATTTTTTAAAAATCCGATCTTTTACCTTCGTTTTCTTTTATAGTACATACCTCCCTAACTTACCTGAACAACCGGTTAATTTCGAATTTTTAAAAAAAGAGGATAGGAAAATTTACTTTTAAAAATCCGATCTTTTGCTTGTTCTCTTTTAAAAATCCTACTTTTTGCTTGTTCTCTTTTAAAAATCTAAACTTTGCTTGTTCTCTTTTAAAAAATGATGAATTTTCAAATTAATCCAGTCACCGGTAAAAATGTTCTATATAAGAAAACGAAAGCAAAATGTCGGATTTTTAAAAAATAATCAAAATGTGGGATTTTAAAAAGAGAACAAGTAAAAGTTCGGATTTTTAAAAGTAAATTTTCCTTAGTTATAATCTCATGAGATCCATCTATTTATCCAATAGTCATTAAATTATTATTTTTCTCTTATGCGTGGTTCCTCTCTTTTAGAAATCTCTACTAGCTCCTTCCTTTCAAGTTAGATCTTAAGTATGAGTTAGAGTTTTTATGTCCAACTTTTTTGAAGGCTAAATAAGTGAATTGTGACTTAAGTATGAGTTTATAAAGGATTGAGAACATACAACAAAAATTTAGCCGAGTGTTTGAAAGAAACTAAGCTTAAAATAAGGTAATATAAAAAGGCCTAAAACTAGGCAAATACCAAGCGCGGAGCAAAATCCAGAAACTTCTATAAAGATCATGTGTAATTTCAAAAGTTATAATATTTTTCTAACAATTTTGTATTAAAATTTAATATATAATACATAATTTAATATTAAAGCCTCCAATTTTTCGAGACGCTATACAATTGAACATGTTGAGCATGCTTTGAAGCTCCCCTGACAAATACACCAATAAACTGGCCTTAAAATGAACAAAATTCAATATGAACCAACCTCCTAAATTATGTCTAATATCTATGCATAATCTTGTTCTATTGAGAACTAATCAGTAATCGATAATACCCTAAACAATACAAATTAAAGTAAATGATAAAATGATAATTGATAAATTTAATTAAGAATTCACAACAAATATATATGATAACAAGAAAAATACATAATTATAATTCACGCAATAAATATTTTTTTTTACTAATACATCTAGTGTATAATTTAGACCATAAATTTGATAACTATTTTAAATTTAATAAAAAATATCTTCTAAAATAAGCAAATATTATCATATTTTACATAATTTTCTAAATAAATTTCAAATAGTTATCAATTTTGTTGTCTAAAATTATATATCTGATACATAGATTAAAAAAATTGTATAATAATAGAATTGTACATTTATTTTGAGATTGAGGATATCTAGTCTCCAAATGACAACAAATAAATGTACGTTTATTTTTAGACGCATTTATCGAGACCAAGGCCAAAATTAATTTGACAAAATCCAGAACAGCAAGGCAACAAGGTAAAGGTGCACTGTTCCCCACTTTTAAGGCACTTAGGAGCTGGATCCGGCACTTGTTGCAAAATCCTAACCATACGCCCATTTCCTTCTGCAGCCAAAAAAAAAATAAAAAAAAAATTAAACCAAATAATATCCTTTACACTTCCAACAAAAATGTTCTATGGAACTTTTTGAAGAAAAAATTTGATATCTGTTTGATCTAAGCACCTTCTTTACATTACATATAAGCTTGATTAGTGATTACCATTATTTTAGCTAGTACGACTAGAGATGGGCATTTAAGGGTCTAGGTCGGATCTAGATCCTACCTGAACCTTAATTTTAGGGTAGAATTCAAACTCGGATCTGAACCCTTAGGGTTCAAAATAAATTAACTCTTATGGTCTTATGCTTAAAAAATGTAGGATTCAATAGGATTTGGGTAGGATTTTAGACCCTTGCCCATCTCTAAATAAAACATTTTAAAAATAAATGTGTTATTGTAAATCTTGTAAAGAGAAATATTATAAATTTTTTTAAAAAAATATATAATAAACTTATCATTTGTTTTTGTGAGTGGAAAATTCTAGATTATATAAATAAATTTAAACAAATTCATAAAATAAGATAAGTAGTTTTGAGGATAAAAGAAGAGAAATGAATTAAATATACCTGTCCCATTAAATGAAATGAGCAAGAAGACAATGAAGAGGATAAAGTAGAAGAGGTTGAGCCTAAGCATAGCCATAAAGATAATACTCCTTAATCCTAATAGCTTAATTACGGATTATGAATTACGTGCTTAATGTTGAATCTGGATGCTTAAATAAGAGTGGTGCATGTAAATTAGTACTTATATAAGAAGGGCTCCAAGGCTCCAAGCTTTAATATGACCTGTATTAGATGCCTCAATTATTACTTACATTAGTGATATTGACTATCTGATCACCGATTGATCTGTTGAAGTACCCATGTGTTATCCACATGTGAGTTGTCCCACATCGGAGAAAGAGAAGAGTATGCATCACTTTATATACTTAAGGAGTAACTCCTACTATTATCAATTGGTTTTAGTAGTGAACCTTCTTTGGATTTATAAGTGGACTACTTCTTCTTCTCTTTGTTTGGGTTGCCTAGAGTGAATTTAACTATATTTTTATCAATTGGAAATTGAAATAAGGATATAGTTTGTCATCTTCTATCGCTTTCAAATGTCTGATAATAGCTTCTATGAGCAGGATATATCAAATTTAATGATAATAATTAGCGATATTATTTTAAAAATGAATGCATGGGACGCATAAAAATGATTAAAAAAAAAAACTCATCTTTTTTAGTCTATCTTTTATTCTTTTTAGTTTTGTTTTCTTTTGTATTTACGTAACATTGTCGGTCGTTACTCTTTTCCTCTAAAGCATGGCTCTTTTTTCTTTTGGGATAAAATTAGACCACTTTCCTCTAGTCCTCCCTTAAAAGGAGTACGGGTATGGATTGTTTGTCACCTTACCTCACCCACACCCTGCCTTTGAGCGGGATATTAGGTATGATAATGATGACGATGACGATAACTATTTGACTAATGTAAATGATAATCCTTTTTGTTTTAATTAAATGTATAGTTTAGTTTGGTATTTATGTTAATAAAGTGGAAGAAACCATCTAAGGAATACAGGGGAGCGAAAACTCTAAAGACCCTATTTATTTTTGCGATGTCTTTTAAAATGGGGTCCTTTATTATATTAAAAGATAAAAAAAAATTCACTAGAAAAATAATTTATAAAAAAATGTATTGCATTATTATATTACTTTAAATATAAAAAAAGTTTACAAACAAATCACTGAAAAGTGTTGCTTGGGAATAGGCTTGAATAGAACTGTTTAATATTTGAAGCCCCTTATTTCGAGGGGCCTTAGGCGGTTGGCTACCTAGAATACCCTAATAACCGCCCATGAAGGAATAGGTATGGAAAAAGTAAGGATTTAATGACAATTATGTAGATGATTGGATTTCATAAGGATGATATGATGAATTATTTGGACGAGTCTATCAGGATTGAACTAGCGAATTATAAATTTATTTTTATTTTATTCGTATCATTATAAAATAGCTAAAAATATCTCTTCATAATTTCAAAAATAACTTTTTTTTATTATATCTGGCCAAAACAACTTTCAATTCATAATTATGTGATATTAAACTCATCATCAAAATTGACAAAATATATATATATATATATATATATATATATATATATATATATATATATATATATATATATATATATATATATATATATATATATATATATATATATATATATATATATATATATATATATATATATATATATATATATATAACACACACGCACAAAATTTGATAGCATAGAGTAAAAAATATAGACTACTTTGATATTAGCAATACATTACAAGGTACAATATCTTACCCAATCGAACTGGATGAATATTCTTATTGTTTTCTATAATAAATCATGGTTTAAGGTAGTATTAAATTATTATTTTTTTTGAGTTGATTATGTATTAAATATTAATATATTGCTAAATTTGTTTGAATAAAAACGTGCAGTGGACGTGGTGGGGCCTATTTTGAAGATTTAGTATAAGTTTCAAAGATTTTGTTTGTATGATATGAGGAAATGCAAGCCTTAGCCTGTAACAATACAGGAAGATGTAAGGTGGATGGACATGTATATAAATATTAAACAGTATACCATAACATTTATATTTATCTATAACTAATGCTAAAACAAAACATCGTTGATGTCATTATTTTTTAAATTTGTTTATATGTCACAATCTCAATAAAAATTTTCCCTCTGAAATACAATGATGATATCATTGCATTTTTTACTGATATTTATAGATTTGACTTTCTTATTTTCTAATTATGACTAATATTATCAATATTGATTGATTTCTTTTACTTTTTAGGTAATATCATTTTAATATATGATAAAATCATATATTTTATTGTCTTTTCTTTCAATTATTTATAAAATCTTTATAATGTTATTTATTGAATGAGTATAAGATATTTTGAGATGGTTAAAACATAAATCCATCAATTTGTAATTTTTTTATTTAAATAAATATATCAAAAAATTTAATAAAACCGTGCATCGCACGGGCATTATCTAGTATTTAAATTAAAGTGAAACTCTATAAGTGTATCTTAAGGCCTGGTATGTTTGGCCTAACTTTTGGAAATTATTTTTTGTTTTCTAAAAGTAATTCTGTAGAAACTGTTTCTAGAGAAATAATTTTTAGAAACAAATGTGTTTGACCTCATATTTTAAAAAAGTGTTTTTGAAAAACAAAAGTAATTTGTGTGTTTGACCTTTTTCCATATGTTTATTTAAAGTTATTGTTGTTATATGATGGAAAAACATATAACATACCCTAAAAAATAGTCGAGTCACAAAGCATCGATTTTAAGAGAAACAACCAAAAACATATAGCATAAACTAAAAACTAATCACTAATAATGTCAGAAAAATAATTTAAATACATTAAAGTAATTGAAAATAAAAACAAATTCCAAATTTGACAATTTACTATATAGAAAAACATATTTAAATATATAGTAATAAATTTAAAGATAAAACATATATAAAATTTTGATGCAATTTGATCGCATAATATTCAATAAGCGTAGAATTACTTAAAATAATTGGGATGTTGGTTGTGATATCAAATGAAAAATTAAAAAATAAGTGAATTTGGAGGTCGATATGAAAAAAGAAAAATAAAAGTAATGAGAATGTATTTTCATAATTAATTGGAGAAAATATAGGAATGTTTTTAACATAAAATGAGAAAGTATAGAGCTCTTTGAGAAGTTGGGAGGAGAAGTTACAATTTGTAGCTTCTCCTCTTGACCCTTATAGAAGTTGTTTTTAGCTTTTTATAAAACACAAATTCTTGCTATAGACGGTCTATAGCATAGATGGGTGTAATGGTCCAGCCCATTTTTACACTTTCCAAAAAAAACAACTGAAAATTCCATTGGGTTGGGCTGCTGAGAGTGTCATCTATGCCATAGACGGTCTCCAGACCTTCTGTTTATAAAATTGTTTCAGTTTCTCTAACACAATGTTTGGCCAAATTTTAGCTTTTCAATTGTAAAAGTTGTTTTAAAAGCTTGATCAAACACTACCTAAATTTTTTGATAGAAAACACTACCTAAATTTAGAAAGAAACTTAATTCCAAATTAGATTAAGGCCACGTCAAAGGAGATCAATTGTTTCTATAATCAGGATAAAAATTTACTTTGTTTTATATTGATTATGACTTAATAACTAAATCCATGACTGTTGAAATAGAGCTTGAATGCTCGTGATTGTATTGGTTGAACAAGAGTAGCATCCATAGTGATGGCCATTGTCCGGATTGAGCCGAGTCCGGTTTCTTTTGGTTCTGACTTAATTCGAATTGTTGGGTTTTGGAACCTGTTCGAGTTCCAGACGGTTTTAGATTGGGCTTAGTATTACAATTCAGTCTCACATATACAGCCGTCACATGAGAGAGTAGCTGAAAAAGAAAATGGGACAATTAGTGTGACTTGACCCGAAAAAGAAATGGGTCACATTAGAAGAATAGGAGGGAGTAACATTTTATTAACTTCGTTTTCAAATTGTGAAATAGAACCATATTTAGGTAGAAATTGATTAGTTTAACGCCACAATTGATCACTTATAGGTTCAAATTGAAATTTTTACTTTAATTGATATGTATAAGTACTACTTTACGTTGAAATTGATATCTTTAAGGTCAAAATAGATACCTTTAACGTCCAAATTGAAAAATGCCCAGAAATTGAAAAAGAGCAAAAAACGAAAATTTGAATGGCAAAGCACGCGTGTGGTACACGCGCCTAACAATGGGCCGGCCCAAATCTCGTCTTAAAATAGGACGGTCTCGTCCAAGTTTTTGTGTTAGAATATAACTAGGTGATTGCCCGTGCTAAGCACGGGTTATTTAATATTTTATCATATTTAACATATATTTTTACGTAAATAAATAAAAAATATCAAAAAAAGATGAATAAAAAAATAATATTGATACGCAATTTGAAAAATAGATTTGTGTACCATAATATACTTTACGACGGAAAATAAAGTTAAACGATATATAAACCTAGTGAAATGGATACATTTATAACAACTTTTATCAACTATAAATACTGAACCATTTTTAGTTTTAGGAAACAATATCACGATTGTCATTGTCAATTCTTCTCAAGTTTAATTACTCCTCTGTAGATTTCGTCCATCTCTAAACACGACTTACTTTTCCTCAATTTGAATAAAGAAATTAAAATTTTCTAAATTAGAAAAAAAGAGACTCATATGTGATCAATCAAAATAATAAAAATAAAAAGTAATTTAAATTTAAATTTATAAATAAATCATTCACATGCATAGAAAAAATATGATATCAAAAATCAATAAATAAAATATTTGAGAAAATAAAAAATAAAAATAGACTAATGCAGGGAGATATGGCCTATTTTCATCGAGATTGGTTACATCATGCATTACTTCTCTCTTTAATTCGATTTAGCTAAACCAAAAAATCTATAGAGAGAAATAATTAAAAATTAAAAATCCAATTTTTTAGATATGAGAATAGAAGAAAGATAGAGAATTTTTTTGAGAAAAAGATAGAAGTAATCTTCCATCAGAAGTTGCAATAATCTTCAAAAAATGTGATAATTAGTTTAATGAGACATAAAAAGTCATTAATGTTGTAGTAATTAATTCCTTAATTGTAGGGATTATTATAGTAGATAATTTAGATATTAAAGACTATTTCGTATTTAATACTCTAGTTTTTAGGCGGGAATTAAACTCATCAGAACATGACACGTGTCCTTAGGTGGTCTCTGTTTTAGTATTAGATATATATAGATAGATATAGATAGATTGAGTTTCTTGGGCTCCTTCATGATGGACTTTCCTAATTATATTTCTGAACGTGGACTTTTATTCTTAGACTTCTTTCCATTCATCTTCATGTAAACTCTTAGCTTAGCCGAATCCATGTGCCTCTTTCCTTTAAAATTTGAAATAGATAAAAACTTGCTCCATTATATATAAAAGATTCAAATCAAGTTTCATAAAAAAGTAATTTTCAAATTAAGTGTTCAAGAAATTGATGTCAAAGAAAGTGATTTTAGACCCTATTTGGCTTGAAGTTAGGTTCAAGGGAAACTAAAATTCGCTACCAAGAACACAATTTCACTTAAATGA
Organism: Amaranthus cruentus; assembly: GCA_019425755.1. NCBI lineage: Eukaryota > Viridiplantae > Streptophyta > Magnoliopsida > Caryophyllales > Amaranthaceae > Amaranthus > Amaranthus cruentus. Next base: position 6,539,347 of record CM033450.1, read on the forward strand.
AGTTGGTTTCATGGTCAACACAAGAGTGGGTTTTTGGAAAAATCGCTTTAAGGGAAGCGATTGACATAAATTTTTAGCTCCCCTTAAAACCCAACCTCCAACCCAATAAAATTCGAAATCGTTAATCTAAACAACAATTTTTCTACACACTTAATTTGAAAAATATTTTTTTCAAGAGTTTAAAGGAAATTTTTATAACAAAAAGGCTTATTTCTTTCAAATCTTCTCTTTCTTTATCCAACATTTGATGGGTTGGATCATTAAGCATTGAATCAAAATAAAATCTCAAAACAACCAACTAAGATAACTCCTAGAGCAAATTTTTTTCATGTATTGGGCATCATTTGACACTAGCGTTTAATATCCTCTAACAATTCGATACTTTCCTTCATCCCACCCAAGGTTTGCTTTGATAAATTAATTTTAGGAATTTGCTTTGAGAAATTCGTCAGCATCTCCTTTCAAATGACTTCAGCAAGAATTGCTTTGAGAAATCGATTCCTCGACTCCTGGCGTAAAATCGACAAGAAAGGCCTCAATTCTAAGAGATTGAACTAGTCAAATGCTCAAAGAGGTGTCCTAGTTGCCGCAATCAAACCATACATACACGAGGTTCAGTGTAGAGCTAAACTAACTATGAAAAAGATTTTAAAAAGGTTTGTATCTCGGATTTTCATTACAAGGCAAACGTCCTTCAGAGCTTACGAGGGAATCCATTCACCGATGAAAAGAGGACGTAAACAAGTCGAAACTAGCGAAAATCAGGTCTTATCTCAGTTTGACAGCAAATAGCACATATCAAAACGCTTTCTCTTCTCTCATCCAACCCTATATCGCCTAACAAAGAAGTTTGATGATTCATTGAAAAACAACAAAGAATGTTCTTCCCCCATCTAAAACTAACCTTAAAACACTAATGCAAACCATACAAACTAATTTTATCAACCAAATCCTAAATAGGAAACAAAAAGACCCACCACCAATGATAAAATCTAAAAGAGGAAGGAAATAAAGGGGAAGGAGTAAATATAACAACTCAACTCTCATTTCTTCTTTTTCTGAGGTGGTTGTTGCTTTTCATCTTCATCGTCATCTTCGTCTTCCTCTTCATCATCATCATCATCGTCGTCGTTGTCTTCATCATCCTCATCATCATCATCGTCATCGCTTCCACCACCACCATTGGCCGCATCTTCATCTGGATCTCCTTCATCGTCACTCTCATCATCGCCAGAAAAGTCTTCATCATCATCATCATCACCATCATCCTCACCATCTTCATCATCGTCATCCTCATCATCGTTATCTGAGTCACTTGCATCCTTGGCCTCATCTTCGGCTTTTTTTACATCATATATTTTGGATAGAGAAAGCCTGTCAAACCATAAGAACTCATAAAGTCACAATCCTTATAATTCCCCTAGAGTAGTGATAGGATGTGAATGTTTTGTGAATACCATTTGTTTCGGAGGAGCTCGTTATCTGCGAGACATTCAGTGGTCTGCAATGCTCAAGTAAAACAATGAGTAGAAAATCAGACAAAGGCTAAAATTTATGTGTTCTCCGAAGAGATAATTTGCCAAAGACATCCCAAAATAGAAATGACGAAATAAACATGTACACAAACTCGGAATCAGAAATCATTAAATAGCAAAATCAGCGGGATAGAGTTCACAAAAAATAATACATCTAAATCAATGTTACACGAAATGAGAATCGGTTCCACACGAGACGAAACAAGAATGGAGAAATGTTGATATAGTGCTTCAGAAATTTAGGAAACAAATCTAATGCACTAGAACCTTAGATAGGGTCATAGTGTTGTCCACATACATTGAGGATAAGTAGAAATACAACCATAATACTAATCATATATCAAAAGCCCTCACAAATATACATACGCAATTGTACCCTTGTTAGTGATAATACTAACAAAGAGATTGATTCCGATTCACCGTTGGTAGAAAAAACCATGTACAATTCCACATAAATAAGAATTGCATTGCACTGCACATGTTTAAATAACTATTGTACATTATAATTCGAAACCAAAGAACTAAAAATCTTTAGCCCCATTAAAATAAGGGACAAAAACATAATATAACCATAACTGAAAAGAAAAAAAAAGAAAAAGAACAAAAGACAAGTTTTTTCACCTTGATGCAAGCCAAGAACGACAAACATTAATTTAGTGTATTGAATCATATTTTTGTAATGGTTTAGAGTACGAACAGTTCGAAACGCAATAAGGACATAGTTCCATGTTCGGCGTTTCAATGATTTCAATATTCCATAAAACGCATCATAGAGTATAGCCTATGGCATCGCCTACCAAGTATTTCAAAACAAAAAATCTTGCAATTCTCATCCTCACTCAACAAGGAAAGAAAGTTTAACTAGGAAGATATTAAAAGTTGTGTAATAGTTTTTAGAATAATGATAATCGGAAGTCCTTGTTCGAGATTTAACTAAATACCACTTTGATTGAACTCTGATAATGCGTGTTATAGTGAGCATCGATTGATTCTTTTCACAACTAATCTGACTTCATAACCATTTCCAGCCATAAAGATTAAGCTATTAAGCCACCCCATCAATTATATTGTGTTTGCCTGTTTCGTACTCGGATGGAGTTGGATTAGATCTATTAAAAACAGAGACATGTTAGGCTTGGTCACGTTAGGGTCAAACTGATCTAATGAAGCTTTAATTTCTTTCTTAACGTTTAAATTTAAACAAAAATAATACTATATAGAGATTTTATTTTATACAAATAATTCTTCTTACAATACCGGTCCAATTACAAATAACTCTTGCTTTGACTTCACAAAGGGATACTTTCAAAGGCAGACTATAAATCTTAGCATGTTTTAGTCACACAACAGAACTTTCCAATGCCGGGGTGAACATAAACCATATGACACTGGACCAAAAAGTTTAATGGACTTTGATGCAGAAAATGAAGAAATGAGATGGGAATTTTCATTATTTTTCCAGAAAATACAATAGGAAAAAACGTATGCAATCGGAAGTTAAAACAACAATTGAAAGTCTCAAATTAAAAGCAGGCAAACGCAACTGAGCCTCATGTCCCGTCCTACACCAGTTATGATTCCGAATACCTTTCTTTCTTCTCTATAATTACATCTTATTATACTAACAAAGCCATAAGTCAATAACATCGCATTCACTCAAGTATTCAAACATGTCACTACAAGTCCACGGAGGAGTTCATACCCAAAATTTTTCATTACTACCTTTGTGTTAGAACCTTAGAATCCATCATGTTCCCAACACTGAAGTGAGTAAACAAAAAAACCAATAAAAACTTACTTCATACAGTCTGTAAGGCAGTACCAGGCTACCAGCATAACATATATCGCCATTTTATTCGCTTTTAAATTCACAATTCGCTCAAAATAAATCTAAAATGACACAAAACCGACCATAATTCACTCTTTTGATTCGCAATTCGCAAGGAGATTAATGAATCACATGGCAGTGGGCAGTATCAAATGTGAAGAGCCAGTTACAGAGATGAATCTACCTTAGGACAATGTAAGGCCATGGCTCGGCTTAAAAATAAGGAAAATATAGTATTATTTTACTTCACTTCAATCGACATAACCTGTTAATCTCGCTGTAAACATAACAAAACTTCTTAAATACCCTAAAATTTTGACAATTTTTGATCCCCTTACCTATCATACTTTGTATGCTAATATAAAAATTTCCGCCCTCCATCACTTATGGGTACTCTTACTCTACATTTTCCTTTATGGGTCAGATGGTCTCTCAGACCGTCTCTCACAAGAATTTGTGTATTCACTAACACCTCACCTTTTGCGCCAAAATGTGATGAAACTGCTTAAATTCTTTCAAAATTAGATTTCTAATAGGAGCTCAATGCCAACAGGGAAAGTTCAAACTATCAATGGCCACAAAAACAAAAACAGCCACATTTCAATTTTACAAAACACATCTGCATAAACATAACTCAAGTTCAAAACCTCAAGCTTCCTCATCAACATGTCAAATTCTAATAGCTAAGATCATAAAGAACATTAGAAATAACACAAAAATTAAACCAATTTTCAAATGTCAACAATTAACAAAAAACAAAAAAAAAATGAATATAAAGGGAACCCACTTGCTAAAAGATTAAACCCACAAGCGGAATTCCCATAAAAACACAACAGACCCAAGAATTGAAAGAAAAAAACAGCTTAAAATTGGAAAAAGACGAGGAAATTTACCAAACAAAAGAGAAATATTCTCTGTAAGAACGCAACAGATTGAAGAGAAAGAAGAGCAACTTCAAGGCTGAGAGAATCCATTAAAGAGGAGAAAAAAATCTCCATTGAAGAAGAGCTATGAGTAAGCAGTTGTGACTCCATAGTAGACTGTTGGAGCTTTAGAAAGAGAAAGTGGAGAGAGAAGAATCTAAAAGGTTGAGAAATTGTGATTTGTGAAAAGGGGGTTTTAGGGTTTTAGGAATTCCTGACGTTGTCTGGGCCGGGTCAACTATTGAGTAATTGCCTAATTAAGGGCTACTTGGATTTTTCAAGTTTGACTTTCTTCCTTGTTGTTTGTTTAACTTGGTAACATAAGATTTGACCATGCCTTTAATTTTACACAAATTTTTGTGAGAGACGGTCTCTTTGAAAGATCATTTCTAATTGGATTGGTCCATTAGAGAAAATATAAAGTAAATGTAGGCAATGAGCTTTAATAGATTGAGCCTGAGAGACGTCTCTCAGAAAGACGGTCTCTCAAGAGACTGCCTGTTAATTGTAATTGGACTTTGTTAACTTCGAGTGTTCAATCCAATTTTTACTCCACAAATTATTGTGAAAGACCGTTTTTTTAGAGATCATCTCTAATTGAGCTGACTTATTATATACTTCCTCTGTTCCGTTTTAGTTGCACCATAGGGGTTTGGCACATTTTTTAAGGGTTGTCAAATCAGTATGGTAAAAGTAGGGATAATATATGATTGATGGTGATATGTGGGGTAGAAATAGGGGTAGAAATAAAAAAAATATTATAAGTAGATAGTGTTTGTGACTTGTAAGTATATTAAATAATTAATGGGATGATGTATGATTGATGGTGATATGTGGGGTAGGAATAAAGTGAGATAAAATAAGTAGATTATTTTTGCCAAAAATAGTAATGTTGCAAGTAATATGAAACTTCCAAAAACGGTAAGTGTTGCAAGTAAAATGGAACGGAGGAAGTAATTTTTAAAATATTATAAGTAGGTATTAAAATTGATGTAAGTAGACATTTAAGATATTAAAAGTAAGCATTAAAGATACGGTAAGTAAGTATTAAGGATAATGTAAGTAGACATTAAGAAAACGACACGTATGCATTAATCTTTAATAAGTTAGGCTTGAGATACCAAAATCTCTCAAAAAGACGGCCTCTCAAGAGACTAGCTGTTTTTACTCACTTAATTGTTTTATGCAAATTGTTAAGAAAGGGTCGAAATTTTAAAAAATAAATAAATAAATAAATATAAATGAATGAAGTGTTTTTCATGTCGATAATTTCTATTATCATGGATACCTTCCTAATTCTTCATCCATAACTCTTCTCTATCTTCTCAATAAAGTCATTCATGTCTACTATTCATCTTCAATTTAACATCGAGAACTTGCAATCCTTGTTTGTAATTTTCTTATCTTCTTCCACTTAAGTTTCTCTTACATCATTCTAATTTCCGTGTGCTCGGAAGTTAGTGTAATCCTTTGTATCTCAGAACATATTTCCGGTTTATTCCCAAGCATCGTAGTAGGGAGGAAATGATGTTTTAGGAAAGAGCATCTCGCCTAGAATTGATATCAAGATCCAACAAAATCTTCTTGTTACTATGATCGATATATGGTGATTCCCGATGATCAAGATTGCTTTTGGTGTATGTTAAGCAAAGGTTTGAACTTGTCATATGTAATTTGGTTTTCTACTACAAACTTGTAACTTTATTTTATATGTTTGATTTATAAAATTAAACTAACATTTCTAACAATCTAAAACATCATCTTCTAAAGTAAGTATGGCAAGTCTCAATGTTTACCACAAATTTTGTCATAATCGACAAATTTGTTGGGAAAGTTTTTAAGTTTGCTTATATGAAAGTTACACCATGATCGGGTGATGAGATAATCGTAGAGATTTTTTGAAAGGGTGCATTGGTTCGATAAAAGAATGTGTTGGTTTGTTAAAGAGACACGTTGGTTCATAAAAGAATGCATTGGTTCGATAAAGGGACACGTTAGTTCATGAAAAGACACGTTGGTTCATGAAGAGTTGTGAGAGTTGTGGTGTTTCTTGTACTCTTGATTAAGTTATGTAAGAGAGATGGACGTAATTGCATGGTAGAGATGATATTTCTCAAGTATGTAAGTTCTCTATGTTAATTTCATATGTTTATTATTTTTTATGATGATAGAGAAGTACAATATGTTACATGTTTAAGCAAATCCTTATATCCATGGAATTTGGTAAAGTAGGTGATCATGGTTATTTGGTCATGGTTATCATTTGGTGTAAATGATGACACTCTATTTTTATTTATCAAAGAAATTGATGGTTGGAAGTATAAGTAACTTACCATGATTTTTATGATGATTAAAATTATCATCAAAGATGGATAATGTTTGCTATCTTTTGTGTTTACAAGTTTTGTTTTATGCATGATAAGATGATATATTTCATGGTCATGTTTTTGACATGTTTATCTTATTTTATATGTATCATGTCTTGTTTTTTTTATAGAAAGATAATAGGTATTATTATCAAGTTGGATAAAATTGCTTTTATAGTTCTTTAATGGTAACATGTTAAGTTTTGGGTCTTTGCATGTTTGCTATGACAAGATGAATTTTGTCATATAAGTTAAACATTATGTGTTTATTATGATTGGTTATCTTTTGACCAAGTTCAATAATGTTTTTGTTATTGATGTATGTTTCACCTTTTGAGTAAATTGCTAAAAGGTTGCATGATCCATGTTTATTTAACAATAAAGTTAATTAAAGTATAAAGTATATTATTGCTATGTTGTTACAACAAAAGTTCATGTTGTATTATTTTGTTTCATGTATGTGTAGAATTATTTCTATGTATTTGTGCATGATTCAAGTTAGTCTTTATGATATTTTCTTTGATTGGTTATTATTACCAATGTTGTTTAAATTTAGACATATAATTTTTATATGGGGTTGTCATATGTATACTTTTACCCAAGGTTATATTAATTTATTAATATTGGAAAAGGGTACAAAGTTTATGACATGAATAAATTTAAAGGTTTATCATCAAGGATTCATTAAAAGTAAATTTTAATGTAAAGGTGATGTTAAACAAGAATTTGAAAATCTAATAATGTTTCTAAATAAAGGTTGAAAGTTGTCAATATTATTTTAAACTTGGAATTTTATTATTAAAGTCTTTTATTATGGAGGTTAAGTTCCATAATATTAAATAAATAAAAAGAGTTTGATGATTATATAAGTAATTTATATATCAAATAAATGATTAAGACAAGTTTGTCTAGTTTATTTTGATATATATGATGGTTTAATCTTATATAGTATAAATGTTGATTTGCTAAGTAAAGCAAGATATGAATTCTTTTATTACTACATTAATTAATGTATTAATTGAAATTCATATGATACTCTTACTCTAGAGTATATGTCAATACTTTAAGTTTTATTATGGTAATTAAAATTCCATAATATGTTATTATTTTGATTTTCAAGATGTGCATTATTTGCATGAGTATATATAAAGTTTTATACTAATATTTATATTGGAGAAAAGTACTAAATAAGTTTTATTCCGGTTAATGGGTATGTTAAGGTATCTTATGTTGTCGGATAACGCCAAATAAATTTGGTGTGACAATAAAGAAGGATTTAACTATTTAAGTTAAAGTTGATATTAAATGTTTACCTGATTTAAAGTGTTTGATTTTATAGAAAAGTCTTAATTATTTTTGTACAAAGGATATTTATTTTGAATTATCTCAAGATTCAAAATAAGGATGCATCTATATAGATTATGTTATTTATAACATATACTATGAGTTCTATTTATTAGAACAAGGGATATTATATTTCAAAGACATTTGATTATAATACAAAGTGATGCAATTTTTATTTGAAAATTTATTCAAGGATAGATAGGTTTAAATACCTACTAGTTTGTGCAAATTGTTATGACATTTTGATCCTTTAAGAATGTTTTGCTAATCTTTTGATAAAACATGTATTTCTAAAAGAGAAAAAATATAAGTTTGTTTTATTAAGGAAAAGTTCTAACAAAGTTTGATTTTGTTAAAGTTTTCGAAGTAAAAGTTTTTTAATATCGTATTCATATTACTAATATGAAGTTTTACCCATGATTATGTTTTTTGATACTTAAGTATCATATAAGTTTAAGCTTTCTAAAAGAAAGTAAGTAATGATGTGTCGTTCATCATGGGAATAATGTTTGAAGTTTAGTAACTTAATCTCCAAGTAAGTCTAACAATATGTTATAGATAGATTTTCATATTATATATATGAAGATTGATGATCATGTATTAATGCTCAAGATTTATTAAGTGGTATTATACTTAGTATGATAATTTATTATTGAATATATTTCAATAAGTTTACCGAAAATACAATGGTTAAATTAAATAATTGTTTGTATTTTCATATAGTATGTTATATCATATATTTTTATAAATTATGATTTATTTATTTTGGAATTATATAAGTAAAGTTGACATAGTAATATGTCATATTCCTTCTATGAAGGAAATGGGGGAGGTAAATGTTAAATGAATTTTAAGATAAAAATTTAAGGACTAAGAAATAAGTATTTTATTATACTTAAGGTTAAGTCCAAATTTACCCTCATGTCTTCCAATTGTAATTATTTCCTAAATATTTGGAATGATTATAAAATTGGATGTAATTTTGATTTATACAAGATTCAAATTGTTTTATAGTTGTCAAGTAAAGTTTTACTTACAACTTAAAGTTCCTAAGGAAATTATTTGAATTGTCCAAAATGTTTATGTTGTACCATGAATTTAATTAATTTTATAGTGAAAGTTCTTCAAGTTTGAAGAGGTACTCAAGTATGAGTTTAATCTTTAGTGAATTGGCCATTCTCTATGTTGATCAAAGTATATGTGTTTGTGGGGGAGGTATACCAAGTTTTGATCACCCAAGAACAAACAAAGTTTTTAACTTATTCCACTATGATATTAATGTTATTTATCATGATTTAGACAAATATGTAAACTGTATAGTTTAAAATACTCATCTTTGTGATGTTTAAGCCAAAGTTGTTCACAAAAACAATCTAGTTTGATTGACAAGTGGCTTGTATAAACTATTGATAGTCGAGTGTAACTTTGATAATGCTATGAAATCTAATTGAGGCAAAACCAAAAATTAGGGCTTATCAAAGAAGGGATCACAATTCGTGACTATGTAATCATTCAAAGCTAGACAAAGTATTATTACAAAGTCTAGGAATTTCATGGTTTAACGAAATTGAAAAATGCCCATTCTTCAACACCATGAGTTAAACCCAATTCGACGCTAGAAGAAACATCTAGTCTTGAATTCAATGTGGATTGATCGCTCATCAGATGTTAGGAAGCAACACTTAAGTGATCCTAAGTTGCTTTATTCGTGATGTTGACAAACGAGGTAGTAGAATAGTCCCTCGAGGTCTCCATTTTCTAGAGTTTTGAAGATCTCTAGATTGAGTGCTTTATTCACGAAAGCATGATAAACCAGGAGAAGCTACCTATATAAGTTCGGGGTTTGGCCGCCTCAACGAAATCAAGGAGCATACTTATGATTTCAAAGAACTTATGAATAAATATGGACACATGGCCTTTAACGTGTCAAGGATGTAAGATTAATGAATTATTTTGTGTGTACTACTTCTTCAATTGGTTGGATATATCTGCTTAATTCAATCCGAAAGGACATTAGGGGATATGATCAATTGTAAAGATGCGTGGTACTAGGTGTCAATTCAATCCGGAAGGACATTAGCATTGATGCATGAAATGGGTTGGAGATTATGGATCGCGAAAGAAGAAAAGGATTATACACTCTAAATGGGGGAGGATTGTTGGAATTTAGAGTATATAGTGGTTATCGGAAAGGTCAATTAATTAAATTAAATAAATAAATTTAATTAAATTAATTAAGTATATCCCAAGGTTGAAAATTATATGTTTTAATCAAAACATAAAAGTCACGGCTCGTGATTTGGTTCGCGGCTCGCGAAAATACACAAAAAGTTTCTGTTTTCGGGGGCGCACAGGTCGCGGCTTGCGACCTTTTACGCGGCCCGCGACTAACATGTTTTTCCGGGAAATTTTCGTGTAACGTTTTGCTTTGTTTTGATGGTTATATAATAACTTCCTACAGTTATTATGGTTATTCTTAGCCATGTTCTTTGGGATGTAAGGGTTGAGTGAAAAGCGACTTTGGTTCGTGAATCGACCTCGTGTTTCATGAAGTGATATGTTGCTTCATGAAACGGTGTGAGCTATTCTATAAATATAGAAGGCTTGTATGTTATTTTACACATGCAATTTCTGATTTCTTTTCTTCTCTAGCATTTTACATCGAGGACTTGTAATCCTCGTTTGTAATTTTCTTATCTTCTTCCACTTAAGTTTCTCTTACATCATTCTAATTTCCGTGTGCTCGGAAGTTAGTGTAATTCTTTGTATCTCAGAACATATTTTCGGTTTATTCCCAAGCACCGTAGTAGGGAGGAAATGATGTTTTAGGAAAGAGCATCTCGCCTAGAATCGATATCAAGATCCAACAAAATCTTCTTGTTACTATGATCGATATATGGTGATTCCCGATGATCAAGATTGCTTTTGGTGTATGTTAAGCAAAGGTTTGAACTTGTCATATGTAATTTGGTTTTCTACTACAAACTTGTAACTTTATTTTATATGTTTGATTTATAAAATCAAAGTCACATTTCTAACAGCTACTGAGTGTGACATGTCATGCGGAAAAATATCACTATCAGTAGCAACTAGCAAGTATTATGGAACGGAGGAAATACATGATTTCTTAGTTACTAGAACGTAAAAGTCAATACATCATAATTTGTTGATGTTGCTTCTCAATCATACTAATAATTAAGTACCTTTGAAAAATGAGTAAAAATGCTTGATTCTTGTCTTGGAACAATTGCATATTACATTGTTGAAGTTTAAGCTTTGAAAAATGAGTAAAATGCTTGACTTTATGTTGGAGCATATTGCATCTATACTATATCCACCGGTTGTTCCAAGTTGAGGCTCTATTTCATTTGCAACTCATATCATGTCACAGTATCCGACTCAACTAAATCATTAAAACATACGATGTTTTTGATCCAAAATAAATTGCTGACGTGTCTATTCTATCAAATTTGCCAAAATAACCTTATGCTATGTTTGGGGATGAGAATTTCATTTGAAAATATAGATTTGACTCAAAATTAGTGTTTGACAAATACTAGAATTTCAAATTTGAATTTGAGTTAAATCTACAATTGTTATCAAAATGGTTTAAAGATGAGGATTTGAGAATGACCTCCCAAACCTTGTCATTCTCAAATTTTATATTCATGATTTCATAATTAAAATCATTAAATTGAAATGAAATCTAGTTCCCAAACACAACCTTAACCTTTTGTCTACCAAATGGAATAGTTAGAAGCTTAAGTTCATTAGACGATTAAAAAAATATTTATTACCTCTCGATATGAAATTTCTCCATTTATAAAGATTACATTGAAATATAAAGCAACTACAAGACCATGAATTAATTCTATATCACCCATAACTTTTATATCAAAAACTTTTTTTTTTTACCTTTTCATTTAGACCAACTTATCAATAAGAAAATAAAAAGGACAATGCCTGCACTTGTTGCTTATACTTCCTCCGTTTCAAAATACTTGCAACACTTACCATATTAGGAAGTTTCAAATTACTTGCACCATTACTATTTTTGGCAAAAACAATATTTATTTTATCATTACTTTATTCCTACCCCACATATCACCATCAATCATATATCATCCTATTAATTATTTAATATACCCATAACCAATATCTACTATCCATTATTTATAATTAATTTTTTTATTTACCCACACACAACGTGCCCACAAGCATCCAAATACCTCCATTTAAAACCCACACCCACTTTACCCCTACCCCTCTTCTAGAACTCTCTCATTCCCACCGTTCCATTTCACCCATTTTAATGCTCCAATCCAACTTAACTCCATTTCCCAACTCTTCCTCATTAACTTCATTTTTTTTTTGGTTTTTTACGGTTCAAAAAGAATTGCAATGGGTCATCTTTCTCTTCATTCTCTGTTCTTCATTTTCTGTGTAAATCACGTGGGTTAGATCTTGAACTTAAGAAATTGTTTGTGGGTTTTTATTTTGGTTAGATTTGGATCTTCATCTTCATTCTCTGCTTGGTTTTTTGGTTTTTTTACGTTTCAAAAAAAGATCTTGATTTTCTAGATAATTTTGTGGGTTTTTTGCGGTTTGTGTGATTTTTAGTTTCATTTCACTTCTTTCTCTGATCTTTCATCTAATTTTATCTAATTTCTCTGATCTTTTCTCTTCTTTCTCTCAACCATGGTTTGGATCTTTTGTCTTCTTCACTCTTTATCTTCTTCATCTAATTTCTAGAAAAATGGTTATGAGATCTGATTCTTTTGGTTTTTATGAGTTTATTTTATGATATCTGATTCTAGAAAAAATGGTTATGGGATCTAATTTCTAGAAAAATGTTTATGAGATCTGATTTCACTTTCGTTTTTTGGGTTTTAATTTTGTTTTCTTTGGGTAAGATCTTCCGCTCCTCTAAAATGGAGTCTTTGAGTTTGAATAGTGAAGAAACGGAACAGAGCAAGTATATTGTTGTAGTGGATTCTGACTTAATTGTTGTTTTCATACTTTTTCACCAGTGCTTTAACATGCCTTAAATCCTGCGCCAAAACTCAATGGTGCAACTAAAACGGAACAGAGGAAGTATTTCTTTTTAGTTGTCTTTAATTCTATAAAAAATAAAAAAGACAGTAAAAAACTCTCATCGTGCATTGAAAAAAACCCACTAAACTCTTCTACATTTCTACAAAAAAATTTTGTTTTAAAAATTTAATTCTAAATAATTTCTTTTATAAAACAAAAATTTAATTCAAATTATGTGTCCATTGAAACAACATTTCAATACGCTTTTTTTTTTTTTTTTTTTTTTTTACCTTTTTCCTTGAACTGTTGTTTAATCACTTCTTCCTTACATTTATTCACTCCCTCCTACCAAACCCACCATTGAAGAGGAACTCCATTGAAGATAATTCTCGGTTGTCTTTAACGCATGAGTGAATAAAAATTCGTTTTGCTACTGATTTATGAAATCAGTTACATGGTTTGTGATATTTTGATTTATGAAATCAGCTATTGTGTGTTTTTTTTTTTTACTACTATGCTATTGTAATGTAATGTTAGATTTCAACTACTACATTTTCAATTCAATTAAGCCACTAATACATTTTCAATTCAATACATTTTCAATTCAGCCTCTAATATTAATTTGAAATAGAAGAGGATTTAAAAAAAAAAGAAAAAAATTGAAAGATAAACCATGAATTTACTGCTGCAACAATGGAGATAAGAGTATTTAAGTAGGAAGAAGATAGGAGATGGTAATGGTCAGATATGACTTGCTGTAACCGGTCAAGAAAAACCCAAAAAGATTCCGGGTTAAATGAAACATTAGATGCGATTATTCATGCTTAATCAATAGTAAGAATTATTGTTGAAAAATCGTGAATAAGTTGGATTATTCTAGATAAATTTTCCTAATATTAAAATGCTCAATGCAATATGCTCCAAGATAAAAGTCAAGCATTTTTACTCATTTTTCAAAGCTTAAAATTGAACTATGCAATATGCTCTAATTGTTCTAAGACAAAAGTCAAGCATTTTTACTCATTTTTCAAAGGTATAGTATTAGTTAGATGTTTGGACTTTGGATGGATGAGAAGCAACATCAACCAATTATTATGTTTTGACTTTCAAGTTCTAGTAATTAAGAAATTATGTCTAATGCATTTCTCTAATGTAGTGTTTGGAAATAAGTATTTCATTTCAAATTATGGATTTCAATTATGAAATCATAAATGAAGAATTGAGAATGACAAGGTTTGGGTAGTCATTTTTAAATTCTCAACTTTAACTACTTTGAAAACAATGGTGGAATTTGATCTAAATTCAAATTTTAAAATTTTGATTTGCCAAACAATAGATTTAAGACAATTTTATATTTCCAAATGAAATCTTGGTTCCCAAACATGGCCTAAAGAACTTCTATAAAAAAGAGAGATGAAATTAATCTTTCTAGTAGATGATAAGATTCTTCACTTTTTAGTTTATCTATAACTATTAATAAAACAAAACACTGCTCACATCATTAACTTTTAAAATCGCTTACGTGTCACTCTCTAATTGAAAGTTTTCCCTCCAAAATGCAATGATGATGTCATTGCTATTATGATTATCTTTGACTTTACTTTTATCAAATTTTTAGTATAATAATTCATATTGATTATATTTTTACTTTTTAGGTCCAATCATTTAATGTATTAGAAAAATATATATTATATTCAATTATAAAATCTTTTCAATTTTATTATTAAAGGAGTATTATTTAGTGTATTGGATATTTTGAGATGATTAAAACCTAATATAATTTTATTAGGATTAAAACCTAATATGATTTATGTTGTAACTATCTTCATATAAGTCACTTATATTTTTTATGAAAAAATATCTTTCGTTTGAACTATTATAAAATAATTTTACATATTTCTTTGTTATAATATTTGAGTTTAAAGTGTCTTATTAATGGTTGTAATATTTAATATAAATTAATGTAATTATTTTTGTTAGCAAAAATTAGTATGTTATTTTTTATTAAAAAACTTATAATTTCGTATTTTATACTCCATGTACAAACCATTTGCTCTTTAATTCAAAATAAAAATAGAAAAGTATAAATATAATTATATTAAATGTATAATTAATTTTTTATCTGTTGTTGTGATTTGTTTTGTCGTGAATTAAATTTTTACAACCACCTGGGCGCATATATGCAAAATATGATACAATGTACGTAACATATACAATTGTTTAGAGTAAAATGAGATAGGAGTATAAGTATAATGTAAAATTTATTTCTTAAAATTTTAATTTCTTAATTTATAAAAAATATATTAGAAAATTCGATAAAGCTATCACACGGGGATTATCTAGTTAACATACTAATTACATTCCCTTCTAATCATTTTATTAATTTCATCGACCTAACATTTTGAAATCAAACACACGTAAATCTCAATGTATTTTTGTACACCTCATCATATAAAGTTTAATTTTTGTTCGATTATATTAAAAGTGAAAATGATTACTATTACCAAGAATTATTGAAAACAATTTCTTTATTCTCGCTAACAAGTAGTATAATATTACATATATTAAATGTCTTCATATCCTTATTCAACTACATGTGAGTCAATTAATGACTCGGATAATAAATTATTGTGTGTGAAAACTCAAGTAAGATTCTAATATTCCTATGTATTTTCATTCTAGTTCATATCATTTTTGTTCTCAATTTTTAGTTTTGTTTCATTTAAATTTAGCTTGAATTAGTCCATCAAAGTAGACCCTAGGTCCTTGGCTTGAAAGAGGATTTACGAAGAAAAAGATTACATGTCAAGAATCCTACGGCTTTGTCTTACACTCTTACTCATTAGTTTGTCAGATTATCTCACTTTAGTTTTTTATTTATTTCTATAATCCACTAATTTTTTATTTTATTCTCAAACTTAATTTCTCATTAACACTAAATTTCATCCAACACTATTGGGTTCATCCTAGTAGACCACAAGGAGTAACTCATAAGCAATGTAATATTGTATCTGTTAGAATATATATATAACATATCTTGGGGCCTTAACCATAAGCTTAAGCTTTTGGTTGAGTCGGTTTCTTGACTTGGTATCAGAAGCCAACGTAACAAGAGGTCACGGGTTCGAATCTCAATCACCCCTCATTTAAAGTGAAATATTCAACGCATGTGCGCATCCACACTTCTAGCCCAAAGGGCTCTCGTGTGAGGGGACATGTTAGAGTATATATATAATATATCCTGGAGGCCTCAACCATAAGCTTAAGCTTTTGGTTGAGTTGGTTCATTGACAGTATCCTAGTACTGAGTTCAATTATAAATATTATAGACTATGACTATCACTAAACATTGACAATTGCATATTCCCATATTATTTTATCTAATTCATTATATTTTTTTAATTTTGCAATAGTCTTCGATACAAACACAAAAACCGATTTTAAGCTGACCCAAAATACTTATTCGAAATCATCAACATAATCCGAATAGACACCTCTACTAAACACGCATATCCAAGCCAACTCATCAAGAAGCTCATCAACAACTAGGATGACAAAATTAATTCTTTTATGTTATAACTAGATTAGAAACCCGTGCAATGCACGGAATTTTAAATATTTAAATATATTAAATTATCATTTTCAAATTTAAATTATCAAGTTTAAATATTTAAATATATTGATGTTTCGCATCTCATTTGATGTTAACAGTATTGCATTATCTCTAATTTTATATTAAAAAAAGGTCATGAAAATATAATATAAAAAAAGAAATAAATTTCCTTTTCATGTTTGAAAAAAAGAAGAATTGCACTTGTAATTTCATTTTCTTTATACTCTTATATAGGTTGAATTTTGTTTTAATTTTCTAATTTCCCTAATCTGTTGTTACTCAATCAAGAATTTAGACTAATTTAATACAAAAATTCATAATCAATAACCGTAATTTGTAAATCACCACTGACAAAAGAAATAATATTTAAATAAACAAAATTAAAAAAGATATATTAAAACAACAAAACTCTCACCCTATCACATTCTCAATTTTATGTGTTTCAATGAGTACTAGTTGAAAAGTTAAGAATAAGATTATGAAAATTGTGTTATAAGTTCACATATGATTCTATAAATAGTGCAAAGTAGGTTATTAGTTTTCATAATTTCAAATAAAAATCTTGCCCAGTAAGATAATTATTTTTTCTTCATAACGAATAGTTTAAATGTAATAAATATTTCATCCCTATTATAGACGCCAATGAAGTAATTCTTTTTATTTGATAATATATAGAAATCTTGTCTATTATATTTTTTTTCCAATCTTTGAAGAGTTGCTTGTAACTTGTAAAAAGGGTATTATTTAAATCATGACTTGCTATTTTAAAATTGAATACATGTGATATATTGTCTCTTATAAGCATTTGACATTTAGCATGTCTTTTGAGGAGATGACATGTGGATTTTTACAGTTCTTTTAATAAGATTTATGATATGATTGGAAATAATGATTTCATTTTAAATATAGATTTCACTCAAACTTTGTGTTTGACAAATAAAAGAATTCAAATTTGAATTTGAGCCGAATCCACCCTTATCATAAAAGTGGTTAAAGAGAAGGACATGAGAATGACTTTCCATATTTTGTCATCCTCAAATTTTTCATTAATGATTTAATGATTGAAATTTACAATTTAAAATGAAATACTTATCGCGAAAGGCAATCTTATACTACTTCCAATAAAAGCCCTTATAATCAAGACACTACTTGCAAGAGCCATCCTTTTTTCCACTACCACAACTGGGGAAGCAATATTGCTCTCTTGAATGATTGCCTGATCAGTCATTTCTTACATCAAATTCTCAATAATATCCCTTTGCTTTAAAGGATACCAAAATAAGGTCTAACGATGGCTTGACTAGACCAAAGTCCAAGGTAATGAAGTAGGTTCCTTAAACTACCCAATAGCTCCCTAATATAAGTTGGGTCTTCACCTAGAGACCAGGGACGAATATGTGTCTAGTCAATGATATCAACTGACAACATTCAACTTCTGTATAAAATCATAGACCTTAACATTTTAATATATGAGCTACTTAAGTATGTGAGAGCTTCACTATATGACAACATTGACTCGAGTTCAAGTCCCACTAGGCACACATTTAAAAAATAACATCGATATCATTTGATTTTGTTATAAATTCGCCTAACGGACTCATTTAACTTCAGAAGCAGTTGACTCATCACTCATGCCATCACTTAACTCTACCCCATAACATAACTACATCTCTAAATACTAGTTGCAACAAAAAGAGCAGTTGAGCCAGTGAATTCTATGTAGAAGAATCCCTTTCAAGACCTGATGGTGATCATCATAATCAAATTTCATTATCAAGTTTTTAAATCCCATTTGACCACACCAAGACTTTTGAGCCACTGAATACCAAACACCATGTCACAACCCCTAAGGATAATACTTTAACACCTCAGACTTATAGGTAACACACCCATGAAATTTCTTGCAGATCACCATTATTTAATGTGTGACCATTGTACTGAAGATTCTGTTGTTAACCCAAGTGACCTGGCTACAGGTGTTTAATGGGGTGGGTCGATCCAATGGGTCAAGAGTCGGGTTACATTTTAACAGGTCAACAACAGAATACTTGACCCAAGGATTCCTGACAAAACTCCATCCTCAAAATTGTGAGAAGAACTAGAAACAATCAAGATGTGGTCTGACTTCTCCCATGATACCCTACCACTCTCATGGTTTGATAATCTTGACAAACAATTAAGGGGTGTTTGGCAATTGGAAGGAGGAATTTGGGGGAAAGGAATGTGAATATAGAAAAACATCATCCTTGAACCCGTCCCAACTCTGATCTGGCCCATTGAACAAGTCTAGTGGATGGTACTAGCATGAGCTCACCATCCTTGTATAATATCTAATGTTTAGGTTAAAGGCTATACATCTTCTTCTCCAATTATGCTTACTAAAGCAGATCCCTCCTGCTCAAGACTCCAACCTGTTTCAAAATTAAGAAACCAGACCTGCAATTCTCCCGCAAACAATCGCTATTGCGGCAGAGATTATCATATGCAGATTCAATTTTATCTACGCCAAAGGATCGAGTGTTGCCTCTAGGTCATTCAATCGATTCTCAGCCTACCATGTAGTTAAAAACTAAAACTACGCGAACAGAATTTCCGAATGAAAAGAAAAGGGGATACTACTATACTAGTAGCAATAATCAATCAATTACATAACAGAAATCAATAAGAAGATTCAATAACAAAATCAATCAGTAACATCTAATACTAAACACTAACAAAGAAATTATTTCAAAAAAAAAACACTAACAAAGAAATACATCAAACCATAATCTAACAAAAGGTTTAAATCCAATCATCATGAAGAACACATCTACCTAATTAGACATTAACAGAAGAAATCAAATCATGAAATCAAATCATGAAATCAAAATCACTTGCGAAGGTTTTTAACCTTATCCCATCCTTTCTTACTGTAAGAACCAACAATATTGACACCTTTCTTGAAGAAATTCTTCAATTCTTGTGCTCTTTCCTTGACTTGCTGCTCGAAACTCATATTGGTGCAGAGAGGAATCCAGAAAAGTGAAGAGTAAGAATAACGGAAACTGAATATTGGAGAAAGAATTGGGTGAAATAACTCAATAAGGTATTGTAGTTGGTTTTATATGAGTGGGATTTGGGAAGTAGGAAGGCAACACAAATTGGCAATTTTTTTTATTGGATGCCGTGCAACTGCCAATAGGCTTTTGTTAGCTGGCTCACACCTCACTATCTTTTTAGGAGTATTTCCCACTTTTCAACTCCAAATAATCACGCTTTATTATTTTTTAGGTCGGTTTCTAAACCGCGTTATTGTATGTATTTGGGGTCTTTGGAGTGTAAAAAATTAATACAAAAATATATGTTACGTTTTTACTATATATTTGCTACATAGATAAGGAGAAAAATAAAAAATTTGCACACGGCTCTAAATTTTTTAAGACGATTCTGCTTGTCATACGTACAGTTTTGTATCTATTAAAATAATCTCCATTAAGTTTTCTTTATTATCTATGACAAGGGAGTGGGTGTGTAGGTTATTGCATAAGTTTCAATTAATTTTTTGTAAAATTTCCTTATATGAAGTGAAATAGATATTTAATACTAATAATAATAATAATAAAAACTGTCTTACCCAATGACAATTTCAAAGCTAAAAGTTGCGCCAAAAATATTTAAGATTTATGGCATTTTTATAATTTCTTAAGTTAAATTAATTAATTCAAAAAAAAATTATTTGATTATTTTTGAATAAGTATTGTTTATTATCATGTTTCATATATTCTTTGTCTCCTTAAGATTGTAATGTTTCAACAACTCAAAAATACTTGCATAAATTTGTGTAATATTGCAAGGGATAAAGAGGTAATGCAGATAAATACATAGTTTTTAAACAAAAAATAAAGCTCTATCTCTCAAAACAAATAAATAAATAAAGCTCTAAAGCCTCATTATTTTTTTCTATCAAGCAGTTTTAATTATTAAATTGAATAATAGACTCTTCATTTCTTTTATGTAATGGAGAGGATTCTAAGAATTAGGGCCAATATAGCTCCCAAGCGCAAACCACAAACTCTAGCTCGCAAAAACAAGATCATGTATTGTTAATTGTTATATGAGGTTTTCTCATAGTTTCTCATAGTGAGACGTGTTTTATGTATGAATTAAATAGTCTAACTAATTCAAATTATAAGCTTATAAGTTTTTTATTTTAAGTACGATTTTTCACAAGAGTAGCAAAAACAAAATAAATGTGTTTTTTTGTTGTTTTTTATCTTTGGACTTTTTGTTGGTCAAATAGTCAAAAAAATAATTTTTAACCAAAAATAAAAACTATTATGAACAACAATTTTATCAGCTTTTAGCTCTTGATCATTTTTTCCTAAATAAAACAATCAACAATTAATAACTATTTTACTTCAAATATTTTCATAAGAGTTAGTGAAAATAAACAACATACTCCCTCTGTCCCATATAGTTTGAATCAAAAATAAAATTGTTGTTTTTTTAAAAAAAAAGAGGATAATGGTGATAAATAAACAGAGAGAATTAATTGTGTAGATAAAAATAAAAGCAAGTTAAATTGTATGGATGAAATTACAAGAAAATGGTGAGTCATAGTCCAAAAATTTTAAAAATACAAATTAAATGAGACGAATTAAAATAAAAAATAATGCAAATTAAATAGAACAGAGAAAGTATTATCTAATTCTAACACTTTCAACATGTAAAACTAGTCAACAGCTATTAGGGGTGTTCATTACCGGGTACCTTTTTAAACAGCCCGTGTCCCGGACATTTAATGCGGGTACCCGGTTAGCGGGTACCCGGATAAGCCGGGTCGGGACATCGGATACTCGATTATTATTTTTGATTATTTTTACAGATTTAATTATAATTTTAAATATAAAATTATGGGCAGAAATTATGGAATCCTGTATCACATGCAGGGGAAGACCTCACTCATTTCACTTACAACAAAAAGCAGACCATAAAATACGAAATACCTTAGGAAGAAACAAAAAGCAGACCATACAAATTACAAAATCAAATAATCAATACAAATTACAAAATAACAAAACGAAATCAAAAAAAAAACAAATTCGAAAGCTAAAGATGGATTGAAGATGAATTGAAGATGAATCAAGTAATCAACACTTGTGAATCTGTGACATCAAACGAAATTTAAAAAAAAAATCAAGAAATGTAAAAAATACGAAAATACCATAAAAAAAGAAAAAAAGACAATTTAAATCAACAAATTCAAGGCTTGAAGCTAGAGCCTCTAGAGCATCCTTTTGTTTTGCAAATTAAAAAGCTCATGGGAGCCAAAGCAAAACCAAGACTACTAGTCCTAGATGTCAGCAAGTACAGAACAAAGTACAAACATAAGAGTAGAAGAGGATGAATGGTTGAGAAATAAGAGAGATGAAGAGGAAGATGAAAGGTAGAAGGTAGATGAAAATGGTTGCTTGTGCCTTGTAGAAGGTAGAAAAAAACCCTAAGGTAGAAGAAAGAGAACGGCTGTGCTTGGACTTTGGAGCACATACCTTGAAGATGACAATGGTTTGAGGCGTGAGTGACGGCTGAATTATCGAACCCTAGAAAACTATGGGAAATGGCGGGCAGGCAGGCAGCACAGCAGGGAAAATAGGATACGGGGAAATGAAAATATGAAATTATGAAACCCTAAGAAAAGAGAGTATATATATTAAATTCTTATCGGGTCATTATTGGATACCTGGGTCAATATAAAATCGGCCCATGACCCGACCCGGTTAAGGCGGGTCGGGTACCCGACTTGGAATTTTGGATTTTATTTACTTTTTGACCCGTCATTTAAGACCCGGGTCGGCGGGATGGGTCGGGCGGGTCGGATAATTTTGAACACCCCTAACAGCTATAAGTATAACCATAAGCTTTTTTCCAAATACAACGGATACTCCCTCTGTCCGGATGAGTTTGGAGCAAAGAGAAAAGAAGTAAAATTTATTGACTACATTGGGAAGTGTGTTTTATTGACTTTTTATGGTTTTAATGATTTGTTTAATAGGAAGAGAGAGAAAAAATTGCTGTAATCAAATCCTTTGTTAAGGGGTTTAAATTAATTGAACAAATATGAACTTCGAAATCTGAACAAATATGAACAAATAACCAAAATTTTTTTAATGAAAATCTGAAAAAAAAGATTCAAAAATAATCAGAAAATTATAACTATCTTGAAGATGCAACAAATATGAACAAATAACTAAACATGCAACAACCATATCTTGAAATGGAACAAAAGCTCATTCGAAATCTATAAACCAAAAAAATTACTCACAAGATCTATAAACCAGAGTGTCGAAAATCTGAAAAAAATGAGAAAAATAATCAAAAAAAACCATTCTTACCTTAAATTGTGTCGAAGATCTGGAAAAAACATCAGAAAAACAAGAAAAAAAAACTCATCAAGAACTAAACACCAGATCTACAAAAAAAAAATTATTTTGAATAATCTGAAGAAAAAAATCTTACCTTAAAAATTAAGGATCTAAACTACAAATCAGGAGAAAAGACTAGTACTCTTACATGAAAAAGAAAGAGAAACACTTATCTTTAACCACAAGAACAAATTTTGAAAATGGAACTCATAAATTTTTCATGAATCTTTTTCCTTAAGGTTTTCAGGAACAGATCTTCACATGGAACTCATAAGTTTTCATGAACAGATCTTGACTCAAGAACAACAGGAGGCAAAGGAAGATGGAAAAATTAGATCCGAGTTCTTCTTCATTTAGAGGGAGAATAAGGAGAGAGAGAGAGAGGAGAGATATGAGGCGGAAAAGTCTGAAGCAGAAACTAGGGTTTAAGGACGCAACATGGGTATTTATGGAGAAGGAGATGGATAGTTGGTCATTAATGGGGGGTACACCAACGATAATAAATTGTTGTGTGGTAATGGTGTGTTGGGTTTTTATTAAAGAGAGAGAGTAGTTAGAAATATGGAGGGAGTAATTAAGGTATTAAATGGGGTAATTAATTGGTAGGTAGATAGTTAATAAATGGTTAAAAGTGGTGGGTCATAGTCTAAAAATAGAAATGTTGCAATTTAAGTGGGACGGACGAAAATGAAAAATGCTGCAAATTATAAGGACGGACGGAGTACATGTTAGCTCAAAAGTCAAAAGTGAAAAAATACTCTTGAGCAACGTGTTTGGAAAATAAAGAAAGTTAAGATTGGCCGTGACCGAATCCATTCGTTAAATTTGACAGGCAGAGAGTATGCAACATGATAATAAACAATACTTTTAAATCTTCATAACTGAATAGCCAAGCCTATATTGTTGGGGTAGGAGTAGTCGAAGGCATATTTTATTCATGTATTAGATTATTGATATTTTCTGGCTTATCAATTGATGTTCTTATACTTTACATTTGGTTTTTATATATTATTCTTTCAGTTATCTTTTACTTAGTTATTTTTAGGGAAATTTCACGCAGTGGTGACCTTGAACTTCCAACTTTCTCATTTCGTAGACAAAATGTTAATTTTTTGGTTAAATTAAGTATTTATTTCTACTGAATTTCAAAATATGTAGTCAATCAGGGTGATCACAACGTTTGTTTTTTGTTTTTTTAAAAAAAATGTCATTACGTTGGGTAAAAATATAGCATAACCACGTGAAACAATTAGAATGTCAAGGTAACCACGTGGATTCGAAAAATGGTTTGTCTGCCACGTGGAAAAATAAAAAACATGGTTTCCATGTGGGATTTCCCTAATTTTTATTTTATTTGTTTCTAATTTTATAATCAGTCAAGTTTGTATGGTAAGAAGCAAGCTTGCGGATTCTGTTTCAATCTATCATTCCGAGGATCTTTCTCGAGCCAAGGGACTTTTTGTGTATCAGTTGACGCCTTCCTTCTCTTCCCATACGCTGATCATAGTTTCTTATGAATGATACACATAGACCGAATATGATGATGATCGTAGGAGAATTTGGATACAATCAGTCAATGTATTAGAAATTTCTCAGCACTCAGCAGTTAGTTTTATACTCCAGATGATCTATATGAAGATCAGAATATCTAAATTATGAAGATTTATTACCTAATGATAGTAAATATCACATATGGTCCTATGGTCTAGTGGTTAGGACATTGGACTCTGAATCCAGTAACCCGAGTTCAAATCTCGGTAGGACCTTTTTCCCTTAGATTTTTTTTTAACTTTTTAAGCAACGGTTTGGTTCTGCTTCACTGTCTGTCCATTAAAGAAAGAGTATTTATTTACGGTTCATATAACTTGTACAAAGAGGGGATGAATATCCTTAAAAGAACCACTATCGAGCGTGTCAAGAGATGTTTAAAAGTTAAAACTGATATGTGACTCAATATAATCGACCTTCAAATTGAGTTTGGTTTGACTAGATTTCTACCCAATCTTATAATTGAACCCAATTTGATTCAATTTTGAAATGTATTTATAATCATGTAATTATAAAAATGGACACAAGCTCATTTTGAGCCAAAACACATAATTGTAAAAGGTAACTATGTTACGAGAAAATAGCTGTAACAAAATTTTAAAATGTCCATACTTTATAACATAGTATCATTTTTGTATATATAGTAACAAACAAAAATCTTCTCATCCTTCTCATTTGATCTTATATATATATATATATATATATATATATATATATATATATATATATATATATATATATATATATATATATATATATATATATATATAATATATATATATATATATATATATATATATATATATATATATATATATATATATATATATATATATATATATATATATATATATATATATATATATATATGTAGGATCAAATAAGAAGGATTTTTAAATGAGAACGATGAGAAAGATTTTTGTTTAATTTTATTTGGTTACCATGTATACAAAAAATGATACTATGTTATAAAGTAAGGACATTTTAGAAATTTTGTTATAGTTAATTTTCTGTGTAACATAGTAACTTTTACAATTATGTGTTTTTGGCTTAATCGTGACCATAGATTTTTTATTCGAGTGAAATCAAGGGTGTAAAATCCTTCTTACCCTTCTCATTTTCAATACTCTTCTCATTGGATCCCTCCCATATATATATATATATATATATATATATATATATATATATATATATATATATATATATATATATATATATATATATATATATATGTAGGATCAAATAAGAATGATTTTAAAATGAGAAGGATGAGAAGGATTTTTGATTTGTCACTATATATAAAAAAAAAGATACTATGTTATAAATTAAGAGCACTATTGACAATTATGTCATAGTAACTTTTCTGTGTAACATAGTGACTTTTAAAATTATGTGTTTTTTGGTTCAATCGTGACCCTAGATTTTTTTATTTTAGTGAAATCAAGAGTGTATAGTCCTTCTTATCCTTCTCATTTTCAACTCTCTTCTCTTAGTTTTTTATTTTAGTGAAATCAAGATGTATAGTCCTTCTTATAATATATATAA
The DNA here is from genome assembly GCA_019425755.1 of Amaranthus cruentus. Taxonomy (NCBI): domain Eukaryota; kingdom Viridiplantae; phylum Streptophyta; class Magnoliopsida; order Caryophyllales; family Amaranthaceae; genus Amaranthus; species Amaranthus cruentus. Next base: position 6,565,484 of record CM033450.1, read on the forward strand.
TACTATATATATATATATATATATATATATATATATATATATATATATATATATATATATATATATATATATATATTATATATATATATATATATATATATATATATATATATATATATATATATATATATATATATATATATATATATATATATATATATATATATATATATATATATATATATCCAAACGAAACTACGTGATATTTCTCAACTAGTAACTTATAAGTTATAAGAAGTCGTTTGGTTGACATAGGAATTAAATTCCTATGAGAATTTGTAATTCATTGAAATTTACTTCCTTTGTCAATTTTCTAAGAATTACTTAAAATTGTTTGTTTGACAATATGTATTTTCATTTCCTTGGAAGTAAGGTTACACCAAATATTAGAGGGTATTATTATAATTTCACTATGGGCATGCTTGTATTGGGTGTAAATATTTAAGGGAGTAAAAAAAGTCAAAGTAAGAAAATAAAGTTGATAAATGATAAATTAGTGAAATTTAATTGTTGTAGAGGTAGAAGAATGGTTGCAAAGTAATGAAAAATGAAGAGAGCTCTCAATTTTATGGGGTAAATATTAATCCTAAGGGAGGGTGGGGGAATATATTACCTCCATAATAGGGGAAATCATCTTCTTTTTCCTTCATTATTTTTTTTTCATGCTCATTTTACCTTCTTCACAACTATCTCAACTACTTAGAATGCATCTCTATTTGCTTTGCTTTTATTTCATTAGTTTGACTTTATTTACCCCTTAAATATTTACACCCAATACAAGCATGCCCTAAAAATGATACATGGAAATTGTTAATAACTAAGGGGGTGTATGGTAATCTAATTCCTATGTATCATAGGCATTAACTTCCCTTGGATTTTACAATTCCTAGCAATTTTAGATTTTTTTGTAACCAAACAAATGAGGATAATACTATTTCCTAGGAAATTAAAATTCCAAGGGTAATAGAGGGTAACCAAATAAGCCCTAAGTATGTCCCACACTCACAGATCAAACACTTGATATTTTACGCAATCATATATAAAAGTACAACTAATTACAACTCGATTAATAAGACCTTTTCGCTTTTAATGCGGAAATTAAGAAAGAAAGTTACTATAATTTGTTAAATTAATGCGATATTATATTTAGAAATAAAAGAGTGATATGGTCATTTTCAAAAATAAAATGATACAGCGCATAAATTTGGATCAATGATAACATATTGGCAGTAGCCATTTTCAATGTTTTTGTTTTCGAAAGCTATTATTTATGATAAGTTTTTGAAGACTGAAGAAATAATGAATTTTTAATTTTTAAGAAAGTGAAACAAGTAATACCGGTTGAAGCACTTGAAATAATTCTTTGTAAATATTAAATTTACTTTTGTAATTGTCAGTAAATTAAGTAAACAGTGAGTTCGTTTGGATGAGCTTAAGAAATTATTAAAGGTAAAAAAAAATCAATAAGCCAAAAGTTAAGAGAAATTTTAACAAGCTTATTATTTGTTTTAGTTGTATTACTTAATAAATTTGTTAAGCTCAAAAAGGGGTGGTGGCGCAGTTGGCTAGCGCGTAGGTCTCATAGCTTCTAAGTAATCCTGAGGTCGAGAGTTCGAGCCTCTCTCACCTCATTTTTTCGGTTTTTCGGAAAATGATTTTGAAGCTAATTTTTATTTGTTGGGGGTGCGTATTTGATTATCTTGTTGCATTTTCATGCTCAAACAATAGCACAATTCTCATAACACAAATTCTTGTGAGAGACGGTCTCTTTGAGAGACCAACTCTAATTGGGTGGCCCATAAAGGAAAATATAGAATAAGAGTAAGAATTAAACTCTAATGGACTGGGCTTGAGAGGCGTCTCTCAAAAAGACTGTCTCTCACGAGACTTGCTGTTCTCATAATGGAGTTTTGGGATCATAGGGAAAAAAGTCCAAAAAAACACGTTTTTGCAAAATATTATTTCAACTATTCTTTATTTTATTGTATGTCTCTCCGGCCATACTATTTAACAAATTGGAACCACCATCAATTGGAGATTGAAATTATATATTGTGAGCTTGAGAACGGTGGATTGAAATTGAGAATAAAATTGGTGTTGAGAAGAGACCTTGATCGTAGGAATGTAGATCATTGAAGAAGAAGGTAAGATTAAAGAGATTAAGAATGATTTAAAATGAAAAAAGTTAGTTTAATTTTAATTTACTTTATATTTTTATAAATACAAATAATAAATATAATCAAATTTTTCAAGGCACTAGAACCTGAAATATCTATATCAAAAAAATGAAATAATGTATATGTGAAACTTTTAAAAGTTAAGGAGAATTTTTTTTGGTTTTCTCATAACATATGCTTATAGCAAATGTTGTGAGACGATAAAAGTATTATTAGTGGTTATATAGGCTATAAGATAAAATTTCATGCATCTTTATGTGAAGTCAAAGTCTCTAGCTTTCAGTATTGTTTCGTCCATTAGTTTAATAATTTGTTTATAATCACTATTTTTAACCTCACAACTTTACAAATAGTCGTTAGCTTCTAAATAATACTTCTATACTAGAATAATTATTCAATGTTAGTATGTTGTATCAAGAGCAAATTCCCGTAATGTCGATATATTAATGATAGTAAGCATTGTTTGAGGGGAGGTATTATTAGATACCTCATATATTTGTGTGTTTTGCTTCTCCATTGTTATGCTACGTTTTTTAGTGTTTCTTTTACATCATATTTTGTGATTGTTTCTTCACTATTGCTTAAGCCCATTCACAACAATGGGTATCAAGTAAGGGGGAAGTCTCAAGGGAGGAATGACTATAGTAACAAGGAGTGTTACTATTATAAGAAGAAGGGGCACATTCAAATGATGTGCAAGGAGATGAAAGAAGACCTCAAGAGAATGAAAGACTTGAAGGTTGGGAGTAGAGAAGGTGAGAGTAGCGGGAATGCCGGTCTAGGCTTTGTGGATGATGATGACTACGATGGTGCGCTTGTAGTTGATGGGGGGTGACACGTAGTAAGGATTGGGTGATTGACTCCGGTTGCTCATTTCATATTTGTTGTGAGAGGGAAAGATTTGCTAAGCTTAGCACTTGTGATGGTGGCCTTGTCACCTTACCCAATGATGAGAGGGTGAAGGCGGAAGGTATTGGTGAGGTTGTTATTGTGTCACATGATGGTGTCAAGAGGAGATTAGGTGGTGTGAGGTATGTTCCTAAGCTTGAGAGGAACCTCATATCACTTGGTAGGTTGGAGTCTAAGGGATGCACTTTCAAGGCTAGTGGAGACTTGTTGAAAGTCATTAAGGGGAGTATGGTGCTCATGAGGGGAATACGGAGTAAAAGCAACTTGTATATGCTACAAGTTGAAGGTAGTAGCCTAGGCCACATTGATGTTTGCAAGTCACCCAAGAAGGTGACATTTGATGATGGTAAGGGAATTGGTCTTGAGGGGGAGATTGTTGTATCAAGAGCAAATTCCAGCGATGCCGATGACAACTTAGAGCATCTCGTAGCTCACGCGATGTCTTGCAAACTTCAGAGTGGTCCGGAGCGTGCGATCTGCGATGGACTATGAAGTGCTAAGGTTTGGGACGCTTGATCGAGTACTCAATGATGATGAGTTGAGGAAGCTTATGCATGGGATGGGTTGTGATGTCAAGGCAAAAACAACTCGTCTTGAAGGGTGCTCGACCAGGCGAGCAAGAATGAAGCAGGCGAGCAGCAGCTCGAGCAAGGAAGCAGTGAGGTTCCAGTAGGTGCTGGGTGTTTGCTCGACAAGGGGGCTCGACCCGAGCGCCTGCCAGGTATCCAAACAGAACGCATTCTGTTTCACGTGCGATTTTGAGTGGGCTTTTAAGCCTTGGTCCTAAACTCTTGTAATATGTCTTAATAGTATATAAAGGGTCTTAGGAGAGTGTTAGGGTATTAGAGAGAGCCAAATACATGGGTTTTACTAGGGTTTTAGCCATTAGAGTATTCTCACTTGTATTAGGGCTTTATGTGGGAGATTGAAGCATTGAAGTAAAGCTTTAATCTTTGCTTTGTGAGTGTGTTCTCAAGGCATGTGTGTGGCTTCTCATTGATGTATGTTGATATATTAATAATAGTAAGCATTGTTTGAGGGGGAGGTATCATTAAATACCTCATATATTTGTGTGTTTTGCTTCTCTATTGTTGTGCTCTGTTTTTTAGTGCTTCTTTTGCATCATATTTTGTGATTGTTTCTTCACCATTGCTTGAGCCCATTCACAACATAGTATGGTGTTACATGTCAAACCGCACATGATCCTAAAAATAAAATTCAAAATAGTACGTGATGGAGTACATACAATGCTTGAGTGATGTCATAAGGTCGAGTAGGTGATAGAAGATTTGATACAAAACAATAGGAGACCTCAAATGATAAATAAAAAAACCATTAAATTATGTGATAGTTTGTACTCTGCCTTTTTATCAGATGTGTAAATGTAAATGTACATGTAATAACCAACATTAAGAGTTGGGTTGTTAGCCCAACTAGTGTAAAGTAAGTGAGATTAAAAAGGAGCACAAATTCTTGTGAGAGACGGTTTCTTTGAGAGATAATCTATAATTGGTTCGACTCATTATATATTTTTTAAAATATTGTAAGTAATTATTAAGAATGATGTAAGAAGATATTTAAGATATTGAAAGTAGACAAGGATACGATAAATAATCATTAAAGATAATTTAAATAAGTATTAAAAATACAATAAGTATACATTAATTTTTAATCAACTGGTCTTGAGACTCAAGAAATTAGCTAAAAAAGGTGGCACCGGCAACAAAGAGGAACATTTAGACAAGGGAAGGTGATATGCTAAAGAACATGACCGTTGCATTCTTAATGAGTAACCCCACTTCCAACTGGATATGTTTTTGTTTTGGTTGTATGAAACACTAATAAAAGTATTTTGTCTATAACTGTTCTTTATGACATTTAACTATCAAGTGTCAATATGGAAATTGAGAATGATAGTTTTAAATTTGTTTCCGCTAGACTCGGTTTAGTCCTTTTTAGGTAAGATCTTGAGATTGAATCTCATCTAACTTTATAAAATCAAAAAATAATATTGTATCCATACAGACCTTATGCATACTTTACTACTCCCTTCGAATCAGTTTAGATGTCCCATTTTCTTATTTGGCAAAACCATACTAAGTGTCCTATTTCCTTTTTTGTCTATTCTTTTTACCCTTAAAATCCGTGAAATTCCAAATGGGACATCTAAACTGATTCGGAGGGAGTATTAATTTACTTTGTTTTTCATTTTAATAGGTCCTAATAAATTTGCTATTTTTTGACTAACTCTTCTTTTATTCTATATATTCTCTCTTTTTTTCTAAATTGTCTGTTGTTATAATCCACTAATATCGAACCTGTATGGGTAAAAAATATTAAACAAGGACAACAAATATCATCCCAAAATAATGGAGATTAATTAAGGAAAGAAATCTTTAAAGGCTGGGTAAATCAGAAGACGAAGGTCGTGAACTCATATCCATTGGTATCTGGCAACAGAGATTATGGGAAGGTCGTCATCTGGGAACATTTATCTGCCGGATTATAAGGAAGATATTAGATAGCTTGAAGGTCTTAGGCACGAGAAACTCACGTGAATATTAAAGACACTTGTTAAACATCTCAAAGAACAAGTGAATAGTGGGACACGCGTCAGTAATGGAAACCACTAAAGGTGAGATAAGTGCTTAGTTAAGCTCTAAAGGTGACACGTAGAAAGAGATCATTTGTAGCATGCAAAGAATGTTCTTGGGGACCCTTTAAGTGAATGTATACGACTCAATGATTAGCTATAAGTACTAAGGGATATACCATAAATGAGGTACAAAAAAATCTTATGAAAAAGAGAAAGACTGAATGCAAATATTGTAAGCCGGATAGTAATACTTGATTGATATAGCATCTTTTACAGCAATACATGTCATTATTATTTTACAAAGATTTCACGTCATAAACAAGTCCTAGGCCATAATCCACTTGACTGCCACTGTGCATCTTGAAGGACTGGTTAGGCAAATCATCATTTGTCTCGATACTAACTTGGGCGTTGGAGAAGGTCCCCGGAGGAACACCTTCCGGGTTTTTCTAACCCTTGTGTTGACATTTTCAGGCTAGCTATCATCTGAAGCCAATAAGATCTTACTGCATAACCGGCAAAGAATTAAAGATCAAGACCCTCACTAGCATAATCTTCTTGAACATCTTGTAAATTAAGGAGATTATTCTTAATTAATTGTCCGTCAAAATCTGACAGGTACAATTTGGCGCTAGAAGGAGGGCCCTATTTTCGTTCTTTGCCAAACGTTACTTTAAGAATTTTCTTTAAGGAAACAAAAAGATGACGAGTCAGTCTGAGAATCAAGGCCAAGCCTCCAATCAATCAAGGAGGTCCAGGTCTCAAAGGAGAAGAAACCGAAGTGAGGCGCAGAGAATCCTTTAGGAGAAAAGATCAATGCGGCAGAATGCGAGTTCTTCGAGTCAGGCTATTGGGAACACTTCCCAAAGGCCTCCGATATTGGAGAACCCGCAAGGAATGATAGCTGGGGATATGATCTCAAAACTGGCAACGACATTGGCAAATGTCATGAGAAATGAAATTGGAAACGCGGGTCACAATCAAAGAAACCCGTCCACTTCCGAAAGCAATCAAGAACAGGAGGATGAATCCTACATCCCCTTGTCTCACTCACAGTCAAGTTATCAAAGATCAGAAGGCGCTAAGACGAGACACGGAGAAGATGAAGGTGAGTCTATACCCGGTAGGAAATATGCCTGGTACAGGACCCCATCTAATCCAGGAGTCACTTCTCAGCCAGACACGCATATAAAACGGGGAAGGACAGAGACTGTCTATCGACAAACCGACTCACAACCGGCTACAAAAGGTCGGTTACAACGAAAAGAATGTCGGCAAAAAGCCGATTAGGTAAAAGTCCCCTAATATCGACTATGAGAATTGCTGAACGAGAGGATGAATCCATGTGCGTCGGCATAAGCAAACGACCTGAGGTCCATACGGTAAAGGGAAAGTCCCTACTGTCAGGTCTATCGGAAGTCCCAAAAGGTCAGAAAGTTAGGTTTTCTGGGAAATCGCCATTCATCCCAGAAATTGCAGCATCACCTGCAAAAAGGGTGAAGTTTCCTGCTCACCTGACGTACAAAGGGGAAACCTGTCCAAACGCTCATCTAGCCGCTTTTGATAATGAGATGAGTATGGATAGCCACCCCAATGCCAGCTGGTGCAAGAATTTCATTCTGACACTGACGGGAATTGCGCAAAGATGGGCTCAGAGCCTTCCAGAGGGATCAATCTCATCGTTTGACGAATTAGCAGAAAAGTTCAGATCTCATTTTTCATCAAGGACTGCCAGATCTAAGCAGTCCATTGAGATGATAAGCATCCGACAGGGGAAACATGAGTCTCTGAGGAGTTACGTGAGCCGATTCGACAAGGAGAGCTTAAGGTGTTGAATCCAGAAGAGAATCTTCTGACCTTCGCCTTCAGGCAAGGGCTGAATACCGAAAGACCGGAAAGTGAAGCCTTGAAGTTCAGTAATCAGTGGACATACTTGAAAACGATGAATGAAATATGGGAATACGCTCAATCGCACATCGATGTGGAGGATTTCAAGTCGATTACCAGCAACATGCAGAGTAAAGGGAAAGCCCCACAGAAAAGTGTCAGGAAAACAGCTGACAGACAAGACAAAGGAAAGAAGTTGGTCAGAACTGAGGATCTGGATGTCTCCGGTCTGCCAAATTATACGAATTATACACCATTGAAAGAAACGAGGGCCAAAATCTTCAACATGCACGAACAAGACGCGAAGTGGAAGAGACCCATACAAAGAAAGATGGCAGGGCTGAAACTTGATGCGTTCTGTAAGTTTCATAACTGCCTAGGTCACTGGACAGAGCATTGTAAATCCTTGATGAATAATATAGAGGATATGACTCAAAGAGGATATCATCATCAGTATAAGCAAGATAAGATTTCTGGTAAGAGGTTGAACGATGATAGTTCTGGTCAGGAGAACAAACCTGTGCAGAAGAAGAAGAAAGAAATTTTGATGATATATCAAACGTTGGGCGTATCAGACAATGAAGCGCATCTGAGAGCGGTGTCAGCTCCCAGTTTTGAATTGATGGAGGTCACAGAGCAAATACAGCCACCACAGTTGCCAGATATGACCTTCACTAGAGAGGATTTCCGAGGAGTATCATATCCCCACTCTGATCCTCTAGTGATAGTCGTTGACATTGCTGATCAGGCTGTCCACAGGGTCCTGATAGATAGCGGAGCTGAAGTAAACGTTATCTATAAGTCCTATTGGAATTTAATGGATTTGGAAGAGAAAGTTTTGAAGAAATCGTCAATCCCTATTGTGGGGTTTTCCGGTGAGCCAGTTCTGGCAGAAGGAAAAATCACTCTGCCAGTAACTATCAAAGAGAAAAGGGAAGGAAAAAATGTCTGAGTTGGAAGAAGAAGTGGAAACAATGGAGAACCAGTTGAAATACAAAAAACTGAAGATAACGGGTTCCACGTCTGGGACTAAAACTAAAAACATCGTTGAGATAGATCCCAGGCCCTCTGACGACGAAAATGTCAAGAAAAAGACTCCCCATATAGAAATTGATCAGTGGAGGAAATTATCTTGACAGAGGGGACAGATAGAACAGTAAGGATTGGAGCAGATTTGAATCCTCAAGTCCGCCTTTATCTGATAGAAGTCTTACGTCAGAATGCAGATCTTTTTGGATATTCTACAGCTGACATGCCTGGAATTGACCCTAAAGTAATCACCCACAAGATAAGTGTCCATGAAGGGGTCAAACCAATTAAACAAAAGAAAAGAAATTTCGGAGCGGAAAAAGATAAAATCATTGAAAAAGAAGTTCAGAAATTGTTGGACGCCGGATTCATCGAAGAATGTCTCTACCTAGATTGGTTGGCTAATGTTGTATTAGTTAGAAAGCCCCAACCTGGAAAGTGGAGAATGTGTATAGATTTCACTAGTTTAAATAAATGTTGTCCCAAATATTGTTATCCCTTGCCTAGGATAGATCAATTGGTAGATTCTACAGCAGGGTATGCCCTCTTATCTTGTATGGATGCGTTTTCCGGATACAATCAAATTTTCATGGACCCTGCTGATAAAAAGAAAACAACATTTATATGCTCGGCAGGGGTATTTAATTATATTATGATGCCATTTGGGTTGATGAATGCTGGGGCAACTTACCAGAGGGTAATGGATAGAATTTTCAAAAACCAGAGAGGAAGAAATTTGGATGTATATGTAGATGACTCAATCATGAAAAGTAAAACAGAAAATGAAATGGTGGTGGATTTACAAGAAACGTTCGATAATATGAGGAAGTACAATATGAGGCTTAATTCCTAGAAAGTGTGTCTTCGGGATTAAGTCTGGTAAGTTTTTGGGGTTCATAGTTAGTGAAAGAGGCATCGATGCCAATCCAGAAAAGGTTCAAGCAGTAATTGATCTGGCAGAACCTACGGATAGGCATGGGATAATGCAACTCACTGGGAGAATGGTTGCTCTTTCCCGGTTCATTTCCAAAGCAGCCGAAAGAGTTATGCCCTTCTCCACAGTTTTGAAAGGGAATAAGAGTTTTGAATGGGGAGAGGTTCAAAGCAAAGCAATCCAGGAGCTGAAGGATCACTTACATAGTCTGCCAACTCTGGCAAGACCGGTCATCGGAGAGACTCTATACTAGTATATATCTTCAACTCAGCGTACTGTCAGCGTTGTGTTAATAAGAGAGGAAAATAAAACGCAGTATCCCATATACTTCATTAGCAAAACGTTGCTTGATGCTGAAACCAGATATTCAATGATCGAGAAAGCTGCCTACGCGGTCGTCATGGCCGCCAGATTATTGAGGCCCTACTTTGATGCACATACGGTCGTGGTCTTAACTGATTTACCATTAGAAAAAAGCCTGACGAAAATTGAAAGATCTAGGAGATTAACAAAATGGGCAGTAGAACTAAATGGCATGGGAGTGCAATTCCAGCCAAGAAAAGCAATTAAAGGGCAGGCTTTAGCAGACATTTTCGCGGAATGGGTCACACAAGACGAAAGTGAAGAGCCTATCTGGCAACTGTTAACTGATGGGTCATCCAGACTCGTTGGGGCAGGGGCCGGGTTAGTGCTAATCACTCCAGAAGGCAAGGTGATTGAATATGCCCTGAAATTCCAATTCAAGGCCACAAATAATGAGGCAGAATATGAAGTTGTGATTGCCGGATTACAACTGTGTAAAGCCCTAGAAGCTAGAAGAGTGAGCCTCAAAACTGATTCACAACTAGTTGTAAATCAGATTAAAGGGGAGTATAAGGCTAGGGATGCAAACATGCAAAAATATCTGGAGAAAACTCGAGAGCTGATATCATGGTTTGAAGTCGTTCACGTTGAAAGGTTACCCAGGTCTCAAAACGAGCAAGCTGATGCACTTTCTAAATTAGGAACTTCCAGTATGCAGAACCTAAAGAGATCCGTACTGGTAGAGGTAAAGCCCGTGAGTTCGATCCATGAGGACGCAACATCCGTTTTTAATGTAGGAAGCAAAGATCTCCTAGATTGGATGAGATACCTTGTTGCTTATAAAGAAAATGGTGTTCTTCCAGCGGATCTAACATCAGCCAAAAAGATAAGACTTAGAGCATCGCAGTTTTGCATGGTAGATGGCGACTTGTACAAGAAGGCTAAAAATGGACCCTTGTTAAAATGCGTCACACCATCTGAAGCGGACTACATTCTTAAAGAGGTTCATGAGGGATGTTGTGGTCACCATCTGGGAGCTAGAGCTTTAGCGCATAAAGCCTTCAGGGTCGGTTACTATTGGCCTTCTGTAATAGCAGATGCGAAAATTTTAGTACAGAAGTGTGAAAATGTCAGAAGTTTACTCCCAACATCATACAACCAGCATCTGAGCTAAAATACATCCACAATCCAGTCCCCTTTGCCCAATGGGGACTAGACCTACTAGGACCATTCAAGACTGCTGCAAGGGGCAAAAAGTTCCTGATCGTGGCCATTGATTATTTTACGAAATGGATAGAAGCAGAATCTCTGGCAACGATCACATCAAGAAAGGTAGAGAAGTTCATCTGGCAAAATATCATTACCAGATTCGGGCTTCCCAGAGTTCTTACTGTCGATAATAGGACACAATTCGATTGTGTAACATTAAGGAAATATCTGGAGGATTTTAGAATTGTTGTGGCATACTCGTCAGTATGCAATCCTCAATGTAATGGATAGGCAGAAGCAGCTAACAAGCAGATATACACGGTCTCCAGAAAAAATTGGAGGAGGCTAAAGCTAACTGGGTTGACGAAATATATGATGTTTTGTGGTCTCTGAGGACAACTGTAAAGGCAGCAACTGGCCAAACACCTTTCAGATTAGTATACGGGTCAAAAGCGCTCTTACCAGTTGAGATCGGGGTACAAACAATGAGGCTGAAGCATTTAAACATGGAAGAGAATCAAGAGTCAAGGCTGTTAGACATTGAGCTGATTGATGAAATCAGGGAAGATGCTGCGCTGAAAATGGCAACCTACCAAAATAGGATAGCCAGGCTCTACAACAGGAAAGTAAAGCACAGATCTTTCCAAGTGGGGGACTTGGTCCTCAGAAATGCAAAGGCTATCCAGAAACATGAGCATAGCAAATTATCCGAAAAATGGGAGAGCCAGCAGGTAGACTTTGAAACGTACCAAATTAATGGTACGATCAAGCAACCAAGCTGAGTTCAAATATCTGGCTAGTAGGAAAGCCCTGGTTCTTTGAAACTAAGGATCATGCTGAGTCATGGGTAAGCCCTGGTTTATCATAACTAAGGAACCCAGAAAAGAGGAAGATCAGAAACAGTGACCCGGACCAAACTTTTTAAGTATTTTTGAATTGAATGGATAAGGATAAGCATTGATTGAATACTTAAAATGTCCTACGATCTTCAAAATCTTGGAAGGAACAAGAGGAAACAAGAGGAAAGCAAGCAAAAATCAGTAACATAAAGTCAGGTTCGTTTCATTCATGTATGGAATGTACAAACTACTGAGAAATTTTATATTTACAACAAAAATAGTATTTACAACAAAAATACTCAGTAAAAGAAGAAAGGGGCAAGCAATATGAAAAAGATTAAATCAGTCTTTCTCTGGGGAAGATCTGCTAGCTAGAGGAGTCTTCGAGCCAGATGGAGCTTTTGAGCCAGAAGGGGTGGAACCACTACCCTGGTAAATCTGTACATTGTATTGAGCTCTTAGAGTGGGGATGCAAGACAGAGCAGGAGTCTTAGGATCGAGGAAGGGAAAAATCTTGGAGAAATCTAAATCTGGATTAGCAGTAAGAACAGCGTTCACTGTCCTCCAGATTGTTCCATATTTTGTCTTCTCTCTATCTGCAAGCAGCTGGGTTGTAAATTTCGCCTGATAGGCGTCAGAGATCTTCTTTTGAAGCTTGGTCTTGATGGTTCTCTTACCAGACTCCAGTTTAGCATACTGCGCCTCCAATTCAGTGATGCGTGTCCTCAGCCTATTTTTGTCATCTTCATTGCCCTCAAGGAGTTGACTCTGAGATTCAATCAGATCCTTTTTCTTCGAAAGTTGTACCCTTAGAGTGGCATTTTCATCCTCCTTTTTGGCAAGCAGATCAGAGTACTCTTGTATCTTATTGGCAGAGTCCTGCTCCACGGATGCAAGAAGATCTTGTACCTTCTTCAAATCTCTTCGAAGCTGGCCAGACTCCTCAGCACCTTTAGATACATTGGTCTGGAGCTCCAAGATATAAAGAGCCTGTTTGACCGATTCTTGTTGGAGACTTTTATTCTTGTCGTTGGCCTCCAAACATTGAGCATTAGCGTTTGCCAGGTCAGTTTTGACATGTGACACCTCCAGACCCAACGCTCTTATCCTAGCATCCTGCCGGTCAACTAGCTCAGTCTGAGACGACAGAGTTAGCTCAACCTCATTGTTCCTGGTTCTAATCCTTTCTAACTCAGCCTGAAGGGAGTTGACCTCAGCCTCATGAGAGTTGATCCTCTGGTGGAGAATTTGGAGTTCCAGGTCATATACACTCTTCGCCACAGTACACAGCTCAGAACATCTAGCATCCATCAGCTGGGATCAAAGAGTCACGATGAGAAGCGGAGAGATGATGAGAAAGAACATACAACTCAAGCCAGAAGAAAATGGTTACCTCATGAAAACTATAATGAGGACGTGTAATAAATCTATTCAGATTATGCGTAAAGTCGAATGAAGCAAATTGGGTGGATGTCGCTACTTCGTCAGTCCTTTGCCTAATGGCAGAAGGCTCTTCAGAATGAGGCTCCTCTAGGGAACGTTTCCCTATGACAGATGTCCCCGAAGAAGAAGCAGCATTTAAAAAAAAAAGAGAAGGAAAAGAAAAGAAAAATGTAGATCATGTTACCTTCATCCGGCATGTTTTCAGCAGGGGGAGGAATCACGCCAACCAAGTTTCAAATAGGGGAAGGCTGGTGACCTTCCACGATTTCAGTAGCACCCTCCACGTCTGTTTGCATGGCGGTAGAGAGAATATGCTCATCAGCATCAACCACAGGGTTAGTGGGGTCTAACGAAAGAGGGATCTGGGCTTGGGTTGAAATATCACCCATCCCAGGTTCGACTTCTACTACATCGTCAACCCTAACTTCAACCTGGGGAGCAGAAGTGGAAAGAAGGCTAGATGCACCCTCTGGGATGCATGTCATTTCGGTTACAGGGACAGAGAGATCAACGAGGGCATCAGTAACCTCATCTCCCAAAGTCTTTGTGACCTCTTCAACAACAGTAACCTCTGGCAAAACAAATCGCCCAATAGCTGAAAAAGCAGTCAAAAGGAAATCAATGTAATGGTTGATGACCCGGGATTCAACAATCAACACCAAAGTGAAGAACCTTAAAACAGAAAGTATTACCAACATCAGACTCCTCAGCGTATTGTTCAACGATGTCGTCTTGAACACCGACAAACGATTGGGGTTCGTCAATCGAAGTTGATGCAGAAGGAGAGTTTAATTCATCATCATCGTCAACATCATCAACTGTATCTTCTTTGTCAGTAGAGGAGGCAAGGGCAGCTTCCAGTTCATCTACAAGTTCATTCTTTTCAGGAACGGGCCCCAATTGAGCCTATTCAACCGGAGTAGTTTCTGGAACAGCAAGGCTGCCCGGAGCTACAAATGAAAGCAACATCATTCAGGTTGGGATTAATGGATACGTCAGGGAAAAACAAGTGTAAAAGACACATGAAAACCTATAGAGGTACATGGGAGTAACACAACAGTATGTACGCTCCCAGGAGATCGATAAGCCAAAGGAGAAGCGTCGAGAGTAATTACTTCACCTTTCCAAGGCTGAAAAGAAGATGTATTTGCTTCCTTCCTACTCTTCGTACTCCTCTTTTTCTTGGTGGAAATCTGGGAAGTAGGATAGGCAGGAGCAGGACGGGCAGAAGAAGAGGCACCAGCATCTTGTGACTTCTTCAAACCTCCATTGGGTCCTAGAAAAGGCTCGTTGGAAGTGAAAACAGTCAGATGAGGATCTACCTAGTTCTCAGGATCCCCGAAATCCTTTTTAGAGGAAGCGAGGTGACCTCGCCCTGATTTAACAACGCCGCCAGAATTGGCAGGACAGATGTCTGTTCGTCTCCATTTGGGAGCATTTTTGGGAGCCCAAGGATCGACGTAGTAACCAGTCTTCCTCCTCGCCTTATAATTTTGAACTGGAGCAGGAGGGGAACGTGAACACCATCTCATGGTGTGATGATAAACGATATTATCAACCCAGGGAGACGAAGGAGTAGGTCTGTAATATTTCCCCTGAGGAGAAATACCCAAAATCCTCCGGGGAATGATTCTCGCGGCTTCCTCTGCAAAAGTAACAAGATGAAAGTTGGTCAAAAATGTTCATAATCGAGGCTCATCGTCAGAAAGTAGTAAATAAAATACCTGGGGTAGTGCAAGTGGACAGACCCACTAGAGCGAGGCACAATTCCTGTTCAATGATTGTACCATGGGGCATCCATCCAGTAGGCAGAGAAGCACTGGGAAGTCTGCAAAAATAGACAAAGGCGTGCCTCTCCCTCCTGGAAAACTCTTTCACGTGAGCGAGTTTATAAGTCTCCCTGCGTCTGGGCTTACTCTAGAAGACAAGAGGCATGTACCTGTAGGGATGGCCTGGGGTCTTAGGTACTCTTATCCAGATGATTCTGTCCTTATAGTCTTTAAGGTCATTGATTTCCGGGTAAGATACCATAGACCCATTGATTGAGGAGAAGGTAACAAAAGGGGTGTTCTTGTGATTGTCTAGTTTGAAAAGACTCTTAAACAGCCTAAGAGTCATGGGCAGCTTCATGTATTCACATATCCAGATAAAAGAAATGATCATCTAGTGGCTTGGGGAAGAAGCTGGTTCAAAGAAATCTCAAAATGGCAGAGAATTTGAGAGAAGAAGGGGTGAAGGGGGAAACGTAGTCCAAAGGCGAGGTGATAGACACTGAGGGGAATGAAGATATCATCCTCATTAGTGTCAGATACAATATATTCGTGAGCCATCATCCCAATGTCCCCAATCCTACACCAATATCCCTTCTCCTTAGGGATATGATAATAATCTTCTAGTATATAATTGGCCATGCCCGCTATTATTGTACTATGAACTTCCTCAGAAAGGGCAGTCTCCTGATGATTTTGTGTCACTTTGACATCCAAATCAGAAAAATCAAAATGAGTAAACGAAATACCTTCTGGACCTCGAAGAGATGGGGGTAGAAGAGCGTCAGTCCAGAATAAATGAATCCATTTCGTCTTCATCTCCCAGTCTAGGGGGGTTCATGAGGCAAAGCATCAGCCTTACAAGCCATGGGGAACTCGGCCATGGCAACGTCAGTAAGTTCATTCTTGAAATCGAATGTCAAGTCTGAAAGGGAAGTCTTGGCAGTCACCATGATGAAAGGGTTATACAAAAAAAAATTAAAACTTTGAAGAGAATAATCGTTCAGCAAGAGATTAGGGTTCAGAAGATATATGGGAACAAAGATAATTTCAGGGAAAAGTAAAAATAAAATAGGGACGAAGTTAAAAGTATTTATAGTAGGGGTAATTAAGAAGAATGGGAAAAAGAGGGAGATCAACCGCTGGGGTTTTACCGCTAAAATTTGAACTTTAGTAGGGTAGGATACGGCGATTGGATAGTTATTAAAGGCAAGTACAGTGCGATGATTGGATGTGCATTTAATACGTATACAGTGAAATGATGGCTATAAATACACTTTCTCATGCAAGTACGGAGGAAACTTATACGCAAAAGAAAAAATCTAGAGTGATGAGTAGAAAGAGATTCTTAAAGTTCTTACAAAATAGAAAAGAGTTTCTACCACCCAGAAAAAGCGAGTTGCCAGAAATGCATGTCCACCAAAGGAGTAATAATTTTGTTGATATTTTCTTTCACTTTGGGAAGACATTATTTTCTTTTATTAGATTAAAATATCTTCCCAAGTCAAGGATAATACAAATGAGGTTATTAGAAGATTGATTCACCCGTCATCCCAACGTCAAAGAAAATGTGAAGGCTTGGATCGAAACTTTAGTGTTGATGCAGTTGGGAAAGTTCTTACAAAGACCAATTGTCATCATCACTTTTGCTTTCTTTTCTCGTGGGTAAAATATTAGTGATGGCAAGGGTGGGCAGGTTCCCACAAAGGAACAACCTTTGTTATCACTTTGGTTTTACCCTTCCTAGTGTACGTCCTCTACCACCGCCTTCAGGGAGACCAGGTGTCACCAGATGTTTTTAGGATGACCATAGTAGGAGCAATTCGGAGAATGACCTACCATGGTATCCTTTATGTGGTGAACTGGGTGTAAAGGGTGACCTTGAATTGAGCAATTGGAATACTTACAAGTCATGGCATCCTTTACGTGATGAATTAGTAACGGTCCCTGAACATGGTGGGTTCCTAGGAGTTGATTCAAGATCGAGAAGGGTGGGAAGGTTCCCATAAACACAGTGTCTAAGATCTTACTGCATAACCGGCAAAGAATTAAAGATCAAGACCCTCACCAGTATAATCTTCTTGATCATCTTGTAAATAAAGGAGATTAATCTTAATTAATTGTCCGTCAAAATCTGACAGGAACAGAACCTCTTGATAGTTATCATGTTATATATTTGACAATGAGACAAACTATCCAAGGCGAATTAGTAGTAATTAGAGCAGGGCCGGCCCTGAGTTTTTGGGGGCCCGGGGCGAAATACATTTTGTGGGGCCCTAATGATATACACAAAATAATTTTTGACGTCATGAAAGGAAAAGTTATATGAATTAATATAGAATATATAATATAAAATCAGATAAAAATACTTCTACGAGCATTTTTCGATGCAAAATCACTAATAACAGTGTCTAAATCAAGAGACTCAGTCATATTTTTCTCAATGCTTAGCATAGCAAGACCATTCAAGCGTTCTTGTGAAATTGACGATCTTAAGTAATTTTTTAATATCTTAATCATTGAATTGTGACAATGAAAAAAATTAAAAAGAAAATACCCTAATCTTTGACAAATCAATAAATAATCTACTAACCCTACATCACTATCAAGAAAATGCTAGATATCCTAAATAAACATAAACCCACCGCCTAACCATTAAAGATAATGAAAAAGCATAATTTTGATCTTTAGAAATTAGAATTAATGAATTATGAATTTTGAAACACTGAAACACATACCTTCGTCTTCGTTGGAGCCTCAAGAAGCCTGGAATTGAAAATTGACGAAGGTCCTTGAAGATGGAGCCGGAAGCCCAGAATCCAGAGGAGGACCCAAATAATGAGATGAACAGTCACAATACAGTTGTCTTTCGATAGTCAGAGATGAATTCATGTATTAGTTTTACACAAATTCTTACTTGAAACCGTCTTTTATATAGACGGCTCTCAAAATCCCAGTCCAATTCTAAATATATATTGTTAAAACTCTAAATATAGATTTGGACTGGACTTTTAAGAGTCGTATTTACAAAAGACGGTCTCTCAAGAGAACCCCTGTTAGTTTTATTAGTTTTATTGTAATTTATACAACAAATATGGGGCCTCTATTTTAAGGGGTTTTCTAATTTTTGGGAGTGGCCCTGGGCGCAGGCCCACTTCGCCCCCTCACTAGGCTGGCCCTGAATTAGAGTAAAGTTCCCTCAAACGATATTTGGATCTTAATTAGCTTAGAGATAAAGTTACTTTGGAGATAATTAACCTAGTAAACAAAGTAACTTAAGCAATTTGGGTACATACTCATTAGTAATGCGTCTAGCAATGATTATATAGGGAAAGTTAATCTTATTATCATTGTTAATTAATTGAGTCACCTTGTGGCTTATGCTATGGTATGAACTATGATAAATGATATGCAAGCACATCTTTACCTTTTTCCCTTAAAGCTTATTTGTGTAATATTTATTAGATATTATTCATCAATTATTTTAAGATAGGGCTTCAAAGAACCAAAAAAAGAGGCCAGGGAACAAATGCTAGAACAATGTGTGGTCATTTCATTTGCGTGTTGTATAATTGGGATTCCTTTCACTAATTTCACTGACACTCATTGTATATTTTTTAAAATATAGCAAGTAAGATGATATAAGTAAACATTTAAGATATAGAAAGTCGACACTAAGAATATGATAAGTAAGCATTAAGAATAATGTAATTAGGTATTTAAACTATGATAAGTACGCATTAATCTTTTAATGGGCTGAGCTTAAGATATGTTTCTCAAAGAGACGGTCTCTTAAGAGACTAGCTAATTGGTAACTAATAGGTGAGCTTGTTAGGTAAGAGAATTTATTAATGTATTGTTGAATCTTTAATGAAAAATAATACTTTTGAAGAGGAGAAGACACCATAATATTAATTTTTACAAAGTTTCAATCTCTTTGGTGATGCTTGTATATACTCTGTTTTACCCTTTTTTTATACATCATCTCACCATTACTGGATCTAAAAACCTTTCTTTTATATACCTCTATAAAAAGGTGCAAATCAAATACTCCCTTCAATTTAACTTATTAGTTTCATTTACTTTTTTCACATTTGTTGAGGTAACATTTCAACCCTAAATATTTCTAATTATGCTTAATTAAAATTATGAAAATGTGATATTAATAATCTTTGCATTGAGACGAATCAAACAAGATCTTACTTAACTATGTTTTAACTTATATATTATATAAGAATAATAAGAGTGATAAGTGAATAGTAATCCAAAAGTAAACGAGACTAATAGAATGAATATGAGAAGTTTAAAAGAGTACAACCAAAAGTGATTTGTATTGGCCCATAGTGTAGCTGTGTAGGACAATGTTGGTGTCAATTGTTAACAAGTGTGTGGTTTGTGTATGGGATAAAAAGTTGAAGTAAATAAGTTGTACAACCAAAAGACCAAAGAACAATTGCAGTGGCCAGACAAGTGCACCTTTTGATGCTTGTTAGTTGTTAATATAGAGGAGGAGAAAATACAAACTAATAAAAGTACAATATCCACATGCACTACTATAATAGAATAGACACTAAAGAGAAAACAAACAATAGTCACAAATGAAAACAAATAAAAGATTATAAATTTAATTTTCACATAAATTTTTTATTTTCTAATTCACCCTATATTAAATAAGAATAACATGTGAATTACAATCTTAAAATTTAGAACTTTTGTGAATTACAACTTTTGCGTTTAGAACTTTTGTGAATTACAACTTTTGCGTTTATTTTTTAAGAATTACAGCCATCAAAGTATCAAAATTTACAGGTTCAGGCTAAAATACAGAATTCTTACCATTTTGTTGGTCGGAATTTTGGTTAAGTGGTCGAAATTTGTGTTTTAGGCCTAAATTGGTAAACTTCGATACTTTAGTGATTATAATTCGTTAAAATTGAATATTAAGACTATAATTCTCAAAAGTATTAAATTTTAAGGTTGTAATTTACAAATTATTCTTAGAGAATACGCAAACGTGCCCGGGACGTGACCAACTTAAAAAAAAATACAATGTTGATTTTCGTGGTGTAACGTGTCCTTCATAACATGATTCTATCTAGAACTCATTCATCTCATCAACAACAATTTCACTTATGATTTATTTTTGTTTTGTAGGAGTAAATTTGAGAAGTAAACTTGTTAAATTCTAAGCAATATTAGGTTGCGTTTGGGAACGTTCATTTCATTTTGAATTGTAGATTTTAATTATGGATTCATTAATTAAGAATTTGAGAATGACAAGGTTTGAGAAGTCATTCTCAAATTCTCATTTTTAACCACTTTTATAATCATAGTGGATTTGACTCAAATCCAAATTTCAAAATTTTTAACTTGCCAAACAATAAATTTAAGCCAATTTCAAATTTTCAAATAAAATCCTTGTTCCCAAACATGACGTTAAAAATTTCTAATTAATCCTTGTTGAGGATTCTATTGATAGAATGCAATTTTGATCGGTCTTATCACTTACGCGATTTTTTTAGTGAATTTAGAGTTGAATTGTCGAGAAATATCATAGAAACTAATTTTAGGTTTTATATTTTTTGTATTGGGCCAAGACTTATGAGATATCATCTTATTGAAAGACGGCCTCTCACAAAAATAATTTAATAGACTTAAAATGAATATGAAAATAATCAAGAAGTCAAATTAAGGTCGACATATATTAAATCAGAATACAAATCTTAAGCGGGTTTGATTGAGTTCGAATTTAAAGATCCTATATCCACAACCATATAAGTTCTCCATTCCATTGTATCACAAAAATGGCTCTAAACCTAAATTATGATTGGATCTAACTCTCCTTAAAGTTTATGTATCCATTAACCACCGGTACTACTATTTTTGTCTCATTGAATTATTTTTCCTCACAATATATCACTATTAGAGTCTATTTCAAATCGAAAAATAAAATATTTGCCACTAAAAGTACTTGAATTATATTTTAAGTACAAAGAATTTTTAAAAACCTACAACCACAATCCACAAAGTACAAAATAATTTTACAAATTATCTCTTAATGAGACAATCTCAAGAAAAAATTTTGAAATGAAATTTTATTTTCTTATAATTTATCTTAGTTGAACCATTTAACACATATAAAATGCATCATGTTTCTTAATTTGTGTAAAAAAGTTATTTATTTGTTATACCTTCTTGTAGATTGGTATTAACCAGTTGTATTATATAATAATTTTAAAGTCATTTAACTTATTTTGTTCAAAAAATAACATCGTATGAGGTTTTCATTTTTGAAATTATTTTTCAATATATTCTTAAAAATGTTTTAATAAATTCATTCAAAAAACTATCAATAAGGTCTTTTTATGTACCCAGAGACTAGAAATATAGCAACCAAAAAGGTCTGAAATAAATCCCAAATCAAGTAATCAACTCTGATCTAGCCGTTCATAACTCGACTCTTGCACAAAATTTCCACCTGTAAAATAAAAAGAACAAATATATTAGATCCCAAAAAATAAATAAAAAATAATTCGAGAAAAAAGAAATATACATATACATTTACTCAACAAAAAAATTGAAATATACCACTTATATACCAGTATACTGTATAGTGTATACCAAACATCACAACAAATAACAGACATTTTAAAAATGATTTTTGTATAAATTGTTCAATTAATTTTAAACGTTGTTATATAATAATATAATCCAAATCGAACGAAAGTTTTGGTGGAGCAAAATTTCATGTTGTAACACATAACCTTCAAATTTAACAAAGTGTAAGAAAACTGGTTTATATTCAAACAACTTTCATCCAAAAACAACGAATAATTATACTAATAATATTGCTGAAAAAAAAAGAGAACAGTAATCTATAACAACCTACTAGGTCTTGTATAAAATTCAGATCTGAATTTCCTATATACAAAAGGACAAAAAAATCGGTGAGACGACTCGGCATCCACTCAATGAAACGACCCACAACTCAGTGAGTCCACTCGAACGCTCCGCCGCTCCTGTACAGTAAAAAACAACATAAACTCGAATTTGTCAATAACTGCTACCATTATCATCAGCCTTGGACATAACACTGAGTCGACTCGGACGAGGCTGAAAATCGGCTCGTCTTCTTTGCTGGTGAGCGCAGGGACGAATTAAAGTAGCAAGCGCACGCTTCACCCATTCACCACCTTCAACAGTACCAATCCTCACTAGAGAGTTTGTCATCGCCGATCTCCGCATATTCAACCTATTCGGCTGATACGCCGTACACATCTGCTTCTTTGCCTCCAAATTTTTATGATAATTACACCGGAAGGAACCAGTATGAGTCGTCGGAGAACACAAACACGTCCTCTTCTTTGACGCCGTTGGAAGCGGATTCCGGTTCTGATTAACCGCGGAAAAGGATTGATTAATGGAGAATTTAAACGAAGGAGATGCCGTTTGTGGTGTAGATCCATAGCTTACTCTTGTCGGAGATGAAGATCGGTGTAGAAGAGAAGAAGGAGATTGACGAGAGAAGGATGATGTAGAAAAAGTAGAAGATGAAGAAATTGAAGATGCGCAGAATCTTCCAGATGGTGAAAGTGAACGTTCATGGCGTGATGTTGTTGCCGCCATTGTTGAAGTAAAGAGCGAATTTGAGTTTCAGTGAAAATAGAAAGAGAATATATATTTTGCTTTTTTTTTTTCTAAAAAAAGGGCTTTTTGATTTCAGTTCTCCAAACTTAGAGGCGTATCAGGGAGGGTATTAATAGAAGGTAGAAGAATATTGTAAAACTGTAATAATCATGAAACTTCAAGGGTATTAGTGTATTTACAACAAGGGTATTTAGTTTAATAATAAAATATAAAAAAATCATGCCGTTGGTTGAGGAAAGATATACTTAATCGGGTGTATATATATTTTATATTTGATAATTTAATATACTCTCTTCATTCCATTTAATTTGCAACATTTTTTATTTTGGTCCGTCCTATTTAATTTGCATTATTTCTATTTTTGGATTATGCCTCACCACTTTTTTTTAATTTCATCCATACATTTTTACTCTCTTTTAATTTCAACCACACAAATCATTCTCTCTCTTTATTTATTACTATTATCTACCCTTTTCTTAAAAATCAATGATTTTCTCTTTGCTTCAAACTATATGGGACGGAGGGAGTATTATTTTAATCATTTATATTTTAAGTTATACATAATTAAAAAATCATAGAAAGATAATTTTATAAAAATATGCGATAAAACGATTTACATGAGATTTAACTTAACTACTTCTATTAAAATATATATAAAATAAGTTTGAATAATAAAGAGTACCAATAATGCTTGTGTAGTAAGTATTTCAAAAAGGATGTAGCATGATTTTTTAGTTGGCTATTTAATTGACTTTGACATTTGACTTTTGATTTTTTATGTCAAAAAGTTTTAGAAAATATCTAATAACTTATACAGCTAACTTCAATACAAAAAAATAGATAATACTTTCAATTAGTTAAACAACTCAATAGAAAAATTAGTTTGATTATTATCCATTGCTTTTGGCTTTTTGGCTCATTTTCTTTATTAAATAACCAACGAAAAATACATAAATATACTCTTTCAAAAAACACATAAATGTACGAAGTATCACCTAAAATAGTTTGAAGTTAACTTAAACACAAACAAAAATAATAATACTTTTTATTCGTTAAATAAGCCAATAGGTAGAGGTGATGGGATCATCGAGTCAATTTTAAGTCGGATGTGTCGCGCCAATTTAAAATAAAAATTTGAGTACATCATAATTATTTTATAAATTACAAATACATTTTTAAACTCGGATCAAATCAACTCGATTACTAACAACTATCATAAACCCCTCTATGATATCAATAACCAACGTTCGTTTGACAAAAGCCCTTATGGGCATGGTATATACGATCAATTTTAAGGCGTTGATTTTAAGAGATAAAGATGTTAGTTAATCTGTTAGGAGTGGGTATTGTCCGATAAGAGTGCGCCGAAGAAAGAAAAATGAGGTGGTAGTTTGGATGGAAGCCACGTATGTATGTGATTGGGAAGGAATCAAATTGATATTTAAGGTCCAGATTTATTGGGATTTGTGTAAAAATAAAAAATGGCTTCTAATTTACGCTATTCGGTACAGATAACGGCAATTAAGTATGACATCCATATCAGTGAATCTAGTGTTATTTAAGACGTATATGGAGGATCTAGTGACATTTATTAGATCATTTAGCAGCATATTAAAAAGTCACACTAAAACTTTTAGCGATACAGGATCTAGTGACATTTCCCACAAATGCCACTGTAGACTATAGTGACAATTACATATGTCATTAAAGACCAAATTAAATGTTGCTAAATCACTTAATGGTGGAACTTAAATAAAAAATCAATAATTATTACACTAAAAATATGAATTAGTGGTATTTTTTAATGCCACTAAATCCAATATCTCAAAAAGCTAAATTTGTTGTAGTAAAAATATGTACGCAATAATCAAAATTATTCTGTTCTATCACAAATTGGGCAACCTGGTCGAGCAAGGTTGCTCGATTGAGCGGTTCACAGCTCAAGTTTCTGCCGAGTTTCTATTTTATCTGGGATTTTTTGTGTGCCTTTGGGGTTTTTGTCCTAGGGTTTTCTAATATGTTGTATGGCTATATAAGGGGTCTTAGAACATGATTATAAATATGAGGTGAGGCAAATACATAAGCGAAGCTAGAGCATTGGCCATTAGAGTGTTTTTCTTTGTGTTAGTGTCATTTATGGAGTTTCACCATTAAAAGTGAAACTTTTCTGGGTTAAGAGTGAGCTCTTGACTATTGTAAGTTGAGTTAATAGTATAATTGAGATTATATTAAGGATAAGATACTTTATTTGATACCTCGTTAGCACATTGTGTTGATTGTTTGTTGTGTCTCTAGTTTATTCTCTATTTTCACTCATTACTATTGTTGGTTCCGAGCTATTCTCTTTTACAATTAGTGAAGTGCTCAAACAAGCAGATGCTGTGATCAAATGAGCATTAGTGAGGTTCTATTTTTGAACATCAGATCTGCATGCGGGTAACTTATTCCGTTTGTTGTGGGCTTTTGTCCCAATAATTGGCATATTAATCATAGTATAAAATAAACAAAGAGTAGTAACACGTTAACTTAAGATGTTTTTATTTCTACGACTTAAATACAAAAATAGCCTACCTTATTCTTTCTCTTTTATACTCCCTCCATTTCAGTTTACTTGTCCCATTTTTTTTTTTGGCAATTTCATACTACTTGTCCCATTTCTTTTTTGGCTATCCTTTAATTACAAATATACCCCCTTTATCATATTTACTACCTTTTTAAATACCCAACTATCACCTTTTTAATGGACCCCACTACTACCTTAAAATCCGTGACTAGTCAAATGGGACTGGTCAAATGAAATGGAGGAAGTATTACTTTTATAGTACAAAATAGTCTATGAGAGAAGCGTTTGACATCTCGGTGTGTACATATTACTTTTGATGGAGTGCGCGCCCTAGTTAGAGGCCTCTTTGACTTATAGTGGTTTGCTTTTATTGCTTCTATAATTGATCAACATTTTTGTCTAGCAAGTTTAAATTGTATTTCTTAATGATTACCATAATATCTTTTCATTTGTTATGTCCTCGATTGGTGATTAAATGGTTGGTTAATTTCTTATGTATTTCCTCATTCATTACTTCTGATTTTAACATTTTTGTTTTTTTTTTCTCGAAGACTTCATTTTGCATTGTAATTATCTTCCTCAAGACATGTGATCATTTGTATTCCAAGGTTTGATCATATTCTCAACAAGTAGATTAAAACTTAAAATGACTTAGTAGGTGTTTAACAATGAGATTTCGCACAAAACATTAAGAATTTGTGTGAATAATATTAAAAAACATTTAAAATCAAAGGATAAAAATAATAAGCTATAAGAATTTTTCCATATAATAACATCATAGCAAAGCAAATTAAAGAGAAAGACTAAAAAAAAGTGTGATAATTTCTTACAACATTATTCATTATGAAAACTTGATATGCAATTGTGTTTGGTACTATTACTTATATTCAAGCTTATTTTAGATATTGCGGATAATATATAAGAATAAATATAGCCACATAAGATTTTATTTGACTCGTGTAATTTTGTATTTTCATAATATAAAATTTTATGATTTTAGTATTGCGTAACTTAAGGTATAGATGAATAAAAACATATTGAATAGAGTAGAAAATGATATGTATCAAGCATGACCGACCCTAAGCAAGGGTAATATGGGACGGATCATTAACCGCCTTAATGAGAATTTGAACATAGATTCATTATGTGGAATATAAGATAATTGACCACTAAGTTGGGTCATAATCCTTATAAGTTATATCTAACACATTTATTGATACTAAACATCTATATTAATTGGAATAAGTAAATTATAGTGTTCAAAATTGTAAATAAACAGATTCAAGCTGATTTTAAATCATTAAACATCAATGATTCTTAATAAATAATTCTAATTTTCTTTTGAGTTTTGTTTGTTAATTATAATTATAAATCTCATAATTATATGAGATTTTCATTTTTTCTATTTATTTTCTTTTTTTTAATAATGCTTTGCTTATGTGTTTATTTGACTAATTTTATATTTTCTGCTTTTGAGTTAATTTATGTTGTGTTAATATTTTCTCTTTTATTTTTGAATAATAAATAAGTTTGGATAATAATATATAAGTTTCGATTTTATAGCACTAAGAGGATCTTAATTTGTACTATGCAACCTTTACTACAACATAATTTGTTTTTAGTGAGATATATTTAGAGACATCTAATTTAAATGTCGCTATTTCAAATTTCTTATAGTTTATATAGTGGATTTAGTGACATTTATTAGACCCTTTAGCAGCTTATTAAAAAGTCACACTAAATCTTTTAGTGACATAAGATCTAGTGACATTTCTCACAAATGTCATTATAGACTATAGTGACAATTACTTATGCCACTAAAGACCAAATTATAAATGTCACTAAATCACTTTATGGTGGAATTTAAAATAAAAACAAATAATTATTACACTAAAAATATAAATCAATGGCAATTTTTTAATGTCATTAAATCCAATGTTGCAAAAAGCTAAATTTGTTGTAGTGCTTATTTTTCAAATCATATTTTGTCTTATCCTGATTAGTATAAGGTAACTTTTGATATGTTATAAAGATAGTCTTTTGATATAGTAGATTCTTTTAATTACTGATTATCCATCAAAAATTTCTCTTAAAAAACCTTTTTGGGTTCGACCCCAATTGATACTACTGGGCAAAAGTATTAGTTGGGGTGTTTTGACTGCGCGCATCTCTCTTTACTTTCTCCTTGCGGGAACGAGTATGATTTGTCCGCATCTTTCAAGAAAAAGAAAATCTTTCATCTGGACCCTTTCTTGTACGGGATACTGGAAGTGTCATTTACCTTTTTACTTTTTTTATTTTAGTTATATGTCATAATCACATATATTTTTTATCATAAACTTACAAGCATCATAAAACGAATTAAATATATTATTAAAATTTATAATTTATATTTCGTGTCATGCCCTTTAAAATCACATGATCGGATACCAAGTAAGTATCAAGTAAGTAGTCATAATGAAAGGAAGGAAATACTTGTATTAAAGAGAAATAATAAAGTACCTGGGATTAGTATAAAGTACTCCATAAAGTAAGATATTATACTATGAATTATGATCAAGTTTTATTATATTATTAGAATCAAGGGAATCTTATCATAAATCATAAAGGAGTCACAAACTCATTCCAGAACACACTTTTGAATTTGAAAATATCATTAATGATAATCCCAAAAGAGCCAATAGTATTGTGTAAGCAAATTAATAATTAATACTCCTTTAATTTTGTTCTAATATTCCTTTTATTTCGAATATTCTACTTTAAGGAAATAAGAGATTGACAAAAATGTTTGATCATATAAAATATTCTTTTAATTACGTTAGATTCGTCTTAATGTATATTTCATTATCATATACTCCCTTTTTTTCTCTAATGTTCTTAACATTTGGAATATTCCACCTTAAGGAGAGAGAAATTTAATTAATGTTTTTTGACGCATATTTAAAAGATAAAACATATCCATATGTAATCTCGTTAGATTAATCTTATTGAATTTTTTTTTATATATTTTTTTTTATAATTCTTTATTATGTGTATTTAAAGATATTAACGTTTAAAATTTACTTTAAAAATTATATAAAAAGTAAACGAGAAGAACAGAGAAAATAGAAAAAGTTCTTTTTTTATACAAAATTAAAAATTTAGTACATTGAACATCATTATCAAAATCCTAACAATAAGGTCATATCACCACATATATGGGATATGGCCCTTCAAACCAAGGGGGGCCTATTTCTAAAGATTAGTATGACTTATTTTAGTAGTCATTTTCATGGAGTAAACTTTCGAAGTTGTATACATCATTCTTGAATTTATAAGCAACATGTACTAATAATGTACCCACAAATGTTATCAATAGCATATTTTTTAAGTGTAGAGTATATAAAATGACGTATTTTATACGCTCTTGATGAGTTTATTAATTAGCCACTTGCTTTGTTGACACTATTTTTTGGGGTATATGTCTTATTATAGGATCGTTAATACAATCCTTTGGAAGATTTTTTTAAAAAAATATTATTGGAAGTGGAAGATTTTGTAATGCACTAGATTGATAGAAATAATTAAACTTACCTGTTTGAAAAGTCATAACAAACATCTTGTAACTTGTTTGACTAAAAGACTAAAAGTGTATAATCTAGATATATCGAGTTTTTGGAATATTGTTGGAGTTTTAATCATCAGCTAAATTTTTAAATAGGATGGTTATTAGACACAATTTTATAAAGAAAAGTAATAATATAACGATACACACAATTCTAGTAGAATATTTAGTGATATGTATGAAGAGTATAAATATTAGGATTTTAATCATTACCTTAAAATTTTGAATGAATTGGTAACTTCAGACCTATCTTTATACATTTGTACTTATAATAGTTAGAATACACTAAAATATAGTGGAAGGAAGAAATAAAGTAAGAAAAGAAATATCTAGATAAAATCCTAACTTATATACTAGAATGTTCCATGACATGTATAAATAGAGGATTATGACACTTGCATCATAGTGAGCAAGAGAAGCTCCCATAACAATAAAAGATTGAGCCATGAGCTCAAATCACAAAATATATACACAAAAATAGAGAGATTGATAAGTGAAACATGATCTCACATGAAAATAGTAGTGAAGAGTGTATGGGTGCGGAACAAGTGTCCCACCAAAAATATTGTTGTACAAATTATGATTTAATCAAATATTTGTATTCAATGAATGTAATACAATATCTATTTGGGTCCAACTATAAATTTCGCGTGCGTCCAAAACTTCTATGAGCTCTTACCCTTAAACATGTGTTTTTTTGTCATATTTTTTCACTATTACCTAATACCGTTTTCTCAAGTGATAGGAGTGATCAGTATGAATTTTGTGAACAAAAACAATAATTAGAGGATGATAAACTTCATCATAAACCTTTTCAAGTAATTTTTCTAACTAAATAACAACCAAAAAGCGCATTAAATAAATTCTTGGAGTTGTTTTTGCATTTTGAGTCAATATTCCATTTGTTCAATATTAACTAAAAGAACTGCAAAATTTCATGTGGCATGCTTACAATGATTGCCACATGAAATAATCTTTGGATTATTACTATATTTATTAATAATATGATTAATAAATTGCTATATTAATTAAACTAAATAAGGTAAAGTTGATTTTATTTTATTAAACTAAAATAAATTCACCAATAATAATATTAACTAAAAGAACTAAAAAATTTCATGTGACATCTTTTCAAAGATTTCTCACATGCAATAATCAAATTAATTAATTGCTATATTTATTAAACTAAATTGAGTAAATTAATAAATTGCATTTAATCTTGACCAATTTCTCTATCATTAAACTATCTTTGACTAGCATTTATTTATAGTTAAATTGAGTAAATTAAAAAATATATATATCGAATCATATATTCTAGACAATTTCTAAAATTACAAATTTAATTTATACATATATTGTCAAAATTGAGTAATTTACTGCATAATATCTCAGACTTTATTTTTTTAATAAATATATATATATTTATATATACCGATACTAAAAAAACCGTGCATTGCACGGGATTCTATACTAGTTAGATATATATATTGTTGTGTGAATAGATAGCAGAAAGCGTCAAGAAACACATCGCAAAGAGCACAATAATAGTAAAATTGAAAAGATCAGTGTTGTTCATTAGGCTCGAGAATAATGTTCATTATAAATGGAGAACATAATACAAGATGACAAAAAAGAGTAATATTTAGTTTTTTAAAAATCATTAATATATATGTTGTGCGACAGCGGAAGCCAAGATCGAAAAACAATAATGAAACAATAAAGATTCAAAGCAAACAATAAGAAAAAGACACAAGAGATTTAACGTGGTTCATTATCAATGTGATAGCTACGTCCACCGGCACCGAGAACGAACAATTTCACTATGAACTGCAAAGATTTACAAGATGAATCAAACTCTCAATCACAAAGAATAATGGCTCTCTTGTGATCTCTCTAACAGTTTGTGAATAATCATAAGCCTTAACCCTAAAATTAGAGTATATATAATAAATCCCAATAAAAAGAAGTTATTACTTGATTAATACACAAGAATAACCGGTCAAGGTAGTGAGAAAAATAATCCCACATAATTAGCAAAAAGAAAACCGCACGTAACCGTCACAAATGAAGAAACTGCCGTCTTCATTCCCGTAACCGCCGCGACATTTTTGGTCCCGAGTTCGAGACAAACTAACAACAATCTCCACCTTGACGAGAACTCGTATTCAGCAAATGATCTCATCAACACATAGTGAACATATCTCAAGCCAAAACCCGATGTAAGACTCATGCATTAGTCATACATCCCGATAAGTCTTTAACCAAGACCCATCCCGACAAATCTTCAACCAAGACTCATCACATACTCGTCACCAAGTATAACAACTCATAATGCGCCACCTGCATCACAAGCCCCGGGCAAGCTCCACCTTGAGGTCAGCATACCTACAACAGGAACTCCCCAACACCGCCCCGAAGGGTCTACTACATCACATAGTAATCAATATTTAGCAAGTCTAAGCAATGTTTAAACTTACTAAATGGAACAAACTTAGTAAAGAAATCAGCTGGGTTGTCAGCGGTCCCGATCTTCTTTACCTTCACCCTCTTTTCAGTACGCAAGAAATGATACCTGACATCAATGTGCTTGGTCCGATCATGGTGCACTTGATCTTTAGCTAAGCAAATGGCACTTAGACTATCACAATACACCGTAGCAAAATCCTGTGCAATACCCAGTTCACCCACAAGGCCTTTAAGCCAAATAAACTCCTTAGCTGCAGAAGTTAAAGCCATGTACTCAGCTTCAGTAGTAGACAACGTAACCGAAGACTGTAATGTAGACTTCCAACTAACCACAGAACCACCCAAAGTAAACACATAACCGGTCACCGACCTCCTGATATCCACATCAGCTGCATAATCAGAATCACTATACCCAGTTACCAAACACTCCTTATCATTCCCATACACAAGACCAATATCAGTCGTCCCTCTCAAATAGCGAAAAATCCTCTTCACCCCCTGCCAGTGCTCTCTCCCAGGTCGAGCCATAAACCTACTCACAACACTAACAACGTGCGCAATATCCAGTCTAGTACAGACCATAGCATACATCAAACAACCAATCGCGTTGGCATAGGGGACCCTAGACATATATGCCAACTCTTCCTCAGTTTGAGGTGACGTAGACAAAGCCAATTTGCAGCTCACAAAAGTTGGTGTACTTATTGGCTTCGATTTCTCCATCCCAAAACGAGACAAAATCTTTTCAATGTAACTTATCTGAGTCAAGAAAAGCTTACCCCTAGCTCGATCCCTATAGATCTCCATACCCAAAATCTTCCTAGCTGGACCTAAATCTTTCATGTCAAATTTCGAGCTAAGCAACTCCTTAAGTCTATCAACATTAGTTTTATTCATTGTGGCAACAAGCATGTCATCAACATATAACAACAAATAAATCATGGAACCATCATCCAGCTTACTATGATACACACAGCAATCATATGAATTCCTATCAAAACCATGTGAAACCATAAAAGAATCAAACCTCTTGTACCACTGGCGAGGGGATTGCTTAAGTCCGTACAATGACTTTAGCAATCTACATGCATAGTGCTTTTTCCCTGGAACCTCGAATCCCTCGGGCTGCTTCATCAAAATCTCCTCCTCCAAATCACCATGAAGGAAAGCCGTCTTAACATCCAGCTGCTCCAACTCAGGTCATAATGCGCTACAATTGACAATAACACACGAATAGAAGTATGTCGAACCACCGGTGAGAATATCTTCACAAAATCAACCCCTTCTATCTGACTGAACCCCTTTGCAACTAGCCTAGCCTTAAAACGAACTTTCTCAGACTCAAATGTCCCTTCTTTCTTCTTGAAGATCCATTTGCACCCCATAGGTTTTCTCCCCTCTGGTACCTTCACAAGTTCCCACACTCTATTCTTGTAAAGAGACTGCATCTCTTCACCCATTGCAGCAAGCCATTGCGCCGACTCACTACAACTGATTGCTTGTTTATACGTGGCAGGTTCAAAAGACTCTACATCATCAGCTACACTCAATGCATAACCTGTCAAACTATCAACAGCAATTCCTTCCTTCCATCTCTTCAATCAACCTAACAGTCTTCTTGATAACACGTTTAGGCCGCTCAAGAATGGTGTCAGATTGACTAGATGACCCCTAATCAGACTGCTCCACCTCCACCCCAGAGTTAGGTGAAGGTGAAATATCTGTATGTGGCACGTTATCCCCTTCCTTCCCCAAATCAGAAGACTCCGAGCTCTTCTTTGAATACATGGTGCTTTCATCGAAAGTAACATCCCTACTAAGAATGACTCGACCCTCCGAAGGCAAATAGATCCTAAACCCCTTCACACCATCATCGTACCCAACAAAACACCTCATCTTGGCCCGTGGTTCCAGCTTACCCTCACTAACATGATAATAAGCAACACAACCAAAGATCTTCAAATACGAGAAACTAGGCAACTTACCACTCCAGATCTCAAACGAGATTTTGAAGTCAATTCCCGAATGAGGACCCCGATTGATGATACAACAAGCTGTCAGCACAACTTCACTCTAATACCTCCTCCCCAACCCTGCATTAGAGAGCATGCATCGAACTCTCTCAAGTAGTGTTTGATTAACCCGCTCTGCAACACCGTTCTACTGTGGTGTCATTCTGACGGTATGATGCCGACCAATACCTTCATCTGCACAGAACTGATTAAACTCCTCTTTGCAAAACTCTAGCCCATTGTCTGTTCGTAGCTTTTTGATCTTCCTACCCTGTCGATTTTCCACCAAAGCTTTCCATTGCTTAAAAGCTTTGAAGGCCTCATCCTTTGACTTAAGCAACCTAAGCCATGTGTATCGGGACTTGTCATCAACAAATGACACGAAATAGCGGAAACCTTCCATACCTAGCTTCAACCCTAGATGGACCCCAACAATCTGAATGGACATAATCGAGCACATCATCAGTAATGTGAGCACCTTTGCTGAACTTAGACCTGTGTTTCTTCCCAAACACGCAATGCTCACAAAATTCAAGGTTGACAACCTTGATCCCGGATAGTAGACCTCTCTTAGACAATAGCTGCATCCCCTTCTCCCCCATATGACCAAGCCTCATGTGCCAAATCTTGGTCATCTCCTGGTGAGACACTGATGCGCAAACTGCAGAACTAGACAGTGTAACACCCTCAAAGACTTAGAGGGTGTTCCTCTTGATACCCTTAAGCACCAATTCAGAACCTCGATAAATAGACAACTTTCCATCCGAAAACACCCCATTGTACCCCTAATCATCCAAGGTACCTAATGAAATCAGATTTTTCCCCAAAGCAGGAACATGCCGCACATTAGTCAAAGTTAACTTTCGCTCATCACTAGTCTTCAATCTCATGGACCCTATACCCGTAATCTTACAAGGTGCATTGTTACCTACAATAACCATACCCCCATTGCAAGACTCATACGTGTCAAACCAGTTTCGACGTGGACTCATGTCGAACGAACACCCCGAATCAAGAACCCAACCATCCGAAAGACCCCCAGACTTAGCTAAAGTCACTAGTGCCAAGTCTTCCTCTGAATTATAGTTCTCTTTCGATTTTTCCTCAACTACTGCGGCCTGGGACTTGCCATTGCTCACTGGACAATTATCCCTAAAGTG
This sequence comes from Amaranthus cruentus, assembly GCA_019425755.1. Classification (NCBI taxonomy): domain Eukaryota; kingdom Viridiplantae; phylum Streptophyta; class Magnoliopsida; order Caryophyllales; family Amaranthaceae; genus Amaranthus; species Amaranthus cruentus. The sequence goes on from CM033450.1 coordinate 6,600,031, forward strand.
ACCCAGTTCTTTACAGTAATAACAAGTCTTTTCCGCAGTCTTACTAGATCCATCATTGCCGTTTCCAGCACCCGACCCAGTATTGTTGCCCTTGTTAAACCCCTTTTTCTTTTTAGATTTCCCGGACTTAATAATCAACCCACTGCCACTTTCCCCATTATCACCTATAGCTTTCTGACGAAGTTCCCTAGTGTGAAGTGCTGCCTTCACTTCTTCTAAGGTCAATGAGTCCTTACCAACAATAAAAGACTCAACAAAATTCGCATAGCTAGATGGCAGAGACACAAGTAAAATCAACGCAGCATCCTCATCATCTATCTTAACATCTAAATTACGTAAATCCAAAAAAATAGAGTTAAGTTTTTCAAGATGTTCCCGTAAGGGCGTACCTAACTGCATTCGGAGGCTGAACAACCGCTGCTTCAGCAATAATTTGTTGGTCAGTGACTTAGTCATAAACAACGACTCTAATTTCAACCACAATTCCGCCGCTGTAGCCTGATCAGCGACCTCTGTGGTGATATGATCATCCAAACTTAGCAAAATGGTAGAATGAGCATTTTCCTCCATTACTGTTAATTGCCCGTCAGTTAGTCCGTCTTCCGACCCCGCAGTAGTACTCTTTGGAGCCAACGGACGCTAGATTTGCTGTTGTTTCGACAGAGCCTTCATCTTAATTTTCCATAGCCCCAAACTATTTTTCCCAGTAAATTTCTCTATTCTTATTGTAGAATCTCCAGCCATTGTGTCACACAAAAAACTCTCCAAGGATTGAACCTGAGCTCTTGATGCCAATTGTTGTGCGACAGCTGAAGCCAAGATCGAAAAAACAATAATGAAACAATAAAGATTCAAAGCAAACAATTGCAATAAACAATTTCACTAAAAGATTTACAAGATGAATCAAACTCTCAATCACAAAGAATAATGGCTCTCTTGTGATCTTTCTAACAAATTGTGAATTATCATCAAGCCTTAACCCTAAAATGGGAGTATATATAATAAATCCCAATAAAAAGAAGTTATTACTTGATTAATTCATAAGAATAACTGGCCAAGGTAGTGGGAAAAATAATCTCACATAATTAGCAAAAAGAAAACGGCACGTAATCGTCACAAATGAAGAACTGTTGTCTTTTAGTTTATCATACTAACAACAAAATATATATAACTGGCCAAGGTAGTGGGAAATATATATATATATATATATATATATATATATATATATATATATATATATATATATATATTTTGAGTAGAATTAAATGAACATTTAAGACAAATACTTTTTATAGAATTTAATTCTTATTGGTTGTAGTAGTCGAAAATTGAAATGGTTAGGCCAAATTTTGTTGAGGCACTTATATTTATGATAAATTCATATTTATGATATACCAGTAAAGTCAACATCACCATTAAAAAAAACAGCCATCCACGATAGGAAATTGCTTTATCCAGCTGGTGGGTAAACACCAATAAACATCAATAAATAAATAAATAAATAGTGAAATTCAACTAATTTATCTATCAACAATTTTATCAATTGATCATATGCGTGCGACTTGGGGTGTCTATTTTGATTTTTGTGGTCAATTGGGTTTTAGAATACATTATCGATGGAGGATGAAGAGGATTATGTAAGAATTGACTTTTGAAAAAATAATACTTGTTCCAAGCGAAACAGAATCCGATTCTCAGAAGATATAGTTACTTGCACACAAGTTTGTTAAAATCAGGATTCTACATAAGATTGTTGAGGTGGTGAAATTGAAATTAATAGAATTAGATCGTAGGATCGTGTGATCATACAAATCTGCATTAATATGCTTTAGATAACAAATTATCAATTACTTTCATATTTGTTTTTATTAAGTTTAAGGTGAAAATAAAACTTATTTGACTTCATCAATATCAAGTTTGAAAAATAACAGTTATAAAAATCATTTTTAATAAACTGCGAATCAGAAAAAACTTGATTTTTATAGTCGCATTGATATATTTATACATAAGTGAACTCTGGATTATATGAAAAATATTCTACAATCGAAACAACCCTTGTATTATCAAAGTGTTGAATTGTAGGATTATTTGAAAAAAATTCTACGATCTTACAGTTTTTTAAACACATTCCAAAACATGTCATTATTTTTATCACATTTATATATTTTTTACATCTACTTATATATCTATCCAATCCTCAAGCAAAAATTAATGTAGGACAACATTATCCTTCTAACACATCAAATCCAAAAATTAAAAGGCTAATACATAGAGAAGAGGCTAGGGTTAATTAATACCAAGAGGGTATTTCTGTTCGTTGTATTAGTATTTAGGGTGATCTCCATCGAAATGTAGGATCTTTATTTTCAGAGTTTGTTTTCAAGTGTGATCAGTTTATTCATTGATGTATCATTAAGTCCATTAGTAAAAGTAAATACTTGTTGAGGGGAGGTATCTAAGATATCATATTGAATTGTTTGTGCCTGTGTTTATTCTTGCTTTGTTTTTCTTGTGTTTTTCATGTTGCTCTTTACTTATTAGAGTCCTAAATACTTTCATTTCGGAACGTTTTGGTCAAAACAAAAACAAGTGAATGAGAAAAATACGCCAATAAGTAAAAATAGAAATTGTATGTGTAAATAAAACTAAAAAGAATATATAGATCAATTATATTCACAAAAATAGAAATGTAATCAATCTAATGAGAAATCTATTAAAAATATAGCAAATTAAAAGAATATGCATTTTTTAAATGTGTTATTTCACGAATTTCAAATGATATAATTTTGAGAAAATTATCAATAATAAATCAACATAAACTCCATCCATTAAAATCAAATCCACATATTGTTCATTTTTAATAAATCGACTATCATTGCTAAAAATAAACTTATATTTTGTTATAATTTTCTTTGTTATAATTTTCTTTAAATATTCTTTGTAAAGCCAAACAATCAGGAATAAACAGTAGGTGAATATTTATTCAACAATTATATCCAATAAGTGAATTTATTTAAACATAAACAATAAGTGAATTTTAATGTTGGCAACTCGAACAAAAATTAGATTATTATTTACAATTTCTCTAATAAATATTCACATTGGCATTTATAAGAAATAACTTTACTAGATTATATAATATATAAGACTTCAATCTTCAATCGTCAACTTAACATTAATTAATTTGGATTTTTAATATAGTATCAGACTTTCTAATTTTATTCATTATATAGAATATAGATAGATGGGTTCGAACTTCTCTGGGACTAATATCAAATTTTACCTCCTCTAACATAAACCATAAATGTGTAAGGTCTTACAAGACCTTTCCAACATAAAGGTATAAATTATAGTCTTACTTTTATCTAATACAATTACTTAAGCACACAAGCTTTTGTAACAAAATGATTATTTTTAAAATAATACAAAAACAGAATAATAAAACATAGGTAGGAAAAAACATAAAGCACAATTGTATTAATCAAAAAATTCCAAATTCCATTTAATTTAAATAAATTAACATAATTTTTTATATCAAACGGTCTCATCATGGGACCTTTCTTATATATAAGCTAGATAGTTCAACCAATATAACTTTTAGTATATAAGCTCTATATTTTAAAGTCATCTCACCGATAGACGATCTTTCACGAAAGAAGTTTATAAATTAAAAACTCACTTCACTTAAAACAAACTTATTTACATTAGGGGTCCGAATTACGAAACCTGGTAGGTCTAGGTCTGAATTGTCTTTGCCTATGAAGATCATGCCTTGACGGATTTATAATCTCAAACAAAAAGGCTTTAAGCAAGCTAGCCTTTGATGCATTGTTGGGATCAAGTTTCCTAATGCTAGCCTTTGTTGTTGAAGTTATTGACCGAAATTTTTGTCGAGCACGATGGATGCTGCACCGGAAAGAGCCCTCATGGGTGGTCGGCGAGCAGAGACATGTTCGTTTACTGCCCTTAACAGACATGCCCATTTGCTTGTCATAGGTAAGTTTATTTGCCTGTCTTTGTACTATATATAAAGGTGTTGAGTTTATTATTAGTAATGGAGCACAACAATGTAATTGACCAGATCTTATCAAAAGTTGTCACACCCAGCTCAAAAATATATCATTCTTATACATTTGTATGTCAGATTAGTGTCAATCCAGTCTACTTGCATAATCTTATCTGAAACAAAATATGTATGATCCCAAGTTCAATTATCACAAACTAAAAAATTGCTAGAAATAACCTATTTTTAGCCCTTGACATTGAATAAAACAACCATAAAATATAAAATTAAAGGTCCAGTTTCTATTTTCTTAATTTTTTATTTAAAGAGTCTCATATATTAGAAAAACAAAAGTTTTACAACAATCAATTGTGTGCTAAACTTCACCAAGACAACTTAAAGAGTTTTGACAAAAATGTTCATGACCTACTAATTCACCAAATATGTGACGGGTCCCAACAAAGACCACGTCAATTCGATATGATACAAATTTCATGTCTAGAAAAGTTATACATCACTAAGGGAAGAAAAGCAAATCGAGTCGAGGATCTTAGCTAAGGAAAATGGTATACTTGTTGGTTTATATTCTAATTGAGACAAAATCTGATTTGTATCAACAATGAATAAGGAAGATGTGTAGACATTCTTAATACAAAACAGCTGTGAAAGAAAGAAGAACCAAATCAGTGCAAAACACAAATGAAAACTAATGATCTTTATTGATCAAACAACATATAAAGATGAACTTAAAAGATCAATCTTCCTACCTGCCCTTTTCTACCTACTAGTTGTAAAAGAAAACCCCTGCTTATAATCCCCAAGGACCCCAACAAAAACAGATGAAACTTAAAGAATACCATGTTTTGAGAAGTTTATCCAACATTCAAGATGGTTCTGCAATAGACCTTAAACCCATTGCAAAATCACCTTAAGAGGATTAGGGTTCTAGAAGAATTTAAAAGAAATACAACACATACTGTATGAAACAATAGCAAGTATGCTAAGTTGTTAGCTGCAATGCCAGATTACTGAGTAATGCTCACAGCCCATTAACCCAGACGACCCGTTTGGTTAGTGATAGTAAATGGTGGTAATGAGAATGATTTACGGTGTAAAATTTCATTCATTCTCATGGTGATGAATTTTTTATCACAAAAAATATTTTTGTTTACAAATTACCTCTAACACCTAATACCAAATCTCCTGATAGTTGCATCGGAATAAAATTTATGAAGAAAATAAGATGATAATAAAATTTATGAAGAAAATGAGATGACTAATGTTAGACAACACTAATTTTCATTCTCATTACTACCGTTTTATATTAGCTCCCAAACGATCCAAAAATGTAAATACAAATCTCTTTGATGCATTAAATGTTGTGCTGTTATTTAACTCCAGTCCCTAAAGAAACAAGGGAAGAAGCTGATGACAACACTCAATTTATGAGTTTTTCAGACTATATATCCACCATTTTACAAGGATAAACAGTATGTGAAACTCAATAAACAACATATTAAATTATTCATTGTGAAACCTCAGTTAAATCCAGTAATATCATATGAATGTAGCTTCACTGAGGGGTTCTCCCTATTAAATAGGGTCTCAGCTCCACTACACCTCATTGATTTTGGATTATATCATCATTGATCCCTAATTATGAATAAAAACCAAGAAAAGAGATAACTATCTCTTTAATTCTAAAAATTTGTGCTATAAGAGAAGATTATGATACAATAATACAAAACTTTGAACAATTCGGCATCTCGGATTAAAATTCCCCCATTAATTTTCATCATTTATGAATCAATGTGCAAGGATAACAAGGTTTACTCATCATTGATGCTCCAAATTTCAAATACGCAAAAAATTCAAATTAAATCAAACAGGATATCAGCGTAATCTGAATTTTCTTCAATTCCAAATAATAGGAAGTTGCAGATAGATAACGCAGTTTAATATCACATCATGTATCCATTATTTTAATCCAGAAAAGATTTAAAAAAGTAATTAAAACTGTAATGTTTCGATCTCGTAAAAACTAAGCAAAATACAATAGAAGTATTTCATATATTTTCATATGGTACTTCTACTGCCATTTTGATTGAAGTAAACAAACGAAATTGTTCAAAAATCAGACAAATTCATGTATAAATTAACAAATAATCCAAAATTTTCGAATCAAAAAACGAAAGAAACAAATATCACCAAATAGGCAGAAACCGGTACGACGGAAACGAGATTCGTGGGGATGGAAGTCTTTTGAATACTGAAATTGATAATTTTGATAAGAATTCCAATGGAGAAGAGGCGAAGAGAGCCGAGAAGAGAAGAGAGGGAGGAAGGAGTAGTTCTACGTATTTATCAGCTTATGACAAACAAAGCAATGCGGCTCTTGCTAAAAGGGTTAGGGTTATCGCTGTTAACGATATCAGCTGGTCTTGGGCGAGACCGTCTCAAACTTAGACAAGAGTGAGCCGGTCCAATTCGCGCGCCTTACATGCTTTCTCTTTTTTTTTTCATTTTCTGAGTGTTTTTCAATTTTAATCTTAAAGGTATTAATTTTAACTTTAAAGGGTAACAATTTCAACTTAAAATAAACTTTTAACAGATCAATTAACATAAAAATTTCAACTTTGACCTATTTGTGATCAATTGTGGTGTTAAACTGGTCAGTTTCTACCTAAATATGGTTCTGTTTCACAATTTGAGAACGAAGTTAATAAAATGTTATTATTTTATCATTTTATGGATGAATTTTAAAACAAATGAATGGTCAATAACACTATCAATAATAGTGTTAAAAACATTGTACAATACAAGTACTTTTATTCTATGCAACATGATAGTTCTAATGGAACATAAGAGTACTAGTTAAATTATGACACATAAATTGACATTTGATGTTTTATGATCTAACTCAATTTTGAACGTATAAGCTTTAATTATCGTTTTCAAAATAAGTATGTCAAAGTCTATAAATATATTGTATAGGTTTTAGTTCAAATTGAATAAGTTACACTAGTGGAAAAAAGTCTATTGGCTACGGTTTTAAGGCCACCAAAGGCTGCGGTTTTGGATCACAACACTTGTGGTAGCAGCTGATATCTTGAAAGAAAGGTTGCGGTCAAAAAACGCAGCAAAAAAAAGAGTTAAAGGCTGCGGTTTTACCCAAAAACCGCATCCTTTAACTCTTTTTTTTTTTATTTTTTTTTTGTTTTTTTTGTTTTAATAATAGAAGAAGTTGTAAGGGATCTCAAGTTCTCAACACACAATAAGTCATTATTGGACTTTCAATTCATAATTCACATCATGTAACTATGTTAGATTCGGACTACTACATAATTGGCTTTAGGTAACACCCAAAAAGTATTACATAAAGTACTTAAAGTGTTACTATAGACCTAAGGTAACACTTTTTGGGGTGCTACATCTGCCTGTGTTACCTATGCTCTTAGGTAACACTTTTACATGCCTATGGTAACACTTTTGCAAGTGTTACTTTAAATAATTTTAGGTAACACTTTTTTGCATATGTATCACTTTTATAGTGTTACTTATTATATTTTATGTAACACTTTTTTATCATTAGGTAACACTTTTTAGTCTCATCAATTAAGCTAATGTAACACTTTTTAATAATGTATCACTTTGAACTACTTTATGTAACACTTTGTTGAGGATTAGGTAACATTTTTTTCATATTAGGTAGCACTTTTTCATTTAATCAATTAAGCTAATGTAACACTTTATGATTATGTAACACTTTTAATAATAATAAATAATACCAAAATAAATCGAAATCAATCACAAATTGTATAATCTTTATCTACATTATCATTTATACATGCATTATATATATCTATATAATAATATGTTAGTAAGAACTTGATTATACAACTAATAATATAGAAAATATATCTATATATGTTTGTAGGAACTTGATTATACAACTAAAATATACTAAATATATCTATACATGTTCGTAAGAACTTGATTATACAACTGAAATACAAAATATAGTGTGAAACTAAATCCCTTATTGCTCTTTCTCATTGTGATCTATGTGTGTTTCTTCCTCGCATGCAGCTTCATCATCACTGATATGATTTGTTTCCATTCTCCCCTCTTGAACCTGTATCATATTATTGAAATTAAAGACTATATCAAAGAAGCAATTAACTATAATATGAACCCCTATGAGTGACAAAACAAACACCAAAAAAAAACCAAAAGTGACAAAACAAACACCACTCGATGACATTTAAAACTCCCAACCAGCTTATCTAACTTTTCTAAGAAGACCTCCTTTGTATTTTGAACTATATCCATATTTGAAAAATAAAATTTCCATCACAAAATCACAACCAGTTATATAACATTTCGTACCACGTTAATATTTGAATAAACGTCGACCAAAAAATTTCAAGTTTTTTCATTCTAATTCAATTTCCAACAAATATGAAATCGACAACTAAGAACATATTATCATTAAATATATAAAAAAAACCTATTTAAAGCACCAACTAAGTTTAATTATAAATTTACAGAAATTTCGGCAGCACCTCTTTTGTATTTTGAACTATATCCATATTTTAAAAATAAAACTTCCATCACAGAATCACAACCAGCTATGTAACATTTCATACCACGTTAATATTTGAATAAACGTTGACCAAACAATTTCAAGTTTTTTCATTCTAATTCAATTTCCAACAAATATGAAATCGACAACTAAGAACACATTATCATTAAATATATAAAAAGCATAAGAAAATTGTAAGTGTATTTACCTGATGTCCTGGCATATGTGTTATCACTTGGCAAGTTTTTTCATTCTAATTCAATTTCCAACAAATATGAAATCGACAAAATTCAAGTTATATTAACTAATACTGTTGCTTGAACAACGTCAACAATTGTGCCACAGTGTCCTTCACGATTTCTTCTTTATATGGTTGCAAAAATTCTTCAGGAACTATTACACCGCCTACTGTAGCTTTATTAGTCTTTTGTTTCTTTGCCAAACACATTCTTGATTGTCGTTTCTTATTTTTTTCTGGGTTCATTACTTCATGAAATGCGCTATCTCCATCAACTTTTGTTTCCCGTTGTACCTCCTCCATCTTATCCTATAGTATAATTAAGATAAACGTGTATCAACTATAAGTTTCTATTAAAATGCATACAACTAAGATGGACTTAAAAATAAAACTTACAATGTTACTCTGAATAAGATCGTATGATGTTTTGTAGTTTTTTCCTTCTTTTCTTTTTCTAGTTTCTTTGTACATAAGAGCCTGAGACGGTGACTTATTCTCTTCATCCATTTGTTGCTATCAATGAATATTAATACATTATTAAGGCCAACAATCTTTTGTAATACCCTAAATCATGATTATCATGAAAAATACTTAATGAGTAGAATAGATAAAATAATTAAAAATTCAATTACCAATTCATATTCCTTTCTTGCAAAGCTTTTTGGACCCATAGTGTGTCTATCAATCTGATTCATACCACATTCCTTCTTTCTTCGACTTTGTTCCTACATGTTATTCACAAAATAAAATTGATAAAACGGTATTAAATATTTTATATTGAGAGTTAAAAAGAGATACCTGAATTTCATTCAAATTCCAATATTCAATTAAATCTTTAAAATGTGCTTCTGGAATTGAATCAGGTGCATTTGCCAACCTATCAACATCGTTGGTGTATGCTGTAAAATGTTTTTTCTTCACAAAGCATTTATGTCTTCGCCAAAGCATTCCAACTGATTGTAACACAGAATCTTTACCTTCATTGGAGATAATGTACTTTTTCTGCATTAAGCATTACATATCATTTAGAATAAATCAATATCATATCACAATACATAAAAAGAATGGTACTTACCTTTACATAACTCCAAATATTGTCTTTGTTTTCAACACGATGCCAACTAAGCTTGTTTAATGGTGCAAGAGCAGAATTACGCGCTAAAGTCCCTAAAAACCGTGTAAACTTATCCACCGTATGATCATCAGGACCAATAGCCTTCCCTACTTCATTAAGAATGATGGGCCTACGATCATCTATTGTCCATTCATGCACATCTTTGCACATTGTTGGTCCTCTAGTTCGCTTCTCTTTTAAAAGTGCTACACAACAACATACAAAGATTATAAAACAATATGACTACAGAAACAACATATAAATATAAAAGCTTTAATACAATGACAAAGAAAAGTGTTATACCATCACATTGCTCATTTTCTATCTCTTGGATAATTAATGATCCGTTTCGCAATAGGTCACTATCTTCTCCATCCAAGTCATCTCTATCACATTCATTTGAATCCATAATGTAATTATAGTTTGTTTGAAAATCATTGTCGAATGGCTCTTGTTGTAGATGACTTCCTAGTGATTTTGTTGAACCACCTTGATGCGATTTTTGTACAATAAGTTGCTGATGTGATCCACCACTATGTTTTTCTCTAAGTTGATTCTCTTTCATTCTTGCTTTCATTTGCATATACGCACTAATTGAGCCAGGAGAAACTATTGATTTAACTTGACCGGTCTTTCTTTCAATACCTTGTTTCTCTTTTACTCGAACCTCACATTGTGCATGACCTTGTGGTGGAACTCTCCCTTGTGGAACCGGCTTTGAAAGTCGTTTTTTATTGATTTGCTGACTCGCCATGGAACTTTCTCTCAAAGGAAAGACCTTAAAAACAACGACATTGATATCAGTTAAAATTAATTAAAATAGAATGTTTTTTTTTTGGCAAATAAAAACCTTTTTCATTCAAAATAAAACCACCACAACTCAAAATAAAACAACAAAGTAAATCAATACAGTGCAAAATAAAACAACAAAGTAAAACCACCACAACTCAAAATCATCTACTGATCAAAAGATCAAGCAATACGAGAATGCACTGAGGAAAACCGCAACAATCAACAAAAGAACAGTGGCAAATCTGCATCAGACAGCAGCAAGACGAACCACGCAGCACAGCAGAATAGTCAGTTAGTGCAAAAACCCAAAAGAACCTAGCACCAGCAGCACCTCAACAGCAGCAGCTAGAGACATCAAATCAGCACAGCAGCAGCATCATTGGAATGCAGCAACAGCACAGGAAAACACATCATTCAGTAGAAAACAACCCAGCAGAATTGGATAGCAGAAGGAAGTAACAAGCAGACCAGAACCCGTTGAACCAGGCAGCATCACTCAGCATAACATAGCACACCAATGTCCACAAACCAGCACCACAGCATCAACACCACACATTAGGCTGCTCAATATAGCAACAACACTCGATGCAGCCCTCATCAACAAATCAGCAACGCAAACCAGTACACATGTGCATTGTGCAACTGTGTGCATTGTGCAACAACTCCCAGCACTTAAAACACATCATATCAGCAACATAACGAATCAAACCAATACCATCTCAAGAATCCCTAGCAGACCAGCAGACATCAACTATATAGTAGAGCAACAACAACTCAAACAACCAAAGCAAGCACAAGCAACATCGTAAAACTAGAAAAGTAAGTAACAGCAGACCACAACCCCACAACCAACCCACCATAAAATCAAATCTAGCAACAGGATCAGAATACTAAAGCAAACAGCACAGAGGTAAGGACTCAGAGAGCAACAAAGAGCACCCAAAACTCGCAACACCATTAAAATAGAATGTTAGACTATTATAATTCACAAGTATAATCAAATAAAGAAATCACCGTCTTGGTTTGAAACAATGAATTTACACTACTTTTCCTAATCTCATTTTCATCTTCTTCACTTGAATGATTTTGCTCACTATGTTCACCGGGTGTATAATCATCATCGAGATCTTTACCTACCTCTTTCGATTGCACCTTATTTTTCTTTGGTTGTTTTGAGCTCTTCCTTAACTGACTTACTTCATAAGCCATTGTATTAATCCCTAAGACCTTCATTTTTTGTTTGTTCTCTTCAATCCTTTTTTGTCTTAGTTTTTCATAATCTGACATATTGATGATCTTTGGTACAACTGTAAAATAGCGTCAAAAAAATGCATAAAAGTTTGTAAAAGAGAATATACAATAAAGAATGACAACCCACCTATACTGTTAAGTATAGGAAACCTGAGCAGCAGACAACTAGAGAGCAGCAGATAACAAGAGGGTCTCAAGATAAAACATCAAATGAGCATGATATTATATACATCAAATGAGCATGATATTATATCAAATCCTACTCAAAAAGCATAAATAATTAATACTAACGGAAAGAAATACACACATAAGAGAAAGATTTAAATAATTAATCTGCATGATATTATATCAAACACTACTCAAAATTCTCAAAAATCTTGCAAAAAAAAAATATAACTAGAAATTGTCTATCCATTTAATATCATATCATTCGAATATTTAATTTAACGGTTCCATCCAATCCCAATCTGTCTCATCAATATCAAAATCATCATCAAAAGTATCAACACTTAAATCACTGCTAATGTTGATTTGTTGCACTTGAACCCTATCACAAGCATCTCCTCTACACCAACTTATATCTTCATCATTTATAGGAGCCAAATTTATATCATCATCCGGTTCAAGAACTTTGCTTTCATATGGGTCTCTCGATTGCCCTTCAGCATAAAAAAAGTCTCTAGGCAACTTTCGATTCACATAATGCCAATCCTCTTCAAGGCCATCTTGAATATAGAATACTTGATGAACTTGTGATGCCAACACATACGGGTCATCTTTGGAGATGAATTTCTTAAAATTTACACGAGTGAGGCTGTAGTCGTCTATTTCCACTTGAAACCAATCACACTCAAACAATACAACACTAAATGCACCCCAATAATCTAACTCAATAATTTTTTTTATGACCCCGTAATAAGTGACCTTACCCAAAATAGGATTACAGTCCTTGCTACTTGCAAAGCTTGAAGTCAAAGCAGTCAATGAGACTCCACTATTTTGGGTTTTGCATTTCTCATCATGCTATTTGGTGTAGAAGTTATAGCCATTACAAAAATATCCAACATATCTCCTAGCAGTAGTAGAAGGACCCAATGATAGCCACTTAATTGGATATGAGACATTAGCTGACTCAATCTTTACCTTAAACCAATCCATTAATTCATTGCTATGTTGTTGGGCCTCCTTCCACCTTCTATTCCGCTTGTTTTTTGACTTATTTTTCACAACCTTCTCATGTTCCCTAGGATATCACAATAAAAGTAAGTATAATCAAATTATATATAAGCCTAATATATTATATTGAACAACAAAAAAAGTACTCACTCGATATAATATTGAACTTGTTCATCTTCACAGTTGAACAATACATAACGATGGACCAGAGTTCTTGTCTTGGAATCTAGACTAAATGCATTTCCTTTCTTTCCCTTCTTTTTCCTCCCAAGAGGATAACCAGTTATAGGGAATAAAGATGACCCCTCATTTGTAGCTTTATTATCTGTTTTATGAGATTGATTAGATCCCTTCGATCGCATCTTTTCTCCGTCATTCAAATATCTAGAGCAAAATACCAAACACTCTTCAGCCAAATAACCTTCTGCAATCGACGCTTCAGGACGATTTCTATTTTTGACATAAGATTTCAACTTTCCTAGATACCTTTCAATCGGGTACATCCACCAATCACAAACTGGACCACCAAGCTTTACTTCATTGACTAAATGAACGGGCAAGTGAACCATGATATCAAAGAAAGATGGTGGGAATATTCTTTCAAGATCACAAAGAGTCTCACTAATCTCAGTTTGAAGGCGATCCAAATCATTTGGATTGATAACTCTATTACATATTGATCTGAAAAAGGCACTTAATCTAATAAGAGGCAAAGCCACATGCTTTGGTAGAGTTTTTATAACAGCAATTGGAAGTAAGTGATGCATTATAATATGAGCATCATGACTCTTGTACCCTAAAATTTTTCCCTCCTTCACCTGCACATACCTTGCAAGATTCGATGAACACCCTTGCGGTAGCTTTGCCTTCTTTATAACTCCGCAAAATATTCTCTTTTCCTCCTTCGTCATTGAAAATGATGCTTTAGGAAGCAAGACAAAGCGATCATCACCTGATTCCAAAGGATGCAATTCTTTTCTTATTCCCATTTCTTTCATATCTAATCGAGCTTTATGGTGATCTTTAGACTTTCCAGTAATGTCTAATAAAGTTCCCAGCAAACTATCGCAAATGTTTTTATCTATATGCATGACATCCAAATGATGACGACATTTGCAATCTTTCCAGTATGGTAGAGTATAGAAGATTGATGACTTTCTCCACGGAGTATCTGACAATTTCTTCTTCAGCTGCAACTTTCCAAAACTATTTTTCCAGTTTTCCAGTAAGCTAACAATCTCAGCCCCTGTTAAAGGTTCGGGAGCTATCCTCTCCTCCTTTTCCCCATCAAAAGACTTTATATCATGCCGCCAAGGATGATTGACATCCAACCATCGACGATTCCCTCTATAAACTGATTTCTTACTATTATTCAAATAGCGGTGATCAGTTTCATAATGACAATAAGAGCATGCAAACTTTCCTTTGGTGCTCCAACCAGACAACATTGCGTATCCTGGAAAGTCACTTGTTGTTGATTGTAAAGCTGCATGCATCATGAACATTTGCTTTTTTGATGCATCATAGGTGTGCAACCCATTCTCCCATAGATCTTTGAGCTCTTCCACCAATGGTTGAAGGTAGACATCAATGTCATTTCCAGGAGAGTTGGGCCCGGGAATAAGTAAAGACAACATTATGAATTCAGACTTCATACACAGCCATGGGGGTAAATTATAATTGATCAAGACAACAGGCCATGTATTGTGTTGCGTGCTCAAAGTTCGAAATGGATTAAATCCATCACTTGCAAGTCCTAATCGAATATTGCGTGCTTCATTAGAAAAATTCGAGTATTGTTCATCAAAATGTTTCCATGCTTCATCATCGGCAGGATGTCGAAGTAGATCATCTTTAACCCTCTCTTCATGATGCCACCTCATTAACTCTGCTGTTTTGAAGCACATATACAGCCTTTGAAGCCTAGGCTTAAGAGGGAAATGCCAAACAACTTTTGCAGGGACTAAATGAGCATCCTTAGATGACAAATTATTCACGTTTTCTAAATGTTCATTCTCTTTATCTTTCCATCTTGAGGCATGACACACATGGCAAGATGTAGCACCTTCATGCTCTTTCCAATAAAGCATACTAGGGATGGCAATTCAGTCCGAATCCGACCCTAGTCCGACTCGATCCGAGGAAAATAATCCGATTCGAGTCCGAGGAAAAAGACATTCGACTCCGACTCCGACTTTACGATCCGAGTCCGAGTTAGAGACGGACCAGAGGTGGACCTATTTAAAAATCCGAGACTCCGACCCGACTCCGACCCTGAAGGACATCCGACTTTGAATTTGACTTTTACACTAATATTTTGTTTCCTTTAAAACTCTAGATGTGACTAATTCAAGCTCTCTCTTATAATAATTGTAATTTTCGATTTTGAAGAAGTACTTGGTATTTTTATTTAGATTAATGAATCAAGATAAGACAAATAAAATCAAGAGAAATAAAATACGCCAAATCAAAATACGAGAAAACTTTGTTAAATTTTAGTAGTAGAATTATTTCTGTTGTTAAAATTGAATTCAAATTAAAGTAAATATTTATTTGTTAAATTGTATATGAAAAATATATTTTGTTAATTTTGTATGCTTTAAAATCATTAGTACAATATC
Organism: Amaranthus cruentus; assembly: GCA_019425755.1. Lineage (NCBI taxonomy): Eukaryota > Viridiplantae > Streptophyta > Magnoliopsida > Caryophyllales > Amaranthaceae > Amaranthus > Amaranthus cruentus. The sequence goes on from CM033450.1 coordinate 6,615,811, forward strand.
ACAACAACACTGTTTGATAATAATCCGACTCTGCATCCGACTCCGTTGGAGATCCGAGAGTCCGAGTCGGGGCAAACTTGGAGTATGCATAATCCGACTCCGAGTGGAGGTGGACCGAAAACAAAAGTCCGACTATTATCCGGAGCAAAGTCGGAGTATGTATAATCCGAGCCAAATCCGACCCATTGCCATCCCTAAAGCATACAATCATTACGACATGCATGGATTTTATCATAGTGAAGACCTAAATCTTTCACCACTTTCTTTGCCTCATTATAAGATTTAGGCAATTTAGAATCTGGTACTGCTTCTCGAAATAATTGCAAATAATCTTTAAAGGCAGTGTTCGTTGTCCCACGTTTACACTTTAAAAGGAACATGCGAATGAGGAACGAAAGTTTTGAAAATGTTTTGCATCCAGGATATAGCTCTTCATTTCCCTCTTCTACTAACCTATAAAACTTTTTAGCCTCTGTATTGGCCTCCTCTCCAACCCCTTCATGGTCACGTGGAAACATGGTTGCCGCATCTCTATGAGTATCATATATCAAACGTTCCATGTCATCTAGAAAAGCTGGTGAATTGTCAACATTAGTGTTTTTTGTTGAAGATGTGTCATTCTCATCACATAGCCATCCTTCGGTGCCTGGCATGATCCCATTTGCGATCAAATGATTGTACACTTTATCTCTACGAAACCAAAAACGACGATAACACTCTTTACATGGGCAAATTATTTGATCTCCAATGGCTTGCGTAGCAAATGCTCGGTCTAAATAATCTAGAACGCCTTTCTCATATTCATTACTAGACTGTAATAAGTTGGTCCAACTACTCATTTTGTCTCGTCTGTTAATTTTCAAAATAAATTATTAATTTTAGAAAGTAATTCCTTACATCTAGCATGTCAAAAACTTCCATCTCAAATATTTTGGATCAGCAGCAGTAGCAGGCTATTTTGTGTGCATAAAAATCATTAGCCACCCGTTATCACAGATCTAAAATCCCACTATTGAACTAATTGCACTGGCATATTTAAACAAAAATAATGCACTTTAGGACCAATAAAATTAAACATTGAAACATCACCATGGTAGACTTTCAAAGCTAACTAATACAAATATGTGTCTAAATTGTAACCTATTCTAATTAAAATTAAAATTGAGATTTAAGTTATCTTAATAATAACAAAATAAATAACCATCTCAAAAGACACAAAATAAATAACATTCAAACTTAGAAAAAGATCTTTCAAAAAGTAGCAAATATTATACAAAAGATCTCTAATTTTCACTCTTTTTCCTATAAATGGCGACGACACATTAATTAGGTTTAATTTTAATTATTTTTCAATAAAATTTTTTTCCCTCTCTATTAATTTTAATTATTTTTAAAAATTTATTTTTTTTATAAATTATTAGGGTGAATTAAATTCTTGAAATTTATTTTCCCTCTTCTTTAATTAGTAGTGGTAATAAATTTTAAAAAATTAATTAGGTAGCTTGCTAGGATATAAAATATTAAAAGTTTACATTATTAATATTAAGAAAAAGGATTAAACCAACAAAAATTCCCAATAATAATAATTTTTTCAATTTTAATTTTAGAATTTTAAAAAAAATTAAGTAAATTACAAACGGTTTACTAATATTAAAAGTGTTACTTAATACTATTACTAATATAAAATATACCTATTAGTGTCTAATTTATAAAGTGTTATATATTAGTGTTACCAATTCCTAAAATGTTAAATGTCGTTATTACTTATTAAAGTGTTACATACTAGTGTTACCAATTTTAAAGTGTTACATGTAGTGTTACCAATTATTAAAGTGTTACATACAAGTGTTACCAATTTTAAAGTGTTACATATAAGTGCTACCAAATTTGAAAGTGTTACTTACAAGTGTTACCAATTTTAAAGTGTTACGTATAAGTGTTACCAAAATTTAAAAGTGTTACATATAAGTGTTACTAATTTTAAAAGTGTTACATGATTGTGTTACTTAAAGATAAAGTGTTACAAAAGTATTACCTAATGTTTTTAAAAAGTTGGATATCAAAATGTGTTACCAATATGTGTTACCTAAAGTCATTTTTGTACTAGTGTCCGAACAATAAAATGAACCATAAAAGCAATAAGAAGAAGAAGAAGAATGAACCATAAAATGAACCATGTAACTTTCAATTCATAATTCACATCATTATTGGACTTTCAATTCATAAGTTGTAAGGCTTCCATTCCTATTGACTTTTAACATAATAAAATGAACCATAAAAGCAATAAGAAGAAGAAGACTGCCTCAAGAATTGCACATGTCCAACTTTGCTATCCGAACAATCTCCATCCACATTCACAAAACCAATTTATATGATGAACCCAAGTACCCAAAAAAGTTATTGCAACAGATGAATTCCTCATGAAGCCTCTCAAGCACAACACTGATAGCATCTTGTGGAGCTTTTCACATATACAGGAGCTTTGCACATATACAGGAGCTTTGATCTTCAATGTTGTTGCCTTTGCACATATACAGGAGCTTTTAGTCTATGCTTTGCTTTGTACCTATGACATATGCCCTCATGTTTATTAATCAATAATAATCTATTAACACTAATTTATATTAATGTGTTTAATATAAATTTCACTCTAAATTACTGGCTATATTATATATGAACAAACAAATAAAAAATTACAACCTAGAATTAGCACTCTACAATCCACACACAACAGTAATAGAAAACCTCGTAATTAACAATTTGATTTACTTAAAGACAAAACATGGGGTTTTATGATGATGATGCTGAACCATCAACCTCTAATAGTAATAAATCCATAAACAAGAAAATTAGGCAATGGTGGAAGGAAATGATATTGAAAAAGTATAAATACAAGCAAAAAAACACCAAAAAACCTCAGAAATTTGAGATGAGTAGTTACAAGACTCATGTAAATAAAAAGAAATATAAGGAATTGAATGTATTTGCAAATTGAGTGGCTCCCAACACAGCAAATTCCATTACAGATAAACACTTAAATACCAAAAACAACTTCCACAAACAAGATAATCAAATAAATGAAACCCAGTTTTCCATATGAAAAACTGAATATTAAAGGCATAGGCAAAATTCCCAAAAACAAAAACCCAAAAGAAAAATAATTGGAAGCAACAAAGAACTACAATCATGGAAATTTGCTTGTTGATAAAGTATCTGACATTTAAAAATCATAGTTGCAAGTGAAATTAAGAATTTAAGAGCAATAAGAGAGGGCATATAGATGGTGTTGTTAGAGTTTGGCATGTTAAGCTTATTGTTTCATTCCTAAAGAAGTTTCTAGAAGAATCAATAACAACTAGTTCTAGAATGGATCTAGACAACAAAGTACCTATTTTTATTCCTGATAAACTGTTGGCATCAATTTGGAATTATAAACAAAACGAAAAATAACCCAAATTGATGAAGAATTTCGCTTTTGAAAAAACACTAACATTTCTAATTGAAATACAACAACAAATACGAAAAAAATACGAAAAAATGGAGGAAGCAGCGAAAATGTTGATGAATAATGTTGATGAATAATACGAAAAAATACAGAAAAAAATACGAAAAAATGCAAACAATTACCTCAATTAGGTTTTTAGGAAGAAGGAGGAAGCAGCGAAAATGTTGATGAATAAGGGAGAGCGAATATATGAAGGAGAAGGAGGAAGCAGCGGGTTTTTAGGTTTTTAGGAAGAAGGAGGAAGCAGCGAAAATATGAAGGAGAATTAGGTTATTAGGAAGGAGAAGGAGGATAATGGAGGAAGCAGCGGGTTTTTAAAATTAGAAAATTGAGCTATAGGCTGCGGGCAACCAAAAAACCGCAGCCATTGTCAAATTTTTTTTTAACTAGCTATTGGCTGCGGTTTTAAGCAAAAACCGCAGCCTTTATAATTTTTTTTTTAGGAAATTTTTCTATCCATTATGTGCTGCGTATTAATAAAACTGCAGCAAATGTAATTTTTTCCACTAGTGTTAATAGTTAAATTATGACATATAATTTGACAATGATATTTTATAATCTAACTCAATTTTGAACTTCTAATCTTCAATTATTGTTTTAAAAAAAAGTATTTAAATTGTATAGATATATTGTATAGCATTTAGTTCAAATTTAATTATTGATAATTTTATTGACCATTAAGTTGTTGTTTGAAATTCATCCATAGAATGATAGAATAGTACCATTTTATATAACTTCGTTCTAAAATTGTGAAACAAAACCATATATTAGGTAGAAATTAATCACTTTAACATCAAACTTGATCACTTATAGGTTCAAAGTGAAATTTTTACTTTAATTGATATCTTTAAGGTCAAAATTAATATCTTTAAGGTCCAAATTGAAAATTGCCCAGAAAATAGAAAAAACAAAAAAAAAAAAAAGGAAATGGGAAAAGCGCGCGCGTGTAGTACACGCACGTAACAATGGGCCATCCCAGATCTCGTCTTAGAATAGGACGGTCTCGTCCAAGTTTTTGTGTAAAGATATTCATTCTACTAAATGGGTCAATGCCCGTCCTAATATCTCCTTACCAATCATACAATCTATTAATTTTAATGTAGTTTAGAAAAAGGAAAAGTTGAATGTGAGCATGTCATTTATCTTTTTTTCATTGGATGGTGTTGATGGAATTGATTTATTTACATTTTTTTGACTTTTCATATTTACACGTTTGCATTTTTGGAAAAATTTATACATTAATGAATGCAATAAATCATACTTATTCCAATTACACTGTTATATATAAATGTACAATTTAGAAACTTATACAGAAAAATAGATAAAAATGAAATACACTGGTAGAAAATTATATTGCAAAATAAATTACTTTCATTACAATTATACTGCAATTCATTAAATTATTAAAAGTATATAATTGTTCTATTTTCCAGGAATAGTTAATAATTGATCATTAAATTCAATCATTTACATTGTCAGACTACCATAATAATAACAATGTATATTGGGTTTCTTTATATTTAATTCTTTTAATTACAATATATATGTGTAAATACTTATTACCCACCTTCACATAATATTTATATTAGTCTAAAATTTCATTAAAATATTAACGCAATTAAAAATTCGTGCATTGCACGGGTTTTTATACTAGTCTATGTTCTAATTTTCAACCTGTCTTGTATGTCTCATGGTGAGACAACCTTAAAACAATAAGTCCATAAGCTAAATTTTTAAATTATTGGGCTATTTAGTCCGAGTATGAGACATGTCTAACGGTGAGACTGTTTTATACAAGAATTTGTGTCTTATTTTTTTTTGTCTATTTACATATACTCATTTATTAATCACAAATTCTTGAATGAGACGGTCTCACCATTTATCTATTTTTTTTAATTCTTTTTATGACAATGGTCGAGCTTGTGGGTTCAACTTCACTCATTCTCTCGTTGCAGGAATCTCTCTATATAGGCGTCTTTTTCAAGTCGAAGAACTCTTTGATAGTATCATCTTTATGGGTATGGGTTGTCTTTTTTCATCCCTCCCCAGAGTTTGATTATAGTTTCTATGAGTGAGATATACTGTGTACAAAAATAATGATGATGAATTTTCAGTTCGACTTGTATATGAAACCATCTCACCATGAGATGGACTCATATAATTAGCTCAATTTTTTAATTGATCACTTCATGATTGTAAATGATTACTTTAAGATTGTAAATAATCACTTTAAGACTATAAAAAAGTGATAACTTTAAAATTATAAGTGATTACTTTAATGTTATAGGCAAGGTTATTAGGATCGGGATTCTACGTAGGATTGTTGAAGGGGTAGGATCGAAATCAGTAGAATCAGATCGTAGGATCATGTGATCCTATAAATATGCATCAATGTGCTTTGAATTACTGATTATCATTTATATTTGTTATCTTTTTAAGTTTTAAGGTGTAAGTAAAAACTTATTTGGCTTAATCTATTAAGTTTTGAACAAAAAATACTTTTAATAATCATTTTTAAACTGCAAATTAAGAAAAACTTGAATTTTATAAAGGTATTAATATAACTATTTTAATTATATATTTATAGGTAAGTCAAAATCTGTATTATATGAAAATATTTTATAATTGAAACTACCCATGGTCCCATGTAGGATCATATCGTAAAATCGTAGGATTGTAGAATCGTGTTTTGATCTTATCACCTAAACTTTTGAGCTAAGTAGGATCGCACGATTCTACTAGATTAAGATTCTACATGCGATTCGAATCGGTCGCCCATTTTTAGATCGTAAAATCGTAGAATCGTAGATCAGAATCGGGATTCTGATAAGTATGGTTATAGGTGATCACTTCAAGAGTCAAGACAATAAATATAGATCATCTCATTATACGACTATCTCATTTGAGAATTTATAGATAATGGAGTTACTTGATCGTCTTATTACAAGATAGTCTCTAACAATAATATTTACTAGGATTATACCCGTGCTATGCACGGTTGAGGTTCATTTTTGTTTTTTACATATTATTTGGGTTCATAACATGTAGGACATTTGACAAAATTTAGCAAAGTCCTCGTATAGAACATTTTACCACTTATTGGATATGCATGATAATTATTAATTAAAGCTTAAGCATTAGCAATTTTATACTAAATGTAATCATAATACATAAAGTGCTTATAATATTATCATAGTGATATAATTGAAAAGATATTATGATTAGATATTCCTTCTTAAATTGGACGTTAGAATTAAATCTCGGAATGGCGTACTGAAATTGCTAAAGGACCGCACTCTCCTTTATATGGGTATGAGTTGCCGTATTCTATCCCTCCCTATATCCTAATTATAGTTTGTATTAGCAGAATATACTGTGTATGATAATGATAATGATGACGGTATACTGAAGTCGGTAAACTCGTATGTTCTTGATAACAATTGATAGTAGTAGTAATTGAAAAATCTTCAATTGTACCATATAATGAGTGTGTTATTAATACTATGAGTATCTTTGATGTTTCTTTTATTGAGAAGTTATAAACTTATAATATATCAGATAAGATAAGATAAGATTATAAACTACTACTAATGTATTGCTCTTAACTTCATTTCTCAAACTTGTCACCTTCTCTAGTAAACTCTCACTTTGGAGTGTATTGCATTTGGGAATATGAAGGGAGGGATTAAAAAAAATTACTTTACATTAGTTAATCTTACATTAATTTGTGGGTTAGATTAATATCCATATATTAATATTAGTATGAATTTGTGGAGTTTATGTCATCACCAATTGTTATATTACACTTACAAACACTGTAAATGAAATTCTTCATTGGTATTTTGCATTTCATTAAGCATTGCAATGTAAATCGGACACTCGGCATAGCATACTTGTAAAATACATTGTAAAATGTTTATGAATTAATATATTGTATGATTTGATTTGATCATCTTAATGGTGGTGATTTGTTATTTATAAAATCATGAACATAGTCTATATAGATATTGAAGAAACTCTATATATAAACCTTTCTTACTCATCTATTGCACACATTGTTCATGTTCTTATATAAAACACTTTGTTATATATAGAGGTGTTTAATGGGCCTGGTTGGGGCGGGTCATGTCAAATGTTTAATGGACTGGGGCGGGTCAAACTTGTTTAAATAAGACTCATTTTGACTCGTTTTTTAAAAGTTCATAAAAAAAATTTTATCATACTTTATAGCCTGTTAGGTAAATTCAACTTTGAATATAACAATATCATATAAAAATACAAAAAAAAAGTGGAATTTTTTTTTTACAACCAATTTCTATAACTATCCGACCCAACCCGACTTGACCCTTTACACAAAGGCCCGTTAATGACCCGACCCGTTATTCACCCGACTCGCTAATGACCCGTTAAAATGTGACCTGAACCTTAACCCGTTGGGTTGACCAGCCCCATTGAACACCTCTAGTTACCTTTTCAAGAAAGTACATACAAGACTTGAGGTGGGTGTACTTTGGCTACATGGTGTAATTGTGTCAAGATTCCTTATCGATACACCAAGAGTTTAATTTCGTCCGTTAAACCTTACATAAAACTTGTTCTTTACTTTCTTTTGAACTTATAATTATTGTTCTTGCTCAAGTTTGTATATTCATTTTTAATTGTTGTCATTGTTGAATTTGTATGACAATAAAGAGAACTCAATGAGAAATCCCCTTTCTCTTGGCACCAAATTTGCATGCCCAAGTTACTCAAAACAAAAATAATAAGAAAATAAAAATAAATAAATAAAAATTTACATGTCCAAGAGCTATGGAGGCTTCAACATGAGCTATCTCGCTATTTAGAATGAAGTGCCTATTATCCAATTGTTGTAGGCAATCTATAACAACAAATTCATATAATAGAGTTTTAACTAGAGGTGTTAATTCGGTTCACTATCGGATTTCCATATTGATTTTTACATGATTTTAAATTTATTTTGAAGTTAGGTTAAGTCGGATTTGATACCTATATCAGGTGATATCGGTCATCAGGTCTGTTTTGAACCTCTCTAAGTTTAAGTTATATTATATTCGAGCTTTATATATGCTTAACCAACATGTTAATTTATTCAGCAAGTTTTGTGATTGACCGCTTATAATTTAGCACTATATGCTTTAAATTGATTATTTTAAGGTTGTAATTGATTATTTTTTAACTTGTTAATTATCAAGTTAAAGTTGTCCGATCTAATGTTACAATTGATCACTATATATATGACTGATCACTTTAAGTCAAAATTGGTCGCTATAAAAAATTTTATAATTAATCCATTTAAAGTTATATAGTTTAAGTTTAAAACTAATCACTTTAGTGTTAGAATAAATTGATGACTTTTAAATCAAAACTGAAATTTCTTTTTTTTTAAATTTTTGAATTTGGGCCAGCTCATCAGTATCATTTCATAATGAGTTTGCTGCTTACAAGTTTTTGCATAATTCATTTTAAGTACAGTGTAGCTTTTCATAATCAAATAAACGTTGTCATACTATATCTAACTAGTATAGAATTTCGTGCAATGCACGATTTTTTTAGCATCGACATATATAAATATATATATTAATTAAAAAATAAAGTCTGAGATATTATGTAGTAAATTATTCAATTTTTACAATATATGTATAAATTAAATTTGTAATTTTAGAAATTGTCTAGAATATATGATGTGGTATAAATATTTTCTAATTTACTCAATTTAACCATAAATAAATTATAGTCAAAGATAATTTAATGGTAGAGATATTGGTCAAAAATAAATGCAGTTTATTAATTTACTCAATTTACTCAATTTAGTTTAATAAATATAGCAAGTAATGAATTTGAATATTCCATGTGAGAAATAATCTGTTAGCTTTGACTGTAATTAGTTCATTTAGGCAAATTTGAAATTGTGATATTTGATATAAAAATAATTAAAACACCATAAGTACATAATTTATTTATGGTCTAATAAATTATTCCTTAAATTATTTATGGTATTCTAATAAATTATTCCTTAAATTAAGCAATCATTAATGTAGATTGAAACAACTTATGATATGATTAGCTACTTAATTTGGACACGCCTATTGTTATAGTATATATAATATAATATAATATATATCATATCCATGGCTTCAACCAACAGCTTATGGGTGAAGTCCTAGGATATATGTGTGTGTATGTGTGTGTACTCTAATCATGTCAAGGAACCAACTCAATCAAAAGCTTAAATTGATGGCTGAAGCCCCATGATATGATATATACTCTAACGCGCTCCCTCACAGAGAACCCTTTGGGCTAAAAGTTTGGATGCGACACAGGCACTCCTCATACCTGGAGTTGAATATTACACTTTAATTGAGGGGTAGTTGAGATTCGCACCCGTGACCTTTTGTCACGTACCATATTAAGGAACCAACTCAAACAAAAGCTAAAGCTGATGATTGAAGCCTCAGGATATGATATACACTCTAACACATATAAAATATTCTTATATTTCTTTGAATTTGCTACCGAAAATAAGACGTTACAGTTTCAAAAGAAAGCCACATACAAGATTATTCTATACAAAGCCACTTGATTTTTACATCCACTCGAAGAAATTCAATGTGCCAACACTACAATACATTTTTAGACTTGACTTTTTGATACACAGCCAGGTTGTAGTATGCTATTTATACATTAAAGTTACTTCAATTAAAAAAAACCTCTCCCACATCTAACTTATATGCCTTAAAATGTCAAGTGATTATCTCAAAAACTTTTTTGTCACTAGTTACTACGTATACTTAACTCAAAGCTAAACATGACAAGTAATTAATCATGTGGATTAAGCAAAAATTAGGGGCTAATTAGCTAACTAATTAAGCAAAGTATAATAATTATAAAATTATAAGTCAAACAAGAAAGAAAATGAGCATATTAAGTAGTGATATCAAAAGGTCTTACTATGTGTACAATAAAGCCAATGGGTTTTGCAAGTATTCTTAAGGCTTTGCTCATGTTTTCAGCTACTATTGCTGCAATATTCGTGTTTTACTACGCTTCATACGATGATTTTGGCCAAATGTTACCCAATTTATGCCGGTTTTACTCTTCTTCTAATCGAAATTCATCTGAACAGGTAACTTTTTTCGATTCTTTCATAGTTTTTTCAAATGTTTTTTTATATGTTTCATAAGTTTATTGTAGAAAATATTGGTCAGGTTGTTTGTAGAAAATAATGTTGTTCCATTGAGTTTGCTATCTTCAATTTCTGAATGTGAGAGCGTGTCACTACAACAAATTTAGCCTTTTGCGACATTAGATTTAGTGGCATTAGAAAAATGCCACTGATTCATATTTTTAGTGTAGTAATTATTTATTTTTATTTTAAGTTCCACCATAAATTGCATTAGCGACACTTAATTTGGTCTTTAGTGGCATATCTAATTGTCACTATAGCCTATAGTGACATTTGTGAGAAATGTCACTAGATCCTATGTCGCTAAAAGCTTAGTGTCACTTTTTAATATGCTGCTAAAGGTTCTAATAAATGTCACTAAATCCTCTATATACACTATAATAAATTTGAAATAGCGACATTTAAATTAAATGTCGCTAAATATATCCCACTAAAAGCAAATTATGTTGTAGTGTGTATAGAGAAATGTAGCAAACTTGATGAACTGGAGAGTGGAGTGTGTATAATTCATGGATGGTTAATTTACATTTATATGAGCTATAGGGCAGAGGCACGTACATTGTAATTTACTTTAATCCCAAATGAATAAGAACATCGTTATAAAATAAAGCATTATCAATCACCTTATAGGTTGAATTCCAATGTACTTTCATGTCAATATTAAGTTTGCTCTTCATATCAAGATGAAATTTTTTTTGAGCAATCTCAAATTTTTTTTTTACTTAAGTTAGATGATTTTGAAATCTTTTTGACCAATTTTCGAACATTTTCCAAAACGTCTCCTAGAGGCTCTAATCCAGTTTGGACAATCAAATTAATCACATGTGCACAACATCTTACATGAAATAATGATCCACCAAAAGCCAACATCCCTCTCATTGAAAATCTAGCTTTTAAAATAGATATCATAGCATCATTATACGTAGCATTATCAACAGTCAAACTAAGAATTTTATGATCAATTTTCCATTGATTTAAAAACATAAATATTTCATCAGAAGTTTTTTCAGCATCATATGGAGGAGAAATGAATCTAAGGATTCTTTTCTGTAACTTCCAATTCTTGTCAATAAAATGAGCCCTAATACACCTATAATGTTGCCAACTATGTTTCGAATCCCACAAATCCGTTGTTAAACTAATAAGTCCAGGAGTATTTACCAACATGCATTGCAATTTTTCCCTATAACAATAATATTCAGAAAAAAGATCCCTAGTAACAGTAGTTCGGCAAAATGGCTCAAATTGAGGATTAGCTCTAGCCATCATTCTTCTAAAACCATTTTCTTCCACAGTTGAAAATGAGCTCCTTCAACAATATAATTCAAAATTTCTACTCTAAGTTCTTTCTATCAAACACAAATTCTCTTATGTCATTATTATCATTAATTAATACCTCCCCAATCGGTCCATTAGGTCATTTCGGACAATATTGTAACAAATGACGTTTTAAATGTGATATCCCTTTAGATGGTCCACAAACCAAATTAAGTTTGCAATGCCTAAAATTTGCGACTCCCAACCCTTTTTCAACCCTTAAATTTAAGGGCTGGATCAAGGGCCCCAATGAGGATCCAACCCACTGCACATGCCGAATTGTAATGGGTCGAATCTCCCCACTTAAATCTCCTTAATTCTTTGAACTTGTGTATGTATTTGTTATTACTCCCTCTAATTCATTTGAGTTGTCCCATTTGGTTGGACACAGATATTAAAAGTGGGATGGGGTCCATAAAAAAGGTAGTAGTAGAGATATTTTAATTGATTAAATTAATTGTAAAGGTGGTAGTTGGGGTATTACAAGTAGTAAAAGTGGAGGTATATTGATCATTACTTGTGTGAACATGGGGTATTTAAGTAAAAAAATTTTTGACAAAAAAGAAAATGAGAATTGCTCATAAAAGGAAATGAGACAACCGAAATGAATTGGAGGGAGTATTAATTCATTAATATAATAAGGTATACCACTGAACCCAAATGACACATACACTCAAAATTAAAAGTGGGTATACTATTACCAATTTGAATTTACCATAGTGTATCAATCAATTTGAAAAAGTACTTACTAGGAGTAATTATTAGGAAAATTATTAGGAAAATTCCACATGGTAGCATCAAGTTTTAATGAAATGCTAATGATAGTACTTTTTAAAAAAAAGTTCCACATGGTAACATCCAGTTTATACACTATCTAATTGCCGTAGCATTTTCCGTTAAGTTCTTGTTAAATTCCGTTTAAATCATCATTTTGTAAGTTTTTTCCACATGGTAGCATCTAGTTTTTGTTTAATTCACCATTTAATTCACCGTTTATCTCATTAACGTCCATAAATGTTGGGAAATTCCACATGGTAGCATCAAGTTTTGATGAAATGCCAGTGGTAGCACTTTTTTAAGAAAATTCCACATGGTAGCATCTAGTTTATGCACTATCGAATTGCCGTAGCATTTTCCGTTAAGTTCTATTAAATTCCGTTAAATTCATCATTTTGTAAGTTTTTTTCCACATGGTAGCATCCAGTTTTTGTTAATTTACCACTTTAACTTTTAATTCACCGTTTAATTCATTAACGCTCATAAATGTTTAATAATATTATTGAAAAATTATAAGAAACTATCTAATCGGGTCGAAACAAGTACTTATTCGCCTATTTTTCGATACGTAAACTGAAAAAGATATTTTGGCTAATGTGACATTTTCATCCTTTTATATTTACCTATTTAATATTAATTAAAAACAAATCATTATAAACCGTTTAATTTTATAGTAAATAATTAATATCTTTACTTTATAGACTAAAACAATCAAATTGATAAACTATTAATTATATAATACCCACTCCTAATTGCAAAGTTTTTGTCACTATAACATTAATTTTGATATTGATTTTAACTTTTTCCTGTACGCGACTGCTAAACTATAATAACCCGATTAATAAAAAGTCGCATATGAGTAACACTTATTTTTGAAAAACTTTTGTATATGAAGGTGATGAAAGATGAATTATACGAGCTAAGGAAGGTTCTAGAAGCAAGTTCAACAAAGGATAAAACAGTAATATTGACAACATTAAACGAGGCATGGGCAGCACCAAAATCCATATTTGATATCTTCTTAGAGAGTTTCAAAATTGGAAACAATACTTATTGGCTTCTAAATCATTTATTGGTTATAGCAGTCGACGACAAAGCCTATATTTATTGCCAGAAAATGGTTTCTAATTGTTATTTTCTTAAGACAAATGAATCATCTACAATGAGTAATGAAGCCAAGTTCATGACTCCTATTTATTTGGAGATGATGTGGAAAAGACTTCATTTTTTGCAAACCATATTAAGCTTGGGCTACAACTTTATTTTCACGGTAAGAATTACTAATTATTAATTATATCGTGAATTTACGACCCGTTTGGTTGGTGGTATTAAATGGTGGCAAAGAGAATGATTTATAGTGTAAAGTTTCATCAAAAGTTTCATATCCTTCTTATGGTAATGAAACTTTGATCAAAAAAGTTTTTTTGTTTACAAATTTTCATTACGGTAATACTACATCTCCCAATGGTAATGCATTGAAATGAATTTTATGAAGAAAATAAAATGATTGATGTTGGTCAAGCATGACCATCAAGGTAGCCAAAAGATATTTCAACCAAAATTACACTAGTTTTTCATTCTCATTATCGTCGTTTATTATCACCTACCAATTGGGCCGTTAATGATTATATATTTGCAACATAAATTGACAAGCTTTATTTTAAATTCGAGGTAAGGTTGGAGAATCCCTTATATGTAAGGATGAGTACTGAGAATTAATTTTTCTTGTAGATAGTGAAGATCGAACCTTGTCGAGAAAATCTTTCAACCATAAAATTAACCTATATATTTTTAATAAATTGATGACTAGTTTAATGCGTATTAATTTGTTGAGCACAATAAAGAATTTTAGGTTAGGCCTAGCTAGTTATTAAAGATTTTTTCTTTGATCCTTGTGATAAAAGTTCGATTCTTACCATCTAATACGTACATGAAGAATTAAATTCCTTTCCACCCTAGCCTACTCCCAAATCAAAAAATAAACTATTTAGATAACTAAATATTATAAAAGGTTGATATTGTGAAAACATGTATTGAGACGAATTATATAAAATTTCAATTGACTAAATTATTTTTTTATATATAAATTGAATATAAAGTACTTCCTCCGTTCCATAATACTTGCTACTGAGTGTGACATGTTGTATGGGAAAATATCATTATCAGTAGCAAGTATTGTAGCAAGTATTACGGAACAGAATAACTATATCTATAAATTGAAGTGTAAGTAGCATTTAAATAGGCATTAATGACAAAGTTATAAAGTTGTTTGTGGAAGGAAGCAAAAATTTATTATACGTACAAGAAAATCTCCTTCCATGATGAGCTTACATTATTGAATTTCCATATATAGCAAATTACATAGGTATTATGCTAATCCAACTCGCTCATGAAAGTTTATTGCCCAAAAAAATGTAGTTAAGAGTTAGAGCTAGCTAGACTGCTAGAGCATGTTTACTCTAGTGAGCATCTTATCTTCTTGTGGGGAGAAATAAAGTAGGCTCCACCCACTCTTATTATAAAGGTGTTCATTCGATTTTTCGGATCAATTATAGGTTACATATTTTAGGTCGGTTTAAAATCGAATTTTGTGTCCACATTGATTTCTATATAATTTTAAATTATTTTGAAGTTAGGTCACGTTGAGTTCGGTTACAAAGTTGAGTAATTATTAAATTATCGGGTGTATTTTAAACCCCATAAAAACTCATACAACAATAGAAAATATTGCGACCCTTCATACGCCGGATTCCTTTAACCTTATACGTCAAATTTGTTTCTAGTGAATTAAGAACCTCTATTTTCAAGATGATAAATATTAGTTTTTACCGTATATTATCACCCCTCTATATCAACTTGTCTTACACGAGACATTCTTTTATGAGATGATTCATATAATTAGTCTATTTTTAAAATTAATTATTTTAAAATTATAAGTAATTACTTTAACACACTAAATATACATTGCATGGGTCAGTCAGATGCCCGTTTTATTAGTGGTACTAAATGGCGGTAATGAAAATGATTTATAGTGTAAAATTTCATCAAAAGTTCCATATCATTCCCATGGTAATGAAACTTTGATTATAAAAAAGTTTTTTCATTTACAAATTTCCATTACCACCTAATGTCACCTCTTCCAATGATAATGCATTGGAATAAAATTTTATGAAGAAATTGAGATGATTAAAGTTGGACAAGTATGGGCATCAAAGTAACCAAGAAATTTTTCAACTAAAATCACACTAATTTTTCATTTCCATTACCACTGTTTATTACCACCTACCAAACGGGCCGTTACTGTATTATGTTTGAGCTAACATATTAATTATGTAGTTTTTATTTATATGATTAACTTAACTTTTGGTAGATTCAAATCATATAGTTCAATCGACACTACTTTAATAAATCATATAGTTATCATTATTTGTCACAAATATAATAAAACGGAAATATATGCTACATTAATCTTATAAATAATTGTAAATAATTTTATTTGACAGGATACAGATGTAATGTGGTTTCGAAATCCACTCCCCCATTTCACACTCGATTCAGACTTTCAAACTTCATGTGATCGATTCAACGGGAAGGAATTCGACATACGAAACTCACCAAATAACGGATTTCTTTTTGTAAGGTCTAACAATCGCACCATCAAGATGTACAAATTTTGGTTATCATCAAGACATACATATCCTGGTCTACATGAACAAGATGTGTTTAATAAAATTAAAAATGGTACTTACATAAGACAACTTGGAGTGAAATTAAGGTTCTTATCCACAGATTATTTTGGTGGATTTTGTTCACCAAGTAGGGATTTTAATAAGGTATGTACAATGCATGCTAATTGTTGTGTAGGGTTAGGTAGAAAAATAAGGGACTTAAATACTACACTTGAGAATTGGAAGGTGTATTTTTCTTCAAATATTTCTACACCTCAATCTTTTCATTGGTCTGTCCCAAAACACTGTCATATGTAATTTTTACGCTTTTTTTCATTTTATTCTGTCTCTTTTATGTTTTTTCGTTTATTTTGTTGTTCTTTTAAATTTTGATTGTATGGGACTTGTAATTTTTATTTAATTTGTTATGTATATTGTTTAGATTAATGATAGATCTAAACGCGTGGATAGAACTAATGTATTAACGTAATTAAATAGATACATTAGAAATTTTAGTATAATGTTGTTTGTAAATTCAACAACCCAAAAAACTGTTACTCTATGTTGATGACCAGTTTAAGCAATATAATACAATAATAAACCTAAACAATGCCACAATCATGTAATTTTTCACTATTTTTATTTTAATAGTTTTTTAATACTTAGGGTCCTCATTTTTTTCTCTATCGAACTTATTATTAAATAAAATAATACTACCTGGCTTCAATGCAGCCCATTAGTCCCATTTAAACTTTTACACTTGCCAAGGCAACATTTTAACCTTTAATATCTCTAATTATTCTTGATCAAAAAATTAATAATTCTTGTATGAGATGAATCAAACAAGATTCCACATAACTGTTGTCATTTAGAGCGTATAATGGTTATTGGAAATAATAAAATTAATTAAATCAAATAAATTAATTAAATTAATTAATTGGAAATATTCCAAAAATTGCAAAGTTATTAATTTTGTGGAATGTGGTTTTTACGGATCGCAAGTTTTCAAAGCAAAGTTTATGTATTAGAAAAAACACTTTTCGCGGGTTGTAACTTTTGTCACTGGTTGCAAAGATTTTCACTGGTCGCAACTTTCACGCTGGTTTTTGCAATGTTCATTTTATTCGGTTTTGTTAGTTACATTATAACCATCTACAGTTAATATGGTTATATTACTGAATAATTAGGATGAATTGATTTAATATCGACATTGATTCGTGAATCGATGTTGCGGTTTGTGAAATGGCATATTACTTCATGAATGGTTGTATGCTTTTCTATAAATATAGAAGCCATGAGTAACTTATTTCTTACATAAGATTTACATGGAATATACATGCATTCTCTGAATTCTTCTCCTCTCTAACACTTTACATAGAGAACTTGCAAGTTGCAATTCTCGATTGTAAATTTCCATTTCTTCTTCCATTTAAGTTTTCTCATGTCGTTCTAATTTCCTTGTGCTAGGAATTTAGTGAAATTCTTTGTATCTCAAAATATATTTTCGATACACTTTCTCAAGCACCGTAGTAGAAAGGAAATGGTGTTTTAGGAAGGTCTCGTCTGCAATTTATATCAAGTCATATATACAAAATCTTCTTGTTACTATGTTCGATATATGGTGATTCCCGATGATGAAGTTCACATTTAGTGTGTATAAGCAAAGGTTTGAACTTGTCATATGTTTTTGTAACTTACTAAGTTTATGTAACTTTATTTTATAAGTTTAATTATTAATTTAAAGTCACAATTTACAACAAAGACTATGTTTCAACTTATACATGGTAGCATTAAGTTTTAATGAAATGCCAATGGTAGCACTTTTTTAAGAAAATTCCACATGGTAGCATCCAGTTTATGCACTATCTAATTGCCGTAGCATTTTCCATTAAGTTCTTGTTAAATTCCGTTTAATTCATCATTTTGTAAGTTTTTTCCACATGGTAGCATTCATTTTTTGTTTAATACACCATTTTGACGTTTAATTCACCATTTATTTAATTCACGTCCATAAATGTTTAATAAATTTATGGAAAAAAAATTATAAATGTTAAATAATATTACGAAAAAATAATTTTAACATTTAATTCACCATTTTAATGTTTAATTCATCGGTCGAAACAAGTACTCTTTCGAATAAGTACTTGTTTCAATCGAATTTTCGAAATAGTTATCCCCTAAGGATAGTAGCGACATCCTTTTTTTCAAAAAAAATTGTTATGATGGGTAAAAATGACGTCAAATATCATTTTCGGTTTACGTATCGGAAAATAGGCGTATAAGTACTTGTTTCGACCGGATTTTCGAAAGAGTTATCCTATAAGGATATTTGCAACGTCCGTTTTTTGAAAAAAAAAATCGTTATGATAGATAAAAATGATGCCAAATATCTTTTTCGGTTTACGTATCGAAAAATAGGCGAATAAGTACCCGTTTCTACCGAATTAGATAGTTTCTTATAATTTTGTAATATAATTATTAAACATTTATGAACGTTAATGAATTAAACGGTGAATTAAACATTAAAATGGTGAATTAAAAGTTAAAATGGTAAATTAACAAAAACTGGATGCTACCATGTGGAAAAAAACTTACAAAATGATGAATTTAACAAGAACTTAACGGAAAATGTTACGGCAAATAGATAATGCATAAACTGAATGCTATTATGTGAAATTTTCTTTAAAAAGTGCTACCACTGGCATTTCATCAAAACTGGATGCTACCATGTGTAATTTCCCTATAAATAAAATACAAATTTAAAAATAATATAAATAGTGACCAAAAATTAGATTAATAGATAGAATAAAAGGGAATATCTATCATCTAAAAATTTTTATATTTTTTTAATTATCATCAACATTTATTTTGCAAATAAATGAGGAATACAACCCTATTTAGACACTACACTACACTACACGTCAACCTTCCTCACTTTCTTCTTATCTTCTTCAAGCTATCTTTTCGCTGTGAGAAATTAAAATCTTCTTCAAGCCAACCTTCCTCTTGATTGGGTAAGTTTTTTTCCCTCTCATCATCATTTTTAGCACTTAAAAATATTTATACATTATATATTTTAATCACTTGCTTTTAGTTTTTAATAGTTTGACGGTGTAACTTTGTATTTTAATTTTTAAACTTTCCTTATTCCTTATCTATAATTTGTCTTTTATGATTAATTAAGTCAAGTATTTCAAATTTTAATAGTTTGTCTTTTATTATTTAATTATATAAAAAATATTCTAAAACAAATAAAAGAAAAAAAAAACTTATGTTTAAGAAAATAAACAAAAAATGGATATCCAGTTTCTGAACCGGTATAAATCGGGTCGCTTTTTTAGGTACTCGAATTTCCGGATCCGGATCGATCCGATACCCGGTTTTATTTTACATCTTCTTCCTTACTTATTCAATTTCACATCTTCATTTTTGGCTGCAATTAATTTTTAGTAAGAAATTCAAGTAGACAAAGAATAAGAAGCAGTAGCAGAATAAATCAGAGATACATCCACTGATCCACAACAAGGTTTATCTCCTTAGGGCCGTTTGGTTATCAGAATTAATTGGTGATAATTAATGGAAATGATTTTTAATGAGAATTTTCATAATATGTACTAGTATAGTCATTCCTTAATAATAATAGTTTGAGCATAATATTTTTTAACTAGCTATCTAATACTCCCTCCGTTCCTTTATGTTCTTCCACATTACTATAACAAGTAGTTTCAAAAGTTCTTCCACTTTAGAATACTTTCTATTTTTGAAAAGTTTTCATCTCACTTTTACCCCTAAAAACTCCACTTTCTTTATTTCACACTACTATTTAATTATTTTCTCTCTCATACTTTCAATACAATCATTACTTCACACTACTATTTAATTATTTTTTTCTCTCATAATTCCAATACAATCATTACTTCTCATTACTATATAATTAAAATAATACTCACTACCACAAATTCCTTCTTTCTTAATATTTGTGAAAAACCCAAAGTGGAAGATCAAAAAGGAACGGAGGGAGTACTACATTTTAAATAGTAACGCATTAGAATAAACTAGATAGATTTTCGTGCCATGCACGGAAATTGGAAAAAATTTTAAGTTAATGTTATGCTTGTATAATATTTGTTTTAAAAATTATTTAATTTAAATAGTAATGCATTAGAATAAATTTTGTGAAGAAAATGATATTTTTAAAAGAGTATAAGCATGAAGTGTAAAAAGATTTTCATACCAAAATTTACACTAACGTGTCATTAATTCATTTAAAAATGAGTGAAATCTATACTTTATTCTATTTTTGATTCAAAATTATATTGATCATGTTTTTGTTTTTATTTCATATTCCAAAATTTAGTTTGTTTTTTTGGGCTATTTTTTTTGGTAATAACTAGTTTGGTTTTTGATAATTTGTAGGGTGTAACGTTAAACCACCAGCTAGTTTTCAAAAGACGCAAAAGAAATCATTATGGCTACAAACTCATCATTCAATCCTCAATTCATAAAAAAACTGCTTCCTGATTATCTTTCTGACTTTGTAAGTTTTTTTTTTTTTTTTTCTTTTGAAAAATTGATATTAATAATGAACCTTTAATCCGCTATGAATGATTCTAACTTAGGGTTATACTTAAATAAATCAACCTTTGTCCTCAGTTTTGCTGTCACCATATTAGTAACGTATGCTGATAGCAACAAAAGGCAAAGGTTGAATCATATGAAATAAAAAGTTATGAAGGGCAAAAAACAATCCAAATGTGAAATTATTCATATCGGATGGATAAAACATAAAATATTAATATCGATTTTCCTTTTTTTATTATGTGCTCAAAAATGGAAATGACATAGACAATTAAAAAGTTGGGTTTAATGAGTTAGA
The DNA here is from genome assembly GCA_019425755.1 of Amaranthus cruentus. Taxonomy (NCBI): domain Eukaryota; kingdom Viridiplantae; phylum Streptophyta; class Magnoliopsida; order Caryophyllales; family Amaranthaceae; genus Amaranthus; species Amaranthus cruentus. The sequence goes on from CM033450.1 coordinate 6,637,158, forward strand.
GTAGTAAAGTCATTCATATACTTGCACCATTCTGAAATACTAGCATCTGATTGTAATATGTTGCGTGGAAAATGTGACTATCTGTAGCAACTATAGTAGAATAGGTGAAGTATAGTATAAGAGTAAAAACAATGAGAGTTATTTTCTCCGTTCTTTTTTTTTGCATATTTTTAAAATAATTTTTTAGCCTTAATATCTCTTAATATGCACCATATATAAAAGATTATAATAAATAAATAATAAAAGTGTATACATTAAGACGGTTCTTACAAGTCTCACATTATGTCATACTTTATTTCGTGAGAGAGAAATTTGATTGAGTGTCATACTTTTTAGCCTAAATTTCAAAAGCTTGCCCGCTTTAGTCTTATATAACTATATTTTTAGTGGTCTTATTATTAGTAAATAACTTACTACGAAAAAAAGACATTTTCGACTTAGAAATGTAATTTGGTCACAGGCATTATATAGTTTTAAAAAACTAAAAAAACAATACAAAGTCCAAAGTTAAGTCTCAACAATAATTTTTTTTTGAGAGGTCTCAACAGCAATTAAACAATACAATATATTATCCAAAGTTAAGTTGATACCATCCTCAAAAAGTTAAGTTGATACCATAAGAAAAATAGGCAGAAAATTGTGTTTGGAGCGTACGCAAAATACTGAGAATCAAGACTAACTAATGTACAAGTACAACTCATAATTATACGGACCCTAAATTTAAGCATGGTGTTTATTCATTTTTTTCATATTGGTATTAGATTAAATGTTTTAGGTTGAATGAAAATTAAGTTTTTACGTTATTATAAATCCAATTTTAAAGTAAGATCAATTACTCAAGGTTGTATAATTAAATGTCGATTCCGTCTATTTTCAAAACGGTCTCTTCGACAAACAATCTCTAATTACGCAGGCCTATTTATTGTAAGTATGTATTAAGAATGATATAAGTAGTCATTTAAGATATTGAAAGTATGCATTAACAATACAGTAATTAAGCATTAAAAGATAACGTAAGTAGACATTAAAAAAGACGGTCTCTCAAGAACGTAACTATGTTTTTATACGTGGAATTCAGTCTCTTCGAGTTTGCGTAAAACTTGTCCGTACATACGATGCATGCTAATGTACATAGAATCATAGTGATGCTGATTGCTGATGTACTTCATATCAAAATATTAATTATGCTGACGTACTTCAAATCAAATACTTTATGATGATGATGTACTTCGAATCAAAAAAGATGTAGAAGTAATAATTATGACGTATTTATAATGTTTTTCTTCTGACATTTACTTACAATAATCTAATCTTTTTGTGATTTTTCTATAATAATTTCATCTATTAATTAACCATAAATAATCTCAACTTTAAAGTTATAAATAACTGCAAATTATAAAAACTTGATATTATGAAACTATGCACGAGATAAATAAAACAAGATTCCACAAAACTATGTTTTTTTTCTCATATGATAGCAGCAATTACGGGTGTTCAAAAAAGTCCAACCCTGTTGACCCGCATCTTAAATGTCGGGTCATTCGAAAAAATTGTAGAGTAAGGGTTGGGTACCCGACCCGTTTAACCGGGTCAAATCATGAGCCACAAATTATTTTTATTGAATACCCGTTCACCCGCAATTACAGAGGGGAATTTTTTTTCTTAGGATTAAATCCTACTAACCCAATTGCATATGCCAAGTTGCCATTGCCAGCCAAAATTTTAACGCAGTCTCTAATTTTTTCACTTCTTCACTCCTCAGTCCTCACCTTTATTTATTGTCCTTAACCCTTTGTTGCTTTATAGTCCGAATTATTGTTTTAAAGAATAAGTGCATTATTTTCTTTCTTATTGTTTAGATATCTTATTTGTTATAGATTGTTCTTTTATTCTTATTTTTAAACCGTAGAAAATCATAATGCGGAATTCGGTTTGGGTTTAATTTGGTGAATACTGGATTTGTATTTAATAAATAATAATGAGAGGTACTACCTCTATTTATACAAGAGATTAAAACTAAATTAAGGAAACGGAATATTACAGAATATTAAAATATTGGAAACTAAATCAGAATAATATAAAATATAAAATAAAATATTCTACTAATATTCTACTAAGATTCTACTAATATTCTACTAATATTATTCTTTCCTACACTCCCCCTCAAGTTTGGTCTTGGTATCACCGAGACCAAACTTGCCAAAAAATGTTCTTCAATGCTTTTGAGCCAATTGCCTTGATAAGAAAATCCGCTAGTTGATCTTTTGATTTTGCAAAGTAAGCATTGATAATCTTTTCGCCAAAATTGTCATAATTAATTTTCAATGTTTGGAGTTTAGATAAATGGTAATAAAATAGATTAAGATGGTTTAATTTTTGATTTGGGTCAACAATTTGGATTTTGAGTTTTTGGATTAATTGGGATTCAAAGATAAAATTGAGTTGATTTTGTTTAAAAGGTAGATGGGTAGAAGATATGGGTTTGTGGGCTAGTTTGCGGATTTGATTATCCTTGCTTACTTCTTCCTTTAAGAGAACCTTTTTCTAAATGTTTTTCGGATTAGAGTTCGGTTGTTTTTGCTTCTAGTTTGTTTGTCTCTTCTTGTTTTGAAATTTGATTTTTATCTTTTTCTTTACTCTCCCTCTCGCCCTTAACTTGCATACTCAATTGTTCTACATTACTCCCCCTCGCGACCTCACGCTCGATGATGTCATTCTCGGGAGGTAGCAAAATTGGCCCATATAGAGTATGAATCCATGTCCATAATTCATGGGCAGTGGTAGTGAATGAAATAATGAGGTCGATAATGTCGGAGTGAATACATGCAAGAATCCATGACATAACTCTGGCATCATTTTGTTTCCATTGTGGAGTTACGGTCGTTGGGGGAATGACGGTGATATAATTGAGCATCCCCCGATCACCAAGTTCAACTTTCATTTCTTTACTCCACGTGGTGTAATTTTTGTGGTTTAATTTTTTAAATTGGATTGGTTGTTCAAGTTTTTGAAAAAGATGGAACATTTGTTCCATTTGTGCCATGGAAATCATGGTCTTGGTTTGGTTTTGGTTTTGATTTTGTTTGGTTTGATTGGTTTTGTTTTGAATTGGTTTTTGTTTGGATCGATTTTGATTGATTATGATCAATGGTAATATACCGATATAGTTTTTCCGTCCAGGAAAACCTTACGGCTCTGATACCATGTAGAAAATCATAATGCGGAATTCGGTTTGGGTTTAATTTGGTGAATACTAAATTTGTATTTAATAAATAATAATGAGAGGTACTACCTCTATTTATACAAGAGATTAAAACTAAATTAAGAAAACGAAATATTACAGAATATTAAAATATTGAAAACTGAATCGGAATAATATAAAATATAAAATAAAATATTCTACTAATATTCTACTAATATTATTCTAATATTATTCTTTCCTACATAAACACTTTTTTGTTGTTTTTTCGATGTTTAGTCTCATCGAATTTTTGTTGTTTAAAAAATTCAACCTAAAAAATGCCATTAATTTCTACAAAAAATTCTCGAAATGCATTCAGGTACTCGATATTCCGACCCGATTTATAGGTAATCGACGAATCAATAAATCAATTATATATATTTAACTTACAAAACGATTTCTTTCCTCATGTTTAAAGGTCACCTAGAAACTATATACTTACAAACTATTTAAGTTTATTACACAAATAAACAATATCATATCACCATATCATCATCATCATCATCATCCTATCCAGTGTATTCCGCTCATAGAAAACTATGGATATATATGGTCTCGAGAGGGAATGACAGCGGCAACGCATACCCATAAAGGAGTCCCCCGACTCGAGAAAGATTAAGAGAAGTTTCTGCAACGGGGGAGATTAATAAAATGCATATAGACAAAATAAATAAGTAAAATACAATTAAAAAAATAAAAATGAAAACAATAATACTAATACTTATAATAATAATAATAATAAAAACGAGAAAGAGTAAGAGTACAAGAACACCAATAAGTAATCTAAGAGGAAATTAGTAGTCTAAAACATGAATTATATCACCATATTTTAACAATTGCTACTTCATCTTTAGTATATAATATATTTATATATTGTATATATTTGAAAATTATATATATCTATATATCTTCATACTAAGAACTCCGTTCATTGCACAAAATTTTATACTAGTTTATTAATAATTATTAGGTTCCACTTGAATTTGATTTTTTATTTAGTAACAAATTTGACGGTTGATAATTAAGATCTAACACTTTATATCACGATTAAATATCGAACGAATGAGATAATGAGTAGCATTTTTTTCTTATATTATATGTAGAGTATTCCGGAGACTTTCTTTGACAAATATTTAAGAGTGCCAATATTAAAAGAAAATGAAGAAAAGATGGGCATTTTACGTGACAAAAGCAAAAAAATTTGGTACGTAAAAATGAGTAATGATGGGCGGCATTTCAATAAAATTGGATGGAAGAAATTTTGCGAAGATCACAATCTTGAAGTTGGTTATCTCCTCTTATTTATTCTTGACAAGAATTTGGTGTTTGATGTTATTATCATGGATTCTAATGGTTGTGAGTCTCATCACTTTCAGTCTACTCCTACCACCGTGAGTAATGACCCAGGTATGACTTTCTCCGTTCTCTTTTGTTCTTTTTATTCAGTTTTATCAATATTTTAATATAAATTTGAAATTCAAGTAACTTTAATTGTGGATTTTAAAATTATAAAAATTGAAATTACGGAAATATATTTTGAGGTAAATTTATCATAATTACGAAAATAACTTTATTCGAGATGAACAAAGAATTAACATATCATGTCGTATCATATTCTTAATTATTATCCTAGATTTTTGCTTATATATATACTCCACATGAATTATTTACGTGAAAAATGATAGAAATATACTCCCTCCAACTCTCTTTTAAGTGTCCATTTTTTCTGGACACGGATTTTAAGAGTGTGATAGTTGGAGTATTTTAAGTGATTATAATAATTGTAAAAGTGATAGATGAGGGTATTTTATGTGATTATAATAATTGTAAAGATGTCAGTTAGAGTGTTTTAAGTAATGTAAGTGGGGTATTTTTGTTTTTACTTGTGCGAACATAAGATATTTAAGTAAAAAATCTATGCCAAAAAAGAAATTGACCCAAAAAGGAAAAGTGGACATTTATAGTGAGTTGGAGGGAGTATTAGATAATAATATTTACTTAAATTTTCATCCATTTCTTTTTATTTGCAAAACTTTGACTTTTACATCATTTACAAGAGTGTTGTTTTGACCTTATTTGTCATCTATCTTCTACAAAAAAAAGTAAGTATATAGTTACAATGAATTAATTTCTTTTAGTTTCTTTCAAATAAATAACTAGAGCGATGTATTAGCAATTTGAGACGTGAATTCACATATGTGTTTGTAAACTGATAAAAAGAAATCAAGAAATATTGCTTTCTAGTATTCTTTTAACAATTATCTAGGGTTGCAGTGACGTTCCTGACATTGTTTGGGTCCTAGGCAAACTGAAAAAAATGAACCCTCTTTGTGGAAGGATAATTCTGAACTTAAAACGAGTGTTTGAAAAAAAAACAAATACGAATTTTATATATTATAGTTAGCATTAAAAATGTGATGTGTCTTATAATTCTTAAATAATAAAAAATACTACTCATAAATTGCAAATTTTTAAGTCTCTACTTTATTAACTAGCGTTATCTAATTATAGGGCTCATTTCAACTCTGGGCCCTAAGCAAATGTCTATCTTGTCTATGGTTAGAAACGGCCCTGGTTGCTTGTGAGATAAAATTCTAAACTATATTAGAAATAAATTACGTATGTGAATAATTTTAGAAAAACGCCGAATTTTGGTTTGATAAGTACTACACAAAATTACTATGAGGAAGATGTACTTATGCAAGATTAATTTTATTGAACTTTCATCATCATCATTTTTATTATTAATATTATTATTCATTTTCCTTTATTAATTTAGGAGTCGAAGATTTTGGATATGTGGAGGATGAGAAGAATGAATCTCCACTACAAGTGTTTTCAAACTTCAAACCATCAAGTCATCGTCCTTATTTTCAATTCACCGTCAAACCATCTAATTTGAAAAATGGGGTGATTGTAAGTAACTAAATAATCTCTAACACTATATTATGGAGTATATGATAACATTTTTTAGTTTATCATTTAGAATATTTACAAATAAAAATTTCATAAATTATTAATCACAAATTATTGTGAGAGACGGTCTCTTTGAGAGATCATCTCTAATTGGGTCGGCCCATAAAAAAATATAATGTAAGAGTAGGAATTAAGCTATAATGGGCTGGGCTTAAGAGGTGTCTCTTAAAGTGACGGACTCTCAGGAGACTGACTGATTATTAATTAATAGAATTTAGAAAATGGGTCTGGCCAACCCAAACAAGGAGGAGAAGAAGGTTCACTACTAAAACCATTGGGTGATAGTAGGAGTTACACCTTGAGTTTATAAAGTGATGCATACTCTTCTCTTTCTCCGATGTGGGACAACTCACATATGGGTAACACATGGTCACTTTAACATTAATCAATATAGTTTATCATAAACAATTAAATAAATCTATAATTTAGATTTAATTCTATTGTAAAATTTCCCCATCTTGAATAGATTTATATACTATATGCAGAGAGTGCCTTTGGAATTTGCTAGGGAAAATGGACTAACAAATAGATGGTGTAATTGCAAGTTAAGAGATGTAGAGGGGAAGTTGAGTAAGATGAAATTTAGGTGCAAAAAAGCCATAGATGATGATGATGCTCGTAATCATTACATTTTTTGCAAGGCTTCCTTCTATAAAGAGCGTGCCATTCAGGAGGAAGATCTTCTCATTATTGAGTTGCTTGACAAGGGCTCTACCCCCGTCTTCAATTTCTATAGTAAGTTACTAACTCATCATCAATATTGCTAAATTGAGCTGAACTTATTGTCAATGCTAGTCATCATAGTGTACGAACAATGCAGTATCGATCGCGATTGCGGTAACAAGAGCTGCGTTTTTTACACCTTTATAACGTGGGAAATATCAGTGCATTTGTTTTGAAAACCTTTACAAAGCAACAAATGCGATGAGGCCTTGTTTGTACACTAAAAGGTCAGCATATAATTGGGGAAATATAAGGTGCACGTACGTCATAAGACAAAGGGAGGAAAGAATCTAATCTAATGACTTAAAAATTGTGTACACACAATCTTTAATAATTTATCGATTTAGGGTACATCATCTCAACAAATAATACTTCGACACTGTAATTGGGATAGGGCGGAAGGGGATTAATTCAAGATTTAGTTTCATATGCCAAAATAACAAGATTTAATAGGAGTATATTGATATATAAGCAATTATGGTTACGCATTTAATTATATGCTATCGAGATTTTACAATAGGTGTAAGTCAATTAATGACATTGAGACAAAAAAATATGATATATTTATTCATGTCTCATATTAATTAGCTTGCGATTAGACCGTCAAAATCCTAAAAAGGGGCTTGGTAATACTCAATAAATCATCACTTAATTAGTTTACTATGCTATGTTTGGGAATAATAATTTTATTTTGAAGTTTATAATTGACATGAATTTAATGTTTATTTGACAAATCGAAGAAATTCAATTTTAAATTTGAGTTAATTTCACCATTATCTTAAAAGTAGTTAAAATTACAAATTTGAAAATGATTGTTCAGACCTTGTCATTTTCAAATCTTCCTTCATGATTTTATTATGAATCTAGAATTTAAAATTAATTAGTTGTGTCAAAACATAACCTTAATTATTAATTAATTTTTATGGTATATATGAAGCTCAGGATAAATGATAATGATCAGAAGCAGTTCAAATTAAAAGTATGCAGAAGGTGGTTCATCAAAAGATCATCAGGGTTTGTTCCACCATAGATATTTCCTAAATTGTTTCCACCATATTCTCTAGACTTATTAATATTATGTGGCTTTTCTAGGATATTTGTATTAACACAAATTCTTACTATAGACGGTCTATATTATAGACGGGTGTAGTGGTTCATCCCATTTTTACACTTTTCAAAAAAAAAAAAACAACTGAAATTTCCATTGGGCTGGGCTGCTGAGAGTGTCGTTTATGCCATAGACGGTCTCTCAGGAGAGCTTATGTTGTATTAATGGGAAGAATGTAATGATCCTAATTTTCTAACTCATGTCGAATTTACATATTATTTAAATTAATTATTTGCATTGTGTTAATAATTAGTTATAAAAGTCACTCTAAGATTATAAATAATGACTTTATTAGTAATTACTTTAAAACAATAAGCAGTATAAATAAAGTCATCTTAATAAAAATAGGCTTTACTGCGAGATTACCTTATCGGAAAATTTGTGAAAACACTAACCTAATCCAAAACAAGATGCAACTAATTTAGACGAGTCCATATAATAAGCTGAATTATCTAATTGATCATTTTTTAATATTGTAAGTGATCACTTTAAAAACTATATATGATCATTCTAAAACTATAAAAATTTTCACTTTAAAACTGCACTTTTTTAATTACTTTAAAACAGTAAGTATATATAGACTCACCACAGTAAAAACACTTTCACCGGACCATCTCATTAGAGAAATTTGTCAAAAAGACAGATTACTTGAAATCCCGGGCCAAACAGGTACAAAAAGCCCATATATGCGAGCTCACCATCTCTTAGGACAAATTATTTCTTACACATTGTCTTGAGTTCGTATCACTGTGAGACGATCTCATACAACTGTTCTATTGTGAAACAATTTAATATAGATTGACTCAATATTTGTTTAATATGTGTTTACCGAATATTTGGTTTAATATGTGAAACATTTTTAATTTAGAAAAAACTTGTACTGGTCACTTTGTATGTTATTTGTTGACAACACTCATTTCCACATTTTAACCGGCATTATAGGTACCTACCACTAAAACGGAGTAGGTTTAGATCAACAAAGAATTATAAAGGTGAAGAAGTGCGTACAATAACCTGTTAAAATGTGAAAAGAGTGCTGTAAGCATATAATATACAAAAGTTGAATTATTTAAAATAATCATTATTAATAGCAGATAGACAATATATAAAATTATTATGAACATCATATCATATCATATCATACAATACTATAAAAGTTTTGGAAAATTTCAAGTGTCATCATTTTAAGAGGCATCATATCATATCATACAATACTATAAAAGTTTTGGAAAATTCCAAGTGTCATCATTTTAAGAGGCATGAAAATATTTATCAAATAAATCTAATATTTTTGTTTAAGTTTGAAGCTAAATTAGGTAAAATATTTGTCTGATATAGTTAACTTAGAATTTAATATGTTCAATTGAATGGAAAAAAAGATGTATCAGGTAAATAATCAAAATAAACATCCGTAATTAAATTTTGATTTAGAAAATCATGAATTTGATAAATTTAAAAACAATAGTATACAGTACTTACATTATTATTTGAAATTGTTTTTATATTCGTGCATTGTACGAGTTTCTATACTAGTATAAAAAATATTAATTGAGGAGGAGTTTGACTGTATGAATAAGGCGTAGTGTCTCGTAAACTGTATTATGTGTCCAAACCCTGGGCTCACCTTCATAATATAACCGGTTTCAATCAGGTAGTCATATCTCCAAAATATCTCTTCCAAGTTCTACCATTTCTTTTCATTTCGTGTAAATGTCTAAATGATATACCCTTCAGATTCCTTCTTTTCATCTCTTTCTCCAAATCTTCCAGGCAATTTGACATAGAAATCTCCCAATCGTTGATCAAGGTAAATCCCTAATCAGATATATAGTTGTCATTTCTTATGGATTTTACTTGTTCAATTTGATTCATGTTTCAAGATCAATATTTATAATTAATTGGTTTTTCTGGGTTTATATTGGCTTATTTGTTGATGATGAGTATTGAACCTTGAAATCGTGTTTGATTAATGACTTCTCAGCTGCTCGCTTATTTGATTTTTTCGTTTTCTCTTTCGGCTGTTCAAACAAGTATGGTTGTGATGTTTGTGTATGTAATGAACCATGAAAAGCTAGGAAACACTAAAGAAGGAATCAAATAGAAACTAAAGAATGGAGGATATAGAAGGAAATGTAACAGAATATCAAAAGGGAATGTTAATTGTTACAGAGCTGAATAAGTTATACTTCCTCTGTTCTGATTTACTTGCTACGTCCATTGCATGGGCACAAAGATAAAAATAGAAGTAATTAGATATAGAGTAGGATAAAAATAGGAGTAGGTATAACTTTAAATGATTGGTTTTTTACTAAAAAAAGAAATGTAGCAAGTAATATGAAATTTTCCAAAATGGAAAATGTAGCGAGTATTATGAAACGGAGGAAGTATACAGAGAGTAGGGAATTGAGATGGGATTATCAATTTATGTATGCAGTTTTATCAGTCATTTAGGAGAAATCAGGCCTTTCAAAAGATTCGACAATTTTTGTTACAATAGATATCAAAATGTTACCTTCTTGGAGGCTAAGATCCCCAACCCAAACTGAAGACTTGAATTGCTTGAGAATATTGTTGTTGCCATGTTAAATCAAATAGACTAGTTTTAATCCAAAAATTATAACGTAAATTTTGAATCGAAGTAAAGTTCGACTCTCTTTAGCACTTTAAATTATCTATAATCTCATTGACACTACATGTCTTTGCTATTTGTCTATAAATGTTTATTACTAAACTATTAGCAAGAAAATCGTCGCCCATTTTGTTACAACTTACAAAGTCTTGTCTTTTGTATCTTCATAATTGATTTTCAAATATTCGCTTATTCAAACTAATCATTAAATAAAGAAAAGAAAGTTCAATTAAAAATATATAACAAATCTTTATCCTTCAATTGTGGATGGTACGCTTAATTTTTTATTTTGTCGATTTCTCCCAATCACTTTCTTTTTTTTTTTTTTGTTTTTTCAGTTGTTAAATGATAATTTCATTCCTAATTTAATAATCCAGTATTACTTAAGATTTTTTATATTGTGTTCAATTATTCTCTTCCTTTAATTGTGTTGCTTTTATTTGTTGGGCTAAAATTATAAAAAATATAAAATGACCGTTGTATATCAAATAAAAATTGCCGAAAATCTCGGAGGGGCGAGCCCCTACCCGTCCTAACTAAGTTCCGCCAATGCTCAAAACACCCACAAACCCTCGTTCCAAATTCTCTTGAGGTACCATTGTTAGTGGCAAAGTACTCTTGGGTAATATGCATACTTTGGATTAGCCAACGGGTATTGTTGATAAAGTCATTGACACCTTCAAAGTTTGAGGTCTGCTCAAGCTTGGTTGGTGGATATTAGCTATATTGTGTTAACTCCCTTTACAGGAGGTTACACGTCTTTGAGGACTGAGGTAAGTATGTTCCTTGCTAGCATGATTCAGGATCATTTTTAGTGTATGTATAGTGTTTTTGGAGATTGTTGTATGTATGGTGTGTTGAAGATTGTTTATTGTGCTTTTGGTGGAGTTAGTTTATTTCATCAAGGTAGAGAATTGTTGAGAAACGTGACTCCTATAGTAATTCGTATTGGCCATTTTTGTTGATGCGAACATCCGGTACGATGTAATGTTTTGATGGGAGCGCTCTGGAGGCGCGTTTGTTGATGGCTTGACGGTGGGTTGTTGGTGAGGTGCTAGGCTAAGACCCTCAAAAGAGCGTCATTGCATCTAGGACAAGCTTCATGAAATGTAACGTACTACGTTAAGTCAATGAGCAAAGTTATAGTTCGAACGACCAAGCAGCACAAGCACTCACTGGTGCAGGAGATGTATTGCTATAGCATTAGCAAGCATGTTCCTTTCTGGGGTGAGCAAATGTTGTGGTTGGAAAGCATCTTCACGCTTATCCAAGTGCTTGTTCCAAAGGGCTTAATTCTTTGCTCAAGTCCAAATGCTCAAACAAGGTCTTCATGTGCTCGGACGAGCACATGCTCTTGTTTGCGTATTATTTGAAATTCACCTGATTTTTTTCTTGGTATATATATACCATAAGTTACCTGTTTCAATTGGTAGGACAGACAATTATTGAGGTTGAGAGCCACATTAAACTAAGGTTATAGTAAGAGGAAACCTCATGGAAATTCCCTGAGTTTTGTCTTCAAATGAGTTTAAGATCCAAGCATTACAAAAGCATTTGTTAGAGCCATATTAAACTAAGGTTTTAGTAAGAGGAAACCTCTTCAATACAACTTTTCCATTTTTTTCCATGAGTTTGTAGTCTAAGGCCATGCCTGCATCCCAATAATAAGTAAGGCAGTCTAGTTTTGTGGAACAAATTCCCCACAAAATATAGTAATGGGAGAGAAATGGTTATTTTTCATCAATTTGGTATTTTTCATCCAATAAAAATCTAGTCTTCTTTCCTTTTCAAATCATCAAGGCCATGCCTCATCCCAATAATAAGTGAGGCAGTCTAGTTTTGTGGAACAAAATTCCCCACAAAATATAGTAATGGGAGAGAAATGGTTATTTTTCATCAATTTGGTATTTTTCATCCAATGAAAATCTAGTCTTCTTTCCTTTTCAAATCATCAAAAGTTTGTTGTAGAATTTCCGTTGTTAAGCTCTTACATCTACATTTTATCATCATCATTTCAATTAAACCTTTAAATCAACCAATTAAATTAACATAATTTTCAATCCCAAAGCCAACATACCTTTGGAACCTCAAAACCCCCTTCATCAATGGCATCAATTTCTTTGAGAGGAGAAGATTAGTGAGAAAGAAGGTTTATTATTCATCTAATGTTCTAAAAACAAAGCTCTAGCTCCCTCCTTTGTTCAGTTTTCTGCAACTTGTTTTCAAACCCACATTTCAAGTTTTGATTCCCTTTCTTTAAAGCTTTCAACAATTAATATGGTGGAGATTTTAGATTTTTGATGGTGTTTATAAAAAAGTGGATAGTATTATGAGAAGAAAGAGGAAGAGGTAGAAAAAGAGCTGTATGGCTTGGATTGAAATTCAAAGACAGAAATGAGTCCTTAATTTTACCGGGAAAATATTTCCTCTTGGTCCCCTTGGAGTTAAATCCTCTTTTTTGACATACTGATTTACTTCATTACAATTTACACTACTTCCAAACACTTAAGTATCTAGTATTTTATCCTCCCTCAACTAATACTCCCCTTTTCCATTGATCCAAGGCGAGCCCTAAAGGTTATTTTAAGGATTTTCCCACCTTCGAAATCTAGTCTATTCTTATTACGATTCCTTTAGTTTCTAAATTTTTCTTAACCTAATTTCTACAATTTGCTCTAATGAGGTGTTTAGTTTGTATCTTAATGTTCAAAACCTTAACTTTTACTTGTAATATACGTACATGAAACTTATTAGGCCGTGACAATTCGTCACATAATCTCACTGTAGCCCACTTGTGTGGACACGGGAAACCCGTGGGCTTGGGCCCACAAACCCACGGCTCAAGAGCGTTGACTTGCACATACACTTGGTGAGTTTCATTACTCCCCAAAACCATATGGTAGTAGAAGAGTAGTTCACCAATTATATATGCAAGTCAACAACCCACTATTTTATCGATGTGGGATCTTATCTCACATGTGAAGTATTTCCAACACTCCCCCTCACATGTGAAGTATTTCCAACACTCCCCCTCACATGTGAGCCACATCATACTAGGAACCACCTTCGGCTCTGATACCATGATAAAGTAAAAGAAAGAGATAAAGAATTTAGGTTTAGGGCAAATTTTTCTGTATTATTATTCACACCTCCATCACTATGAATATATACATGAGGTCAAAGATAAAAACAGAAAGAAGAATAAAGATATACACAAATCACGCCTAAATAATAAACTTCCTAATCTGAAATATCCTAAAAATATACTGTATATTCTAACAAAACTAACTTGGTTGTTCGGTTTAGTTTCCATTTATTATTTGGTTTTTCTTTAGGAAATTAAGTGTGTTGTTTCTTTGGTATTGAGTAGTTAAAATTATATATAGTTGAAATAATGATGTATAAAGTTATGATTTTTCTTTCTTTACAGAAATCCTTCATCCACCATTGTTATGGATACGTTGCCGGATCAATTGATATGGGAAATCCTAAGGAGGCTAACAAAAACTGCAGATAGGAACGCTTTATCTTTAACCTGCAAGCGCTTCTATGAGCTTGAGAATGAGCAGAGGCTATCTCTTCGTGTGGGTTGTGGTCTAAACCCAGCCAATAAAGCTTTAAACATTCTATGCAACCGGTTTCCTAACCTAGTGCGAGTAGAAATTCTTTACTCAGGGTGGATGTCCAAATTGGGCAAACAGTTGGATGATCAAGGGCTACTCGCTCTGTCAAACAACTGCTCATCTCTTGCAGATCTGACCTTAAGTTACTGCACCTTCATTACAGATGCTGGTATCGGTTACTTAGCCGCGTGTTCAAAACTCTCGTCCTTGAAACTGAATTTCACTCCGAGAATCACGGGTTGTGGAATTCTTTCGGTTGTTGTGGGTTGTAAGAACCTGAAAGCTCTGCACCTTATTCGATGCTTAAACGTCAGCAGCGCTGAGTGGCTTGCGTATTTAGGGAAGCTTGAGAGTATTGAATACCTTTCGATCAAGAATTGTCGTGCTATTGGAGAAGGTGACTTGGTAAAGCTCGGATTTAGTTGGCGGAATCTAAAACAGTTGAAATTTGAAGTAGACACTAATTATCGATACATGAAACTTTACGACCGTATAGCGGTGGACAAATGGAATAAGCAACTGGTTCCGTGTGATAATATGACGGAACTGAGTTTAGTAAATTGTATCATTAGGCCGGGAAGAGGTCTTGCTTGTGTTTTGGACAAGTGCTTGCACTTGGAGAAGATTCACTTGGATATGTGTGTTGGGCTTCGAGACAATGACATCGTGCGCTTATCTCGAACCTCAAGAGGGCTACGATCATTTTCTCTTCGAATGCCATCAGATTTCTCGGCGCTTTTGATGAGCAACCGCATAACATTGACCGATGAGAGCTTGAAGGCATTAGCCGAAAACTGTCCCAAGCTGGATTCAATAAAGATATCTTTTTCTGATGGGGAGTTCCCTTCTTTTTCTTCGTTTACTTTAAACGGGGTTCTTTATTTGATTCGAAGTTGTCCAGTTCGTGAGATTTCATTGGACCAAGTATGTTCGTTTAATGACGATGGAATGGAAGCTTTACGTTTAGCACACTGCCTTGAAACCCTAGAGCTCGTAAGATGTCAAGAGATTACTGATGACGGGCTACAACTTGTGGCACATTTTCCTCGATTATCTGTTTTACGGCTTAGCAAATGCTTGGGAGTGACTGATGATGGGTTTAAGCCGCTAGTAGGATTAGGAAAATTGGACTTACTTGCTGTGGAGGATTGTCCTCAGGTTTCTGAAAGAGGTCTTCATAGGGCAGCAAAAACGTTGTCGTATAAGCTTGATTTGTCGTGGATGTACTGATCAAAACGTTTCGTGCGCCTGAAACTGATAAATTTTAAAACATATTGGTCGTTCCCAAATCCCACTTAGACGGGAGCCACTTGGTAGCTCTAGAGTACTTGCATGTTCTTGGTTTCTGTTTAGTATTCCATTTCATTGTTACAGTTTTGGTTTACTTCACAATCAAGCATAAGTTTGTGTACACTGTTATACTTGTGCACCAAATTTGATGTTTTATCAATGTTAAATTTTGTTCGGTTTTTCTGTTTTTTTTTTTTTTTGTCTTGTCTTGTCTGAGCATGGTTGTTTGGGGTGTTGATTTTTACTAAGGCGGCTAAACACTTTTTTCAGGGCATCTAGTAGATCCTAAAAGAAGAGCGTTTGTTTTGCTTTGATCTTGGAAGAAAAGTTTAGTTGTTTAGGATTTATCATCATGTTTTTTCGCTGTATAAATTTGTACTAATTATTTGTCCCTTTTTTGACAAAGAAAAAATTTCATTGAACAAACCAAGACATACAACAGAAAATAGAGGGCTAACCAACTCTTTTTACAATGCATTAGTGTGAAAATAGAGTCCACCATCTAAGAAGGGTTGAACCATCTCACTCTTTATGTGCATAAAGAGAGGAAATCACTTCAAAGAAAGCAAAACAGTACAAGCTCAAGATCTAAAAAGCTCTAAAAACCAACTTTGGTAGCTCTCCCAAGGATAGAGGCTGACAAGTCGAATCCTCACATCGTGAATGATCCTTCAAATGACAATATCAATACTGCTCATGCGAAAATGCCACATAGCTTCATTTCGAGTTCTCCAAATCATATATGTTAATGGAAGATTTAGTGCTTTGATTTTGTGATTGCAAATCTTCCATTAACAATATAAGAGAGGCTACAAATACAGGTAAGAATCAATGATCTTCAAAATCTAGATCCCTTCCACTTTTGAGTGGCAAGCTAATGTAGGTTGTTGGAAAAGCGAACTTAGCCAATCCTGTAACCTGTGCAAGCAAAGTATACTAATTGGACATTGAAAAAACAGATGCTCAATAGATTTAGGGGACGTATTGCACATAGGGCAACCATTTGTCTTTTATTAAAATATAAAATATAAAATATGATCATATTTAATATATAATCAAATTTTTAGTTATTTGGTATAATGTGTTGACATGAACTAAATTTTCATAATTAATTACTAAAGGGGAAATTTTGTTAATTAATATCTATTTTTACAATAATTTTTTATAATTAATTTATATCGATTATGTTGTGAAACGTTACTTTAATTTATAAATTATACAATAAAATAAAGTTACAACTTTGTAGTAGTTTGTTCATTTATATGTCGAATTATACACATTTAAAAATTATAAAAAGTTTATATTATGAAAGTATGCGATTAGACGATTCAAACAAGATCCCACTTGACTATATGTTCTTACATCCTCCGTTCCATAATACTTGCTACATTTCACTTTTTTACGCAATCCAATGCACAATTTTGATCATTAATATCTTAAACTACACTTATCTAAAAATTAAAAAAATTAGATACTACCCCAGACCTGCATCAATTTCAAAAGAATTGTCCCTTGAATATTTTACTTACGTTTTAATTGTTAATTTCTTCATTATATCTATAAAAAAATGATTATGCTATTTTTCATGAATTTTAATATTATTTAATTTTATAATAAATATTATTATTATTATTATTATCTATTTTTATAATGAATATATTTATAAACATATTATTGAATATTATATTTTATTAATTTATATATTTTTTTAATTATAAATAATTTTATTAACAAAATTTATCATATTTAAATTAATTGATATATATAACAAATATCTAAATAATTTTTTTTCTATTTTCGCACAATCTGATCTACGATTCTACGATTTTACGATCCAAAAACAAGTGAGCGAATTAAATCCTAGGTAGAATCTTAAAGTCGTAGGATCATAACACGATTCTACGATTTAACGATCCGATTCTACTATTTTAGTATTAATTATTATGAATTTTTCTTCTGCACCATCTTTCACTAATCTATTTCACTTATATAAATAAATATCAAATGTATCATAACTTTTAAAAAATAAATTTCTTAATCGATTTGAAGATTTAAACTCATTAATAAAAGGTTTTCTTTACATTCTTATAAATAAAATCAAAATTCATAATATAAGACTTCTAAAATGGAAAATGATCAAATACTATATATTTTAATATATTTAAGTTTATTTATATATTCGTATAATTCTACGATTTGATTCTACTAATTAGATTCTACCTTTGTAAACGATTCTAAGTAGAATTCCGATTTTAACAACTTTGACTGTAACTAGATATTAACTATGATTTGTTCTTGAAAATCAAAAATGTTTGGAAGTCTTAAAATTCGAAAAGAAGGATAAGTGTTAAAAAATCTAAAATGTAATATGAGAAATCACAATTGAAGTTAAGAATGGAGAAATGATACAAACAACGTTTGAACGTGGCTACGGACTAACTATGACTTGCCGACCACACCAAAAATGCCGGCAACCTGGCGACCGCATCAAAGATGGTGACGACTTGGCCACCGCACTAAAAATGGCAACGACCTTGCTATTGCCTTATTCATCGCTAGTTTTTTAAAATAAGAGTTTAAATTTTAAAATTAAAAAATAGCGACGGTTTGGCTACTAGATTATCGCCCGTATCAAACATGTCCAAATTGTTGCTAATTTTTTCTAAAAAAATAAAAAAAATGAGCGAGCACTTTGGGGTTGTAGACATTTTGACGTTTAAAAATACTAAACATTTTATCATAGACTAATAAATACTTGCCACATACAGCTAATTTGCCAAATTGATAAATCACAATTATATACCTAGAAAACCTCAAATATATATAGTGAAGGCCTGAAGGGTTCCAATGAGAAGGGTTTTTGAGAAGGGTAAGAAAAACTCTACACCCTTGATTTCAGTAGAATAAAAAAATCTATGACCCTTGATTTCACTAGAATAAAAAAATTTATGGTCACGATTAAGCCAAAAACACATAATTATAAAAGTAACTATGTTACATATAAAAGTAACTATAAGAAAAACAATTAATCACAAGAAGATAAATACTACTTGGCGCCTATAGATCCTGAACTTGTCTAGAAAACTGATTTTAGTAATTTTTTTTTTAAATTAGCCCATAGGTCAAAATAATTTCGTTACATTTACTTTTGTAACTTTTAACGTGTTCATACATATTTTTCTTATTGGTAATAACCCTACGCACAAAATTTCTTTTTATTTTGGTCTAATTCGTCAAATAAATCGTTTAATGTTCAATATCTATTAAATTCTATTATCTCCATTTTATTTTATCGATTACATTTAAAATATTTCATACAGAGAGAGAAATCTCTAAACAAGATTTTTTTAATAGATATATATAAGGTAAAATACATTGATGAGGGATTTTGTTAATTTTTGATGTATAAAATTTTAACATATATTTATTATTTATAAAAACATATTTAATAGAGTAATTTGCCTTGAATGACAAGTTTGCTATTCAATCAAAATATAAACGTATACAATTGTTCATGAATGGAAACTAACTTGATTATTGCCTAACATATTAATAATATTCTAATCTATTATAAATGGTAAATAATCACAAAGAGAATCTATACTAAGAATATATAATATTTGGGAAATATTAATATATTCTATCACACCCCCCGCAGTGGAAACGGGAGGTTCTCGAACGTTGAGACTGGTACGAAAATCTTGAAATAGAATCAGAGGAAGTCTTTTTGTAAAAATGTCGGCAATTTGGTATCTAGAGGGAACATGAAGAATACGAGCTTGACCACGTGCTACTTTTTCACGAACAAAGTGTGTGTCCATTTCAATGTGTTTCGTGCGCTGATGTTGGACCGGATTGCCAGATAAATATATAGCACTAATATTATCACAGTATACCAATGTGGCCTAGATGGGGGGCAATGCAGCTCAAGAAGTAGGTTGCGTAGCCAACAAGATTCAGAGACGACATTGGCTACACCACGATATTCAACTTCAGCACTAGAGCGAGATAGAGTAGCTTGGCGTTTAGAAGACCATGAGAGTAGATTATCACCTAGAAAAACACAATAACCCAAAGTAGAGCGACGTGTATCAGGACAACCTGCGCAATCTGCATCTGTGTATGACAATAGGGTGGTAGTGGAGGATGGATATAGTTGTAAACCATATGAAAGAGTTCCACAAATATATCTAAGTATGCGATGAAGAGCATGCATGTGTGATGCCATAGGGTTATGCATAAAAAGACACACTTGTTGAACTGCATAAGAAATATCTGGTCTGGTAAAAGTAAGATATTGGAGAGCACCAGCGAGACTGCGGTATAAAGTAGGGTCCTCAAAGGGAGAAGAGGATGATGCACTGAGTTTGGGCTTAGTGTCGACAAGTGTAGGGCAGGATTTACAAGAACTCATTCCAGCGCGACTAAGAATTTCTTTAGCATATTTTTGTTGAGATAAGAATAAGCCGGATGTATTGCGAGTAACAGCAATGCCGAGAAAATAATTAAGTGTGCCCAAGTCTTTCATAGCAAATTCTGAACTTAAAACTTTAATTATAGATTTGAGAAGAGAAGAGGAGGAAGCAGTTAGAATGATATCATCAACATATAATAAAAGATAGGAAGTGGCAGAACCTTTCTTGTAAATAAATAACGAGTTGTCACAAGTACTTTGAGTGAACCCAATTTGAGCAACGTAATCAGCAAAACGTTGATACCAAGCTCGAGGGGCTTGTTTAAGACCATAAAGAGATTTCTATAGTATGCATTTTTCCTTAATTTTTAATAGAAAATGAAATAAAGGGAATAAAAAAAATTGAAATAAAGGTAATAATTCGAAAATTGTGCAATTTGTAAAAAAATGTAATAGAAAATAAAATAAAGGGAATAATATAACTCTAAACTTATTCTACTATATTAGTATGCATTTTTCCTTAATTTTTAGTCTATACTTTTCGCTCTCTATTCCCCTTAATTACAATTTAAAACTCACACTCGTTAAATTAATATTAGCGAATTCCATCGTCTTATGGATAAGGACCATAGGAAAAATACAGTGGATCTGTGTCTGATTAATGCTCATCTTTACGCTGATTAATGCTCAACTTCTTTGGGTAGTCAATTTTACTAAATTTCATATTTTATATATTTGATTCAATTTGCAATCCTTGTTTCCCATTTTAGAACTCGATTTAAATATGATTCTTTTGGTATATATTTTGTACATTTATATTATTCATAATGTGAGAAATCGACGAGGAATAATTTATACTCATAATTATCGTTTGATGGGATATCGAACTCACAAATTAATGTCTATTGTAATTCAAAGTTAGATCTTTTGTATGACAAATAAAGTTAAATATGTTAAGGACCAACTCAACCAAAATCTTAAGTTGATGATTGATGTTTTAGATATGTCATATACTCTAACATGCCTCCTCACACGATAATTCTTTAGACAAGAAGTGTGAATGCAAAATATACCCTCATCATATCCGATGCTGAATATTCCACTTTATATAAGGGGTGATTGAGATTCAAACCCATTACCTCTTGTGACGTTGGCTCTGATACCATGTCAAACAACTAATTCAACCAAAAGTTTAAGCTGATAGTTAATTAATACATACTCTAACAAAGTGAAAATGATGCAGCATAGTAGAGGATAAAACAAGATTAAGTAAGAAAGATAGCAAACATAATTTTATTGAAACATTCGCAAACAGGAAATGATGATCAAACAAAGACAACAATGAATTAAGTAGCTCCAACAACGTAGCGTAACATTTATTGAATGACTAAAGACGATACATTGTACGCTAGCTTAGGGGTATGGCCGGATCATCTTAAGAGCAACGGAATTCTCCGATAATAATCTGAAAGCCACAGCTACAGCCAGAACAACACCAGTAGAGTGGCCCACATTTTTCACCGCACTTGCGGCATTGTCCAAGTTGATTACCGTATCCCTCAGCGAGCATTATATCTGCTAACGGAATTACAAGTTTGTTATTTGCTTCGGTGTTTTCTTGAATCATAAAATTTGGACTTGCTGATGTTGTTGTTGCCAACATCACCATAAAAGTGATCATCAACACCAGACTAACACTTTTCATCATTTTCGCTAAGTTAGGATTTCTGTTTTGTGTTTTGTGTTTTTGTTTGTAAACTTAAGCACCATACCACTCTTTATATAGCCCTCACTACAACTATTGCAAATGCCAGCTCATCACCAAACTACTTGATCCAAATTTAAAAATGATTTATAATTATTGGACACAAAATTCGATTTCAAACCGATGAGCCGAGTGAACACCTCTATTTCTCACGCTAATAATGTTAGAGTATATAACATATCATGGGCCTTAATTATTAACTTAAATTTTTGGTTGAGTTGGTTACTTAATACATAAATGCTCAACTTCTATACTACTATATAATAAATTTAACTAAATAAAACTTTATATAATATTTAATGAAAAATTACAAATTGAAGTTTTTTTTACAAACTACACTACCTATTAATATATTAGTAATCTTAGTCGACAATCTAATTTTACATCAAACACCATTTTATGCTATAATATTCTTGACATTTCTAATGAATAAGTTGTAAACTTAAGTGAATTAGTTCATGGATTATGCCAACACTACTTTGATATAATGTTTTCCAAAAGCAAACCAACAATAACAAAAGAAAATGTTGATGTAATTATATATGGGATAATTAACTAAAGGAGCTTTGTAATAATTGTTAATTTTGCATGATTTGTTTAGCCAAAGATGTGAATAACGCATGGACTTTTTTATGGGTTAAATGCAATTGAAAAATGACAAACTCTTTATATATATTGAAAGAGGCTCCCTGTTACTCGCCAAAAAATAAAGCATGAAGGATTCGAACCCCAGATCATGCTCCTTCGTAGAAACTTATTACCAGCTGAGTTATTTTTAATAGGTAAAATTATATAAAACTACCTAATATATACCCTTTTTTGCAAAAAACTACCTTATGTAAAAATTTTTCTAAAAAACTACCTTATATAATGAAATTGTTTGCAAAACACTACCAAACTAAGAATTTCGTCAGTTGACTGGTAAATTAGACGGTTGACCAGCACGTGTAAGTCACGTGACTTCATTAAAACCATGTTCTCCTTTAAAATTGATTCCTGAGAGTTTTGTAATCTCATTCTTCCCCAAACACGAACACAGTGAAGCCCTAAAATCGAATAGATTGTTCTCTTCCTCTTTGAATCTCCATTCTTTCTTCAATTTGATTTTCTTCCCATTGTTCCCCTTCTTCTCCTTCTTCAGTTCGAACCGTCCAATTCGATGGTTGAGAAATGTGCTTGTGGAGCTCCATTTGCAAGGAGAGTCTCATGGACCAAGGAAAATCCTGGAAGAAGGTTCAATTGTTGTGCTTTGTACGATCCTGACTCAAATTGGAGGGGTTGCAAGAAGTTTAAGTGGATCGATGAACCTGAAATGGCTGATTGGCAAAGAGTAGTAACAAACACACTTGTGGAGGAGAAGAGACAATTAGCAACTGAAATCAAGATATTGAGTTCTAGGGTTTGTTGTTTGGAATTCGAAAAGGAACAGGCAATTGGTGAACTTAAAAGAATTAAGAAGAGATTAGTGGGTCAAAGAAAGAATGGAGATCAGTTATGTAGCTTTGTTTTAGGGTTCACATTTTGTTTTATGTTTGTGTTGGTTGTACTATTTAATTTTAGTAAATGATGTTTATCAGTTAATTGTAGGTGTATTGGATCTTTGTAACATGATTTTATTAACAAAATGTAGGTGTATTGGATCTTTGTAAAATGATCAGAATTGCTGGGATGTTAATTATTGTTGTTTTGGTTCTTTTGAATGAATTGATGTTATTGCTGGGAAACACACTTGCTGGAATGAATTGGTTCTTTTTCAATGTGCACTGATCAGTTGCAAACTGATGTATTATATTTTGTTGTCCATAATAATCAAATGCACTGATCAGAACACTCCAATTTGCAACAGCATAGGTCTTTGCACTGATGTATTAAAAAACGGATCAGAATGCATTATGCACTGATGTATTAAATTGCTGATCAGAATGCATTATACACCAATTTGCAACTTCATACTACCAAATACATAACAAACTACATACTACATAATAATCAAATGCACTGATCAGTACATTCTACTACATTCATTTAGATTTGACTACATTGATCCATTACACATGAGGAGGATCCAATTGTTGTAACTTGTGATTGTGGTTCATCTGTTGCTGAAGAAGATCCCTTTTTAGGCCGACCACCCTTTGATTTCTTCGTCGTTGGTGGTTTGGGTGGATTCTTGCATCCTTTCTTGTAGTGTCCTAGAGTACCACAATTACTACATCGTCTAGGCTTGTATTCTCTAACAACACTAGCGGCCTTCTTTCCTCCCTTGCCTTCATCAGCTTCCTTCTTTCTCTTCCTTTTGTTTGGTCTTCCAGGCATCTTTCGGAAAGGGGGAGGAAGTGGTTTTGCGAAAGTGGTTGTGGGCCACATTTTGTGTCCGGGCATCCCGTGAAACCTAGGACCATAGGTCTTTGCATATGTTTGTATATGATAGGCCTCATGAACAAATTGGTGGGCTTCTAATTTCCTTAGAACAATACACGCCATCGCATGTTTACAAGGGATACCAAGTAGTGTCCAACTTCCACAATGACAGGTCTTATTGGTCAGGTTGACTACATACGACTCTTCATCATCATCCACCTCAAACTCGAAAACATCCACTGGGATTACCCTCAAACCGTATATGTCTTTAGCATTTTTTTCAATCAATTTGCTAACAGATGGCATCAACACACCCTCAAAGTTACTCAATCCTTCCCTTTTGGCCGCACTTCTTTGCATAACGTACCTCCTAATCCATTCCATAAGAGAAATTATAGGCTTTCCTCGTGCTTCCCTTAAAACGTTATTGAAAGACTCACAGCAGTTGTTTAACAACATCCCAGACTTACTCCTACTAAGAAAAGCATGTCTAGACCAATGTTTTGCCGGTATAGCAGCTAGATAATCATATGCCTCAACTGATATCTTCTTAATTTCATTCATTTCTCTATCAAAATGAAACTGTGACAAATAAATTGTAAATTATTAATCCATCCTTATCTTATTTAATTAAGATAGTGTGAAGATTATATACCTTATTGTATGCCCTTGCAGCTCTCCAAAAGTATTGTTTGAACAACTCTCCAGGAAACTTGATCTTGAAATTTGCCCATATATGCCTGCAGCAGAACCTAATTTCAGCTTCAGGAATCACAGAGTTGAAAGCTTCAACCAATCCCTACATTCAAACAAATTTCTTTTTAGCATTTTAACATAGTCAATTGGAAAGTAAAATATGTAAATTATCTTACCTTTTGCCTGTCGCTCATGAAAGTAAAGGCAAGAGCACCTTCTTGTACGCAACTGCTAGAAGAAGTTACTGACCTAAGATCTTCTACAAGTAGATTTAGAAACCAAGTCCAGGTTTCCACATTCTCTGTTTCTACTACAGCCCAGGCAATGGGAAAGATATTGTTGTTCCCATCTTTACCAACTGCAGTCAACAAAATACCAGGGAATTGACCCTTCAAATGTGCCCCATCCACCCCTATAATAGGCCTACAACCCAATACAAAACCCTCCTTACAAGCTGGCAAACATATATACATTCTTTGGAATAAAGGTGGCGGATGCTCTATTCCAATGCATTTAACAATAGCAGTGCTTCCTGGATTAAACCTCCTTATTGCCTCCGCATAGTCCCACACCTTGCTATACTCTTCACTAGCATCCCCAAATATCATTTTCATGGCTATTTTTTTTGCCATATAACACTTTGAATATTTCACTTCACACCCTAACTCCCTATTAACCCTTTTCTCAAATGCCTTTAATTCCCAACTTGGATTTTCCTTCCAATCCTCTATGTATTTCTCAGCTAAATACAAGGCAGTTACTTTATTGTTTTGGTGTTGGTGACCACAAGTGTGCTTGGGAAAATAACTCTTAATTTGAAGTGTCTCCTCATCTTTCAACTTCACAGCATGAACCTTAAAATTACACTTCTTATCCTTACCACACACACATTTCACAATTCGTGCTTTTGATTTACTACAATTGCATCTATTGTAGCAATATACACTTATCCTACTACTACCATTATGCAAGTAATAATAATTGTAACCACATTCAATGGCATGATACCTTAGTGCTTTTCTAAACACATATGTTGATGGAAATTTAAGGCCTAGAGATAGATTAATCTTACCCTTAAAATCAACCTCAGGATTGAATGTAGAATAGTTGCTTAAACCTTCCTCTTCATCATTCAAAGCACCTAAATCATCATCATCAGACTCCAATTCATCCCCCTCTCCATTATAATATATATCTCTGTTGTTTTCTTCATCAATCTCTTTATCTACTACCACTCTTAAATCTTCATCCCCTATGAATACATCATAAAGCCCATACACTACATTTTCAGCAAACAAATCACTATCATCCTCAGATTCATCCTCATCAACACTATAATCTTCATCCGTACTAGCATCAAAATCAGAATTCTCCTCTATTTGGGTTGTTTGGTTTGTTGTGATGGCTAGAGAAGAAGTAGCAGACAATGTTTCTGTTCTAGATCTAGGGTTATCACTCCTTCTTACTTTAATACCAATATCTTTGAGTGGTGGTCCCATATCCCCAACATCTACATGTGCACTAGCACTTTCCAACTCAACAATACCCTTACATGCCACATCAGCTGTAACAATTGCCATCTCATCTACTCTATCACTACCCACATCAGCAGCAACCTCAATCTCCATACCAGTCCCTTTAACAGCTTTTTTCCTAATTTTTAGTTTCTTCATCTTATTAATCTATGCAATGTAATGAACCCTAAACAATATATACACCCAAATTCAGTAAACCAACAAAGATGCAATTAATAAAAAAAACGAAAATGAAGCCAGCAACAATAATGTACCAAACCCAGAAAATTAGATTATGCAAAATAAACCCTAAAACCTGAAGATGAATTGATACCTGACAAAAACGAAGGACAAAAACAACACTGAAAGAAGGAATACGTACCTGAAGAAATTAATACCTGAGAAATTACTTGGTATGAGTGCACAGAGAGAAGTTTAGGTGAGGAGGAAGATGAATTGATGAGATGATTTATGGGTAGGTAAGTCGACAGAGGAGTATAATTGAAGAGGGAGGGAGATGAATTAAAGATACCACGTGAAATGGGCGTGCTGGGTCTGTGCTGGTCAAACGTCTCTTTTAACGGTCAACTGACGAAATACTTAGTTTGGTAGTGTTTTGCAAACAATTTCATTATATAAGGTAGTTTTTTACAAAAATTTTTACATAAGGTAGTTTTTTGGAAAAAATGGTATATATTAGGTAGTTTTATATAATTTTCTCTTTTTAATAACTGAGTACAATAGAGTTGCACGGTATATGAGGCCCCTTTATCTTGGGGGCTCTGAGCGGTCGCACACTCTGAACCGCCTAAGAACCGCCCCTGGTGATATGCGAGAATCTAAGTGAGAATGGCTAGGTGGATTAAAGTATGACATATTTATTAGTGGAGCTAGAATCACATAGATAAGATAGAGATAGGAATTTGTCGGAATTTTTTAACCTGACTAACCAAGTGGTCGTAATTTGGTAGGAATTTGGTTGGAAAATGTTTAAAAATCTTTTTTCCTGTCATTTTAGAATAAATTCTGAAATAGTGTTTTCCTACTAATTATTAGTAAGAAATCAGTAGGAAATTCGATGATAGTTGGAATTTTTGACTGACTTTTCGACTAACCAAAGTTGGTCGGAAATCCCGATTGTTTTCCTACTAAAATGAATTTCCGACCGTTTTGAACCGATTAACCCAAAATAGTCGTAAATTAGTCGGTATAGCTCCATATCGACTAATTTCCGACTGTTTCGGGTAGTCGGTTAGTTGACTTTTTTTTGTAGTGAAAGAAACAGAGGAAGTATTAATTTTCAACATTCTTCAACACCATTTTTTGTAGTGAAAGAAACAGATGAAATATTTGAAAGGAAAAATTGTCAAAAAGTACTTAATAAAAAAATTTCCAAAAAATACCTAATAAAAAAGTTTCGTGAAAAAATACCTAACAAAATTTTTTCTTTTCCAAAGAGTATCAATTAACATTTTCCTTCAGTTAACTGTTAAATATAACGGTTTACTGGTCAAAATCGAAAAATCTTGATCCTTATCTTCAATTTCTTTCCCAATTCAATTTCCATCACTGTGATCTACTTCCTCTACTTCTTACTAAAATTTGAAGTTAAATTGAAAAAAAATATAGAAGACAAATTTCGTCTAATATTAACAAGCCAAATCCTAACGCTAATTAAAATCATTCGTTAACAGCAATCCAGAAATTCAGCCCCGGCTCTTAGCAGGAGCAGTAGGAGCGACTGCTCCGGGCCTCCGATTACGAGGGGCCTCATCTGATGTTAGGATTATGTGACTCATAATCTCACATGTGATTAGTTGATGTTGTGTGGATTATTATATGCTTGGATAAATGGGCAAGCAAGGTATTTGTGTTTGGTACAAGTTAGAATGTTCACTGGTTGTTTGAGAAGTATTGGCTCGACCTGGAGGTAGCTCGACCCAGTCGAGCAATGTGGCTCGACCATATCAGAATGTGCTGCCCCCCCGCTCGACCCAGTCGAGCCATTGTGCTCGACCAAAGCTGCCAGTCGAGCAAACAGCAGTAGGCAGGCGCATAATTTCTGTTTTTGTTTGCGGTTTTGAATGGGACTTGGCTTTATTGTTCCCTTGGTTCCTAGCCTATAAATACTCCTTGTATACATCATTTTAGCAAATAAGATTGAAGTCTTTTAC
The DNA here is from genome assembly GCA_019425755.1 of Amaranthus cruentus. Classification (NCBI taxonomy): domain Eukaryota; kingdom Viridiplantae; phylum Streptophyta; class Magnoliopsida; order Caryophyllales; family Amaranthaceae; genus Amaranthus; species Amaranthus cruentus. The sequence continues at coordinate 6,665,672 of CM033450.1, forward strand.
ATTGTAATCAAAAGGGAGAAAAACACAAGTAAGATTGAATTAGATAGAGGGAGAACCATTAATTAGGGTTCTTGAGGTAATTGGGGATTTTCAATTACTCTTGTAATCTCTATAGTTTTTCATCTCCATTTGTTAGAATTGATTAGTGTGTGTAATCTAAAACTAATCAATACAATTCTTTTCTTTCTATGGGTGCTTTCTAGTTCATTGTTGCATTTCTTTACCTTTAGTCTTGTGGTGATTTTACTTAGTTTTCTTGGGTGAATTCTAACAAATTGGTATCAGAGCTTGTGTTGTGTATTAGGAGGCTTAGAATTCATTGAATTAAGAAGTTCTTGGTAGAATCTTGAAGTGGTGAAAGGTAGCCATGGTTGTGACAAGATTTGAGATAGAGAAATTTGATAGAAATGTGAATTTTGGGTTATGGAAACTCAAGATGAGAGCAATTCTTGTGCAAAATGGGTTGGAGAAAGCTTTGTTGGAGAAGTCCAAGAAACCCTCAAGAATGTCCATGGAAGAGTTTGAAGAGATGGATTTGAAGGCACTTTCCTTGATACATTTGTCTCTTGCTAATAGTGTACTTAGAGAGGTTGCAAAGGAGGAGACAATGGCAGGTCTTTGGTTGAAGCTAGAGTCGTTGTACATGACAAAGTCGGTGGCAAATCGCTTGCTATTGAGGAGTAAGCTTCATGATCTTCATCTTGAGGAAGGTATTTCTCTTAAAACTCATATAAATGAATTTGAGTCAATTGTGATGGATTTGGCTAATCTTGATGTGGATCTTGATGAAGAAGACTTTGCGATAAAATTGTTGTGCTCTCTACCTAAGGAGTACAAGCATTTTAGGGAGACACTATTGTATGGGAAGGATGTGTTGACTCTTGAGGATGTAAAGGGGGCTTTACTACAAAGGGAGTTGATTGAGAACCAATTAACTAAGAGTGACAAATACTCACATGATGGTGAGGGCCTTGTAGTAAAGGGTAGACCTAATAGGAAGGGTAGTTCCAAGTCTTGGAGTAAGGAGATCATATGCTTTAAGTGTCAAAAGAAGGGTCATGTGAGGAGAGATTGCCCATTGATGGGTAAGAACAAAGATAAGGAAAGTGAGTGTTCTTATGAGGATTCGACGGCCATAGTTGATAGTGATTATTATGATTATTGTGTTCTTGTTGTTGAGTTAAGTGAAAGATCTTGTGATAGATGGATTCTTGATTCGGGTAGTTCTTTTCATATAACACCTCATAGACATTTGTTCTCTATATACGTTAGTGTTCAAGGTGGAGCGGTACACATGGGCAACAATGCGGCTTGCAATGTTGTGTGTGTAGGGTCGGTGAGGGTAAGGATGTTTGATGGCACGATTTATACTTTGTTGAATGTTCATCATGTTCCGGATATGAGAAAGAACTTGATATCACTAGGTGCCTTGGTTAGTGATGGTAGTAGATGCATTCTTGATAAGGATGGATTAGTGATCACTAAGGGGTCTCGAGTAGTGATGAAGGGCAAGAAGAGAGGGTCACTTTATGAGCTAGTTGAGTCGATGGATGATGGGTTGGCAAGGGCAAAGGGTTCTTTGTTGTCCAACGAGCATCATATCTCTTTGTGGCATTTGGGACATATGCATATGATTGAGAGAGACTTGGAGGATCTATCCAAGATTGGTCTAGTTAGTGAGAGATGGTTGGGTTTTATTGGATCTTGTGAGCTTGGTGTTCTTTACAAGCAAAGATGGGTTAGCTTCAAGATGGGTGTAAATAGAACGTGTTTTCTCGGTTATAGTCACTCGGTGATGTGGAGTCTTTTCTTGGTTCCATCACATGATATCTACCGGTGTTTGCTTACTTTGAAGAAAGTGTTGGTTTACTTCTTGGGGCATGATGATATCTTTGGGGGATTCAAGGATTGGGAGATTGTGTTAAAGAAAGAAACCGGGAAGCAAAGGGGATTAGGTAGATGGATGAGATGTGGATGGATGGTAAGAATGGGTATGGCTCTACATGGTTTGGCTCATTATTCGTTGTGGTTACAAGTGGGATTAAGCGGGATGTTGGATGCCAAAGTGGTGAAGTTGGCGCTTCAAAATTACTCCGGAGTATGGTTCTTTGGTGACATGGCTTATGCTTGTATGGGAAACGATTTTGAGTTACGAGTCAAGAAGTGTATCTTCTTGGGAAACTCGGGGAGGATCGAGAGGTACTTGTGGGATCCTTGCACGTCAACATTCGTGGGTTTGGTTTCCTTTGTAGAGTGTGCTAATCTCCGGGCTTGTGGTTCTTCTAGCGTCAAGAAGAAGGTGGAGGTCGATAGCGGTGTAGCTCTAGCTAAGGAGGATGATGTTGATGATGTGTGTGCACCTAGGTTAGGTGGAGACATTCCTTTGTGTACCTTGAAGGAATGGGTGTCATATTCGTGTGGTAATATGATGGTCGATGACATGACAATGATGGGTAGCAATGTGTTAGATCAAAGATGTGTCAACTTGGTGAGTAAGCGAGCATTGGTGGAATGTGGTCTTATGGGGTGTCATGAGATGGTGCGCATTGATAGGAGGTTGTGGCATTTTCAAGACTTTGTAGCTTGGGGCTCGGTTGTCTTGGGTAGAGTGCTTGGTCCTATGGTTCCAATGGGCTTATGGTTGGAGTTGTGGTGGTCTTTGATCGGGGTTGTGTTTGAGCTTGGCTCAAACTCATTTGCTTAGTTTCATGTGTCATGAGTTTACTCCCTTTGAGGGAGGGGCACCTCTTTGAGGTGGAGTTCATCTTTATGATGAATTGTTTTGGAGATAATTGATTGATATTGTGTTTGACGGAATTGAGATTATTTCGTCAAGGTGGAGATTTGTTAGGATTATGTGACTCATAATCTCACATGTGATTAGTTGATGTTGTGTGGATTATTATATGCTTGGATAAATGGGCAAGCAAGGTATTTGTGTTTGGTACAAGTCAGCTGTTTGAGAAGTATTGGCTCGACCTGGAGGTAGCTCGACCCAGTTGAGCAATGTGGCTCGACCACATCAGAATGTGCTGCCCCCCCGCTCGACCCAGGAGCCATTGTGCTCGACCAAAGCTGCCAGTCGAGCAAACAGAAGTAGGCACGCGCATAGTTTCTGTTTTTGTTTGCGGTTTTGAATGGGACTTGGCTTTATTGTTCCCTTGGTTCCTAGCCTATAAATACTCCTTGTATACATCATTTTAGCAAATAAGATTGAAGTCTTTTACATTGTAATCAAGAGGGAGAAAAACACAAGTGAGATTGAATTAGATAGAGGGAGAACCATTAATTAGGGTTCTTGAGGTAATTGGGGATTTTCAATTACTCTTGTAATCTCTATAGTTTTTCATCTCCATTTTTTAGAATTGATTAGTTTGTGTAATCTAAAACTAATCAATACAATTCTTTTCTTTCTATGGGTGCTTTCTAGTCCATTGTTGCATTTCTTTACCTTTAGTCTTGTGGTGATTTTGAATTCTAACATCTGACGATGACGAAGAGGAGACGGTAGAAACTGGACCATGAAGCATTAATGGCTGTTTCAGACGTAATTTCATTCTCAATTAATGGTTGTTCGAGATGTAATTTGGCATTCTTTATTCATAATCATGTCTGTATGCAGGGAGGATGAAAATAAGTGAGTTTACTGAACATAAGTAGTACTTGGGCAATACTCTGTTTATGACTTTGGACTGTTGAATTTAAGTTACTAGCTACTTGGGAATTATCCTATCTTCATTACTACAGTTTATTAGTATAAATATACATGCTCATTATCACTTTGCCTACTTCAAAAGCTTTCTTGCCATCTTACTTCATTGCTTTTTTATTAGGAGTATTTTTATACTTTTATGATATTTTAGCTTAAAATGTTTTTCACAACTTTCATTTTCTTTTCACTTGAAATAAAAGTAATATATTTGAGTCTTTTTAGTTTGCAATATTTTTCTTCTAAATTTAATAATTTTGAGATAAATAATTCAGCTAAAAACAGAAAATTAAATTTAGTATTAGTTTACAAATTACAATCATTTATTTTTTGTTGATTTTAAAAAGATAAATAATAGTCTATTCTCAAACTAGATTTGCCATTACAATTTTTTCTTGCATTTTTCTACTTTATGATTAGTATGAAGTAATGCTTATTTTTTGTAATTTGAATGGCATTATTATAAAATAATGTTTAAAAACTTTATACTTAAAAAATTCAAAAACATTTATTTCTTAAAAGGGCTTCTATTTTCATTTTTGCTCCGGGCCTCTAAAATGTCTGAGACGGGCAGACGGCCCTGTCCAGAATCACAATTATATAAAAATAAAATAAACAAAATTCAATTTAGAAGGAGTAGAAAACAAAGTACAAAGGGAAAATCAAATGGTTGAAGAACCATATATGCACGAAACATGTACATAATTATCCTTCGGTCTCATACATACATTACGGGCAATTGATAATTTCCCAAATATAAAGTTCAATAACACACGATATCATTGATAATTTTCCAAATATAAAACAAAGAAAAAGTGAGTCACACGCATCATTATTAGTTTATTACTCTATTGAATTCTTTATTACTACTTTCTTCGTTTCATATGTACCAAATTAATTTTTACACTATTCATCATTCTATGGTAATTTACATATTTCGGTTATTATACAAGAAAAAGATATAGTCATGTGGAATTTTGTTTTATTCGTCTCGTCGTATATTTTCATAATATCATAATTTTATAATTTTTAATTATGTATAACACTAGATATATACAATCCAATAAACGCATTGAATTATCCAAAAATATGTTTGGTGCAAGTATTTTAATACGGAGAAAGTATAACTTTTCTTCCACAAATAACCGAATTATTTATATTCATTTCTCTGTGGAAATTCTTTTTACTCCTTTCTTTATCTTTTATCTTCATTTCATCAATAAATTATCAAATTATGTTTTCTCCAATTCTCATTGTCATTTCACAACTTTAAACCTTCTTCACCACTATGCAAATAGTAAAATCTTTTTAAAATTTAAATTTTCATTTATTCCTTTCATCTTAATTGTAGTATCTTTAAATACAACGGATAATTGTCGGATAGTTAAGAAAAGAAAATAATATATATACAATATACTAATGAAAAAACAATTAGAACACATGTCGACTTTATGATGAAAATGTTCCCACTCTTTTCATGTTCTTATTAGGAAAATATTTTTTCGCATATCATGTAATATCTATCTGATTAGATTGGTTTAATTGATTAGTTACAAAAGCTTTTAAGATATGTAGTATCATTAAATACAACGGATAATTGTCGGATAATTAAGAAAAGAAAATAATTTTGAAATATTTTTACATAGATAATCCTATATATTACTTACGTGGCTATATTAAAAAAAACAACTTCACAAATCAAATAGATTACGCATTAAATTATTGAAGTAAATAAGTAGGGATAATATATCGGTGAAATAAATTTCAAATGATAATTTTATGACCTATATTTGACAAGTTTATAATATATAAATAAATGAATTAAGTTATATGTTAATTATTAGAGTAAAATATGTTCTTTAAGCTGAAAACTTATTTTAAGGTTGTACAAAAACATTAAACATTTAAATTATTTTTTATAATATTTTTTATGTGTTGAAATTTTCTATTATTTTATGTAATTACTTTTAATCTACTCGGTATTATTTAGTGCATAATTTTATGATTGTGCTTTATTTAGTAGTATATTAGTAATATGTATCTCAATCTAATAGAAATGTTTTTACAGTTTTCAAAACAAATCAATTTATAGTTTCAATATACTTGGGAGTCATATCATAACTTAATTACACATATAAAATTAGTAATTACCTCCTTACTTTTGCTATGATTTCGGGAATTTGGACAACTTAGATCTTCAAAAATTTTAATTTTTTCGTAGACTTTATAATATTTATTTTTGTCTTTTTTTTTCTTTATTGTTTCCGCATTAATTAAATATCTATTGGACAAATTTAGTAGATTAGAGACCCCTCGTTGGTTCCCACACTGATGAATGCTCAACTTCTATCCTACACCTTCTAATAATTATCTAGTTTTTAGTAGTGATATTTCCTTATTTTTATGCATGCATGGATGTCTGCCCTATCTAATGAGTTAGGACCTTGTGTGGTGGATATTTGTATATATACGTACAAGTGCAGGATAATAAAGACCATGTGCTTTGGATATCCTTCGCTCTTTTGGTGAATGCCATGCATGATATGGCCGGTTGTTTCAAAATATCAAACGAAAACCGCAAGCGCACAATATATGTGTAGTCGTGGATCGAATAAAAGGAAGTTAGGACAAAAAAACTTGTTGATTTCTACTAATTATATTTCTCAAAGAGAAAAATGTTTGGTTGGTTGTTTAGCTATCAAACTACAAATGCAATAAGAAATATGGATTAAAACTATATGATGAAGAGATCTAGCAGGGTGTCGGGAATCCCCTAAAGTCTTGTATGATCAAATTAAATTCTCATTAGTGTGTATGATCAAATGTTGGATTAATTGTGTGATTTAATATGATTTTGTTAATCTCAAACTCTCGCTCTCACTACAAGAAAAATCATATTGGGCGTCACTTTTTTATGTCGCCCATAATCTAAAAAGTGTGGCCCAAATGTGGGCGACAAAATTAAAAACTGACAAGACGAGTGTTCTTGAAAATCAAAAATGTTTGGAAGTTTAAAATTCCAAAAGAAGAATAACTGTTAAGAAATCCGAAATGCAATATGAGAAATCATAACTGAAGTAAAGAATGGAGAAATGATACAAACAACGTTTGAACGTGGCTACGGACATGACTATGACTTACCGACCACACCAAAAATGTCGGCGGCCTGGCAACCGCATCGACAACTTGGCCACTGCACCAAAGATGGAACCGACCTTGCACTATTGCCTTAGTTCATCGCTTGTTTTTTAAGATAATGGTTTAAATTTTAAAATAGCGACGATTTGGCTACGCCTCTAGAGTATCGCCCGTGTCAAACATGCCAAAATTGTTGCTAATTTTTTCTAAAAAAATAAATAAATTTTTTTAAAAAATGACCGAGGACATTGGAGTTGTAGCCATTTTGACGTTTAAAAGTATGAAACATTTTATCTTAGACTATTAAACACTTGTCACCTACGAATAATTTGCCAAATTGATATATCACCATTATTTACCTAGCAAAACCTCAAATAGCATGAATAATTTGATTGATAGATAAGCAATATGCAATGATAATGGAGTATATGTCATACAAAGATGAAAACTCCACTACAATCCTCTACTCTAATAAATTAAAATTTCAGAGTTCATTAAGTCCATTCAAGACAAAATATTATCCATACATCATAATATATTTTTCGTGGGGTATATTTATTGACATATAATTCAAATGTCATAGTTTTAAATTTGTAATGGCCAGTATATATATAAAAGATTTTGTTGCATTTATTAGAACTTTTGGTAGCATAATAAAAAATCGTACTAAAGCTTTTCATACATAGAATTTAGTAACATTTATCATAAATGTTAGTATAAACTATAGTAACAATTACATATGTCACTAAAGATCAAATAAAATATCACTAAATCACTTTATAGTTTATAGTTGAATTTAAAATAAAAACAAAATTAATTACACTAAAATAAATATGATTAAATCTTAAATTGCAAAAAATTAATTTTATTGTTGTGCATCGACAATGACCATACATTATAATAGGGACCTCCTTAATTAAAGACCGTGCAGGAAAAAGGCTGTGGATCATATATCTTATGCTGATTTTTAGTAAATTTCATACTCCCTCCTATTTATATTTATATTAAGTATCTCATTTGCTTTATACACTTAATCTAATGCACTTATTCGATTCTTAATATATCGAGTTATGTATGACTAAAAATTATAAATAGTTGATATTAATAATCTCTACATCAAAACGAATCAAATAAGATTCCATATGACTATGTTTTAACTTATAGATTAATAATAAAATACAATTTAAAAGTGATAGATGAATATTATCCTAAAAGTAATGAGACACCAAAACTGAATAGGAGGGAGTAACTAATTTGAAATTTAATTTTCTTTGTAATGCATTTTTCCATTTTAATAAACTTAATTATAATTCTTTTGGTAAGAGCCATGATATACTTCCTCCGTTCCATTTTACTTGCAACACTTACCGTTCTTTGAAGTTTTATATTACTTGCAACATTACTATTTTGGCAAAAATAATCAACTTATTTTATCTCACGTTATTCCTACCCCACATATCACCATCAATCATACATCATCCCATTAAATTATTTAATATACCCACAAGTCACAACCACTATCAACTTATAATATTTTTTATTTCTACCCCACATATCACCATCAATCATATATTATCCATACTTTTACCATACTGATTTGACAGCCCTTAAAAATTATGTTAAACCGATGCAACTAGAATGTATCAAAATGTGACAGAGGTAGTATCTAACTAACTTTCAGATTTTATCTGAAATTTGATTCCATTTGAACGTGTTTCCCATTTTAGAACTCCATTTAAATATGATTCTTTTGGTAAATACCATGATATATTTTGTACATTTATATTATTCGTAATGTAAGAAATGGAATAATTTATACTCATAATAAACTCAATGATTTGAAATTTATCCGACATTGTATATTTATATTTTGTACATTTATATTATTCATAATAGACTCGGTGATTCGAAATTTGTAAACTTAAGCACCATACCACTCTTTATATAGCCCTCACTACAACTATATTGCAAATGCCAGCTCATCGCCAAACTACATGACCCACAATATTTATTTTTGTCTTTTTTTCTTGGTGGTTTCTCACTAGAGTTGTTTAAAATTGACTTAATGATCCGAAATTTACATGATGTTATAACTGAATCCGATTTGACCCTAATTTAAAAATGATTTACAATTATTTAAAATAAATGCTCAACTTCTATACTGCACCTTTTATCTACTCCCTTTGTTCCCTAATGAAGTACACAAAAGAAATATTCACGGGAATTAAAAAAAAATAGAATATTTTAGATAGTCTATATATTATTTAATTGAATAATAAATTTGATTAGAGAAAAATAGAAACCACAAGCATTAAACTAATATGAACCTTTTTAAGAAATGGAGGGAGTAGTTTTTTGTATTGATATTTCCTTATTTTTTAAATAATACTAGTAGGATCTGGTTGGATTATCTTAAGGTCCCCACATGCATGGACGTTATACTTGAGGCCCTCTGCCCTATCTAATGAGATAGAAGCTTGTGTGGTGGATAAAATATTTAAGGAAAAATTGCAAATTGAAGTTTTTTTTTAACAAACTATACGACCTATTAATATATTATTAATCTTAGTCGACAATCTAATTTTACATCAAACACCATTTTATGCTATAATATTCTTGACATTTATAATGAATAAGTTGTAAACTTAAGTGAATTAGTTCATGGATTATGCAAACACTAATTTGATATAATGTTTTCCAAAAGCAAACCAACAATAACAAAAGAAAATGTTGATGTAATTATATATGGGATAATTAACTAAAGGAGCTTTGTAATAATTGTTAATTATGCATGATTTGTTTAGCCAAAGATGTGAATAACGCATGGACTTTTTTATGGGTTAAATGCAATTGAAAAATGACAAACTCTTTATAGAAATTGATAATGAGAGAATTAACTCAATAAGAATGCTTGTCGAATATTATACTCTTTATATATGGGTTGATAAATTTAAATGTATAATTTAATGAAATTGAAAAATGACAAATACTTTATAGAGTATGTTTTAAAATCAATTTGTGGTTCAAACGAGTTGAAATGAATTAATTAGAGTCAAAACATATATGACGATGATTGTTAATGAATATTTTGTTGAATAAAATCAATTATATATTAATGAATGATTAGCCTAAATGGAGTTAAAAAAGAGTATTTTCCAAAATAATGTTCATGTCACTAAGCTAATTTAACTTTGGTTTGGAGTCTTCATAGCTTATTGTGAATCAAAAGAATAGTAGGTCTAAGTAGAAGTAGAAAAGAAAACAATACTTTCTCTGGTGATCATAGAAATTTATTTTCTAAAATAGTTTTTATAGAGAAAATAAATTTAACCTACTTATCTTAATATGATTTGGAAAGTTCAAACAAAAATTGAGATCGACAAAATAATTGGTATACATATCATCTAACATGTGATACATAGAATCAATTATGATACAATAATATCGATACAAAATGGCAACAAAACATTACAATCAGCTTTCTCATTAAGATATTATTATTATTATTATTATTATTATTATTATTATTATTATTATTATTATTATTATTATTATTATTATTATTATTATTATTATTATTATTATTATTATTATTATTATTATTATTATTATTATTTTGTCAACCAATTTTCTATTAACACATATAACAAACTTTACAAAAGGGTAAAAACCCAGATCTCAAGGGTTCTCCCTATCAGTTGCATTAGTGTGAAAGTGAGGCCCACCTTCTAGGAAGGGTTTCCCCACCTCACTCTTTATGTGCACGCGAGGAGCCGTGATATCTCAAAAAAGCCATATACGGCATAACAAGATTGGCTTAATCAACTAATACAAAAATAACCAGCAAAACAACAATATAAGCCAACAAGCAACATGCTCGACTACAAGGTTCTCAACTAGCGTGCAGTGGCCTCATTTGGAGATAGTGAGGCGAATCTGATTTTTGATTCAGCTTTGATGGTGTCTACAACCCTCCCTACTGTCATAACCTTCTTTTTCCATACTACATCATTTCTAACTTTCCAGATAGCGTATACAAGGTTGTAAAGAATTGCATTTATGAGTCGCATTTTTGCCTTGGGTAATCGGTGTTTCCTAAGTATGTCATTCATGTCCTCAATGTTCCAGGTTGCGCCCATCCAGTTTAGAAGCGCTTTCGTGCATTGACCGCTGAAATTGCACTTGAAAAAGAGATGTTCAGTCGTTTCGGTTTGTGACCCACATATGGGGCACAAGTCATCCTCTACCACTCCCATGTTTTTGAGTCGTTGTTTTGTTTTGAGTCTATCATGGTATGCAAGCCAAACCACAAAGCGACTTCTGGGAATGACAACTCGATTCCGCACTGTGCTAGCCCATTTTACTTTATCTGTGATCCCCATAAGATCCTTGTAGACGATATCGATGGAGTATTATGGCTTTTTCATCCAATCCTTCAAAGTTTCCTTTATCCCACACAGCTTTGTGATCACCCAGCTCCCAGTGATAGGTTCATTAAAAAGATCCCATCTGCCACCTTTCATATACACCTCATGTACCCATTTTACCCATAGGGAATCCTGCATAGTGCTGATGTGCCATGCTATCTTGCCTACCGCTGCTAAGTTCCAAATTTGGAGGTTACGAATTTCGAGTCCTCCTTCCTTTTTAGGTCTGCAAACCTTCTCCCAATTCACATTTCCTGGGTCTCTACTGTTTGCTCCCCCGTGCCACAAGTATGAGCGACAAACAACATTGATCTAGTTTATGACTCTCTTGGGAAGAATAACAGTTTGACTCCAGTAGTAAGAAATACTCATCAGAACCGAGTTGACCAGCTGAAGCCTGGCTGTATATGAAAGGTTCTTAGCAAGCCATGTACGGATTCGGCTCGTCATCCTTTCCACAAGGTATTCGCAATCTGCAGTTGTATACCATTTGGAAGTGAGAGGCGTGCCTAGGTATTTTACAGGAAGGCTCTTAAAAGTAAACTCAAAGATACTAGTTGCATGCCTCTTAAAGTTATCACTGACCCCTGCAAGGTAGATTCCTGATTTGGAATAATTTGCTTCTAGGCCGGAGCTTGAGGAGAATTGTTGCACCCCTTGGCAGAGGGTCTAAATTGATTGTATATCTCCTTTACAAAACAACATCAAGTCATCCGCAAACACGAGGTGATTTAGTTTCAGCTTAGAGCATCTGGGGTGGAACTTGAAGTCTGCAGCTTCACCTGCTACCTTGAGTATCCTCGAGAGATACTCCATGCCTATGACAAAAAGCAGGGGAGACATAGGGTCACCTTGCCTAATTCCACGTTTAGCCTTGAAAGGCTCCAAGGGGTTACCATTCACGATCAGGGAGCATTGGGAAGAGGAGACACAAGTCATAACCCTCTTAACAAATTGAGTAGAGAAGTTGAGAGCAATCATCATATCTTTTAGAAAGTCCCAACTCAGCGTATCATAGGCTTTACGAAGATCCATTTTGATGAGGCAACTAGGCATGCAACTTCGTCTTCCATAGTGCTTCACCACATCTTGGCATAAGAGGATGTTGTGTAGAATGCTACGACCTTCCACAAAAGCGCCTTGATTAGGGCTAGTTATGGCCCCTAGGACTAGTTTGAGTCTGCTACATATGAGCTTGGTGATGCATTTGTAGATGACGTTACAACAAGAGATCGGTCGGTAGTCCCCTGGGACTTTTGGACATTGTGTCTTAGGGATTAGAGTGATTGCCGTCACGTTCCAAGTCTTTGGGAGGACCCCAGTATCAAAGAAATACTAGATGGCTCTGATTACATCCGAACCTACCACCGGCCAAGAAGCTTTGTAGAAACCACTATTGAACCCATCTATGCCTGGGGCTTTATCCCCAGGGATACTCCAGAGAGCCTGTTTAATTTCTGCATCGGAGAAAGACAAGGTCAAGAGGTTTTGTTGGGCTACCGTGAGGACTGGACCCTTATGAACAATATTCATGTTTATGAGCCGTCTATTTCCAATATCGTTGCATAAGAGATCTGTGTAGTATTTTTGAAACACCTCTTGGATCCTAGCCTGGTCCTTGATGATCTCCAAACCCATGTGAAGCACATTAATGGTGTTTGCTCTATGTCTGTGCTTGATGGATTGATGGAAGAATTTAGTGTTTTCGTCACCCATGGTGAGTCAGGCAATTTTAGCCTTTTGCCGTAGCGCCGAATCTCGATCCGCCTTTGCCTTCTGAAGAGTATCTGCCATGTTACATTCAAGGTTAATAAGGTGAACATTAGTTGGGTTTGCATGTGCCGTAGCGCCGAATCTCGATTTGCCTTTGCCGTAGCGCCGAATATTATTATTATTATTATTATTATTATTATTATTATTATTATTATTATTTTATTATTAATTAATTAATTATTTAAATAATTAGTAAAATATTATTAATATTTATTAACTAATAAATTCAGAATAAATTTTAAATTAAGAGTGATAGATGAATAATGTTAGAAAAGCAAATGGGACAATATAATTAATGAACAGGAGGGAATATTCTTTAATTGGTGAATTAGTTAGTGCGTGAGTCTAAATTCACTACAACATACTCCCTCCAGTTTAGAGTTAATGTCCCATTTTCTTTTTAAACGTTTTCCAATGCACTAATTTAATATATAATATCTCTAATTGTATATCATTACAAATTATAAAAAGTTAATGTTAATAATCTTGACATTGAGACGAATCAAGCAAGATATCACTTGACTATATTTGAATTTATAGATTAAGAATTAATACAAATTAAGAGTAAAATGTGAATAGTATTCGAAAAGCAAATGAGACATTAACTCTGAATGAGAGGGAGTAATATACTTGAAATGATATATATTTAGCGACATTTAATTGAATAATGTTTTTACTTTAAATTTTAAAGGTTATTTAAAGGATTTCATGATATTTATTAGGTCCTTTAGTAGTATAATAAAAAATTACACTAAAACTTTTCACGACATTGAATCTAGTGATATTTCTCATAAATGCCACTATAGACTATAGTAATAACAAACGACTAACAATTATATATGTCATGAAAGGCCAAATAAAGTGTCACTAAATCACTTTGTAGTAAGGATAATTGGGTCATTATGAGAAAGGTACACCAATTGTAAGGATAATTTTGAGTTAACCAATACTCATAATTATTTTGAATTGATAAGATAGAGTTAAAATTTTTAGAAACAAATTTTTCTAAAATTATATCAACGTCCAACAATAATATTATATCCAAATGCTCATTATAGCAATAATATTATATCAACGTCGTCCAACAACAATAATAATTTTAATAATAATTTTGTGGCTAGCTATAGGAGTATCAAGAGAATCGATTTTTACGTTTTGCATTTCAAATTAAAAATAGGAAAATTTGCTCAAAATAACCCCAACTATCACCTGTTGGCCAAAAATAATCCCAACTATCAATTATTTTTTAATAATCTCAATTACTCACATAATTTGTTGAAAACATACTCACCCCCTTATTATCGGTAGGAACAAGTAACTTTTCCACTTTTTTCTTCTTATTTTTACTTAAATGTTCATAACTAACCCTTCCGCTTCACCTATTAATCAAAAAAGAAAGAAAAAAGTGGAAAGATTACTTGTTGCAACCGGTTAAAATGGAAGTGGGTATGTTTTCAACAAATTATGAAAATAGTTGGGATTATTAAAAAATATTTGATAGTTGGAATTATTTTTTGCCAACGGGTGATAGTTGGGATTATTTTGAGCAAATTTTCCTTAAAAATACTTTTCATATATTATTTAATAATCCCTCAAAAAAATTCCAACAATTATTTTAGATCACATTGAGGTTTGGAAGTTCCAAAACAAAAATAAAGTGGCTTAGTGTCAAATACTTTGAGAATTTTTTTTAATGAGCACCTAAAGTAAATTTTTTTTTCTTTATTAATAATATATATATATATATATATATATATATATATATATATATATATATATATATATATATATATATATATATATATATATATATATATATATATATATATATATATATATATATATATATATATATATATATATATATATATAATATCTAGTTTCTTATCATTATTGTCAAATTTAAAAGTTTAAGTAATTAAAGTTTCTTTGACTTTATTTTTAAGAACATAATGAAAACTTTTTAATAATTAGTTTAAAATCTTCATACCGATTAAGAAATTTGTTCTTTATAGGAAAATTCTACATGGTAAGCACCAGGTTAAGGGAAAAGCCTGTAATAACTAATATTATTTTCTTTTCTACATGGTAAGCACCAACTGTTTCAAAACTAGCTGTCATAACTATATTGCACAAAAAACGTTTAAAAACCGTTAAGTATGGAAATGACCATTTTGCCCCTGTTTCATTTGATTAAAGTCAGCACCTCCTTTCTCTTTCAATCAAAGTATTCTTGCTTCTCCATTACTGTTTTTCTTCGTCTTCAACCGTAGAGCTCAAAACAATGGCGGATTTCAACGGACCCATCAATAGAAGTGGGTTTTGTTCATTCTAAGCTAAAACGAACCTTCAACAAACTCTCTAAGTCATTTTCTCTCACCCAAAAATGACATATTTCAATAAACCCATTAATGGTAGTTTTTACTACCTACAACAAACATAAAACTTGATCAATAAACCCATTAATTCCTCGATTTTCATTGCATTTCTATCAAAATCCGGGTATCCTACTATTGTTAGGATTAAAAAAATAAGTTAAAAAACTAATAATAGTTAGATCCAGGATCATTCATCATATCATTGAAGATGACAAAGTTTTACTACCTACAACTAACATAAAACTTGATCAAATCAGCACCTTGAAAGAGGTTCAGGAAGAAAATCGAAAAAAAAATATTAATTCAAACATACTCAACGTTGATTGATTCTATTAAAATCAAATGTAATCGGGACTTTCACTTGCTGTGCTTATAACTATCAGAGTAAGAATGAGGCATGTATTGATTACAATGACAAGTAAACTGATGTGCAAATTTATTTTACCGCAAGCGCACGGTGTACGTGTAGCTGCGGGTCGAACACAAGGAAGCTTGGGACAATGGACTCTACGGTTTAGATTGATTAGATTGCTAAGAGGATAAAAATATTGATTGGTTTGAACTAACAACTACAAATGCAATAAATAAAATGTGTTTAAACTATATGATGATGAAATCTAGGGTGTCGGGAATCCCCTAAAGTCTTGCATGATCTAATTCTCAATAGTGTCTATGAAATGTAGGATTAATTACGTGATTAAATATGATCTTGTTAATCTCAAACTCTCGCTCTGTTGATTAACTATTAGATTTAGACCCTATTAATTCAATTCTCACACGTTAATTTTATTCAACGAATTAATAAGAATTTAACTAAAATTTACCCTAAAGCAAAGTCGATCCCAATCTCACACGCTAGTTCTATTGAATGGTCCGACAAAGCATATTTAATTTAGGGTTAATTGGCACAATTTAATCACTTTAATCCATAGTTTCATAGACACATCCAAGAATCAATTCATGCTCAACTAATAAGTTCAAACCCTAACCCTAGAAAATGGATCTACTCACTAGACATGGTAAATGCAATGAATACTAATTGGAATTTAATGCTAAACATAAATGACAATGGAATTAAAGTTAAACTAAAATGAGCAATGATGAATTTTTCAATAGCTAAAACCATAAGTACTAAAGCAATAATGGAGAAAGATAAAATTATTATTAAAGGATGATTAAAGCTAAGATTAATGTTCACCAAAGAAAAACTTAAACTAATACAAGGAATTGAAATTTAAAGATTAAAGACTAAAGAGAAACTTACAAGCTTGAAGGATGATTCAACCAAATACTAAATTGAAGTTCTTGCAATTAAACTAATGCTAAAAGTAATTCAAAAGCTAAAATTTGTGGAATTCTAAGAAAAACTAAGTAAAAGTTGAAAAGAGGAAGAAGAAGAACCCTAATCAGGATTAAGGGTTCTATTTATACTAATGAGGGCAATTAACACTAAGCCCAAAGAAAGCCCATAGAAACACACGCATAAATCCTGCATTAAGACCTCGCCGAGTCGGCTGCCTCAAAAATTCCATCATAGCCGAGCCGGCTTAAGTCTCTGGAAAAATTCGATGTTTTGTCAGCCGACTTCGCCGAGTCGGCAACCTATATTTTTGCCTCACAGCCGAGTCGGCTAAAGCTACTGGAAAATTGGTGCTTATTGCTTCGATTACCGCCGAGTCGGCGGTACCATTTTTTCTTCCCTCGCCGAGTCGGCGAATGCTACTGGAAACTTGAGTAGCTCTTTTTTTTAACAGCTGAGTCGTCGAGGCTATTGGAGGTGCCTCCGCCGACTCGGCTTTTGGCTACTGGAGTGTTTTGCTTGCTAAAATTTGCTCTTTTGATCGTGACTTGGTTCGATTTATAGCTTGACTTGATCTTATAACCCTGTAGACACGATTAGCACCAAAAACCCACAAAAATAGCTCAAAACTACATAATTCACCCATTTCCCATACTTTGACCACGAGATACCAAAATAAAGCGAAACCGAACGAAATTATCCCAAATCACCTTCAAAACACCGCAAATGAGCGTAAAAATAGGAACGATTAGTGCAAATAATTGCACTTATCATAAACCAAAAGAAAATGGAAGCCATTGTTATGGTATGAAAAGAAAAGTAAAAGAAAATGAGGAGTGAAGCTTTTATTAGCAGTATTTGTTACTTGGATTTTTTTAGAAAAGAGATTAAGAATTGGAGGTATTTAGCTGAAAAAAGAGGAGAATAATGGGTAGTATGTAATAGAAACATTTCAAAAGAGATGAGTATCAATGGAGAGGAAGAACATAATGATGAAGAAGACAAGGGCAATATGGTAATTTCGCCCATTAACAACCACTTAACGTTTTTTAGCCCATATAGTTACGACAACTAGTTTTGAAATAATTGGTGCTTATCATGTAGAAAAGAAAATAAGATTAGTTTTTACAGACGTTTCTCTTAACCTGGTGCTTACCATGTAGAATTTCCCTTCTTTAAACTTTGAAATTTATGTATATATGTGAAAGAGATTAGTAAAAGATGATACATAAGAAAAATTAAAAATAATTCATATTAAATTAGTAGAATCGGATCGTTAAATCGTAGAATCGTGTCATGATTCTACCTCTAAAAATTTTATTCCAACTAGAATATATCGTAAGATTCTACAACTTTAAGATTCTACCAGCGATTGAAATCACTCGATTGTTTTTGGATCGTAATATCGTAGAATCGTAGATCAGAATCGCGATTTTAACAACCATGTAACTAATAAACCCCTTCATTGCTTCAATCACATTTACTCTCACTCATTCTCATTTACTGCATCAATTTCTTCTTCATCAAAGAAGACAAACAAAGATGCTTGAAGATACTCAAGCTTAATTACGGTTATAACTGCGAATTATGGTAAGTTTATTCATCTTAATTGCATTTTTTTTCCGAAATTCGTTTACAAAGAAAAATTAGGGTTTTGAATTTGAAGTTTTTTTGCATTTCTTAATTTACTTGTTCAATTTAAACTAAAGGTGAATCCTTTATTCACCCAAAAATGGTTTAAATTTTTTTTTTCTTGTTTTCGGCTAATCTCAGTGATTTAATTACATCAAAGTTTTGGTATTGTGGGTTTTGAAAAATGAGTTGTGGAGTTAGAGAACCTTTTGTGGGATGCATGTGTAAAAATGGAAAATTAAAAAAACATAGAAAGTTTTACTGAAAAATGAAGCGACAAAGATAGTTGGTTGATTGAAGAATCTAAAGGTAGAGGATGTAGAGCTATTTAAAAGTGATCCGACCCAAAAACCCAAACCGAAACCGAAAGTAAATCGACCCGAAAATGTGTTCTATTTTTAGGTTTATCGAATCGACATTACCCGACCTGAAGTTATATCTGAACCGGTTGACAACCGAAAATGGGAAAACTGAACCCGAGCTGTAACCGATTTTTTAACAGAAACATAATCATTAATCGAGATTACCCGAACCTAATAATGACCGACCCGTGTCATATCCGACCCGAATCATGCTCGAAATCGAACTCGATCCGGCTGAAACCAACTTAATCCGAAAGAGTTTAGATCAAACTTGTGTAAACCTGAACAAGTTTTTAACATAGAAGTATGATTGACTCATATTCAATCATCTTTTTTTTTATTCTAATAAAGTGATAAAGATTTGATAAATATTTTAATAAAATAAATTTTATAAATACATGGTTTCATATATTTAATTTTCGATCAAACAAGTAAAAGTAACAATGTAATAATGATCACTAATTGATTTGTATTTAAACTAGCTATTTATTTTGCTTTAAGTAAAGGAAACCTTATCATCAATAAAAAATGACTAACAACTTAATCTGATATTGACTCGATCGATAGTAATTAGTAATTCGTAGCCAAATTCTACTGGAAAACAATACCCGAACTCGATCTGTACTCGGTAAAACCGAACCAATTATTAACCGATGACAACTCGAGACCGATTGAATCTCGACACGAACTTCAACCGACACCGAACTGATGCTAACCCGACAGCACGAATAAGCGATCTTCAATCGAACCGTGTCTAACCGACCCGACCGTGACCCGTCAAAACGTGCATCCGAAAAATAACCGATCCGATAAGCAATCGAACCGAATGACACCCGTCCGAAACCGACCCGATCACCCGTATGTACACCTCTAAGAGGATGACTTTGAAAATGCAAAAGTCATATTTTACTTTTTCTTCCGATTATAAACCGGTAAGGGATGCTAGTGGAAAAATGAGATCAAACTTTGTATTATTCAGGGTTAATTGAAAGTCCGTATATTATTGTAGGAAAATAAGTAAAAAAGTCGTATTATTCACGGTAATTTTTCTTTTTATTTTTATTTTTTAATCACAAGTTATAATAAAAAATGAAGTTCATAGTATTGACGTATGTTAAAAATAATTTTTAAACAATGACTTAAGTATATATCATATGAAGTTCGTAGCATCAGAATATCACCCATTTATTTTCGAATAATATCAGTCCAATGCTTTCAGCGCTTCCAAATAACCCCAACTTTCTTTCATCGTAATCCTTTTTAAAGGAGTAATACTAAAAAACCCTACTCCCACCTTTTTTGCATTTTAATCCTACTACGAAAGAAAAATTATCTAGAATAATCCAACATTTTTATTATTTTCTTACAATAATCTCATCTATTGATCAACTATAAAAAATACCAATTTTGAGGGGTATTTTCCTAAAGCAAACTCAGTAACCGAATGACTTGCTATAACAACTTTTCTTTTCAAATAAAGATAAATTGAATATAAAATGTTTGAAAGAAATGTTAAAAAAATATTTTTCTAAATTTTTGATTTTTTTTTGTATTATTTGGAATATTTTTGTAAAATTTTAAAATTTTTCTTTGATTTTACATTAATTTTAAATTTACTTTTTTGGTGAATTACCTACTATAGCAGGTTATCGGATCATCAAAGTTTATTCTAGGATAATACTCCTAAAGTTGTGATTATACATGTTTAATCGATAGATGAATTATTGTAGAAAAATCATGAAAATGTTGAATTATTCTAGGTACTATGAAAGCCTAAAGTTCTTATAATTTGATTTTTGTTTTGCTTCGTCTTCCTCGCCGTTTTCATCCATAAATCTATCTATTTTCAACAATCTTCCACACAATATCTTCACTTTCTAAAATTATTTTCAACCTAATATCTCCCTTTAGAGATTTTGATATTAAATTTGGTTTAATAATCTTTTGTTTTATATAATCCAGTTTCTTTAAAATATCACCAACACCATTTTCAAAGTATTGTTTTAGACTGGGGTTGTGTTGAGACATTTAGGAAGAAGCAAGACTTTCATATATATAAGACATCAAAATACCAAAATACTCCTATTTGATATATATATAGTCCAAAATAAAAGGTGTCAACTTACAAACAATGGCGTACCTAGATATTAAAATATAGGGTTGCGGAATATAAAAATGACAACATTCAAATTTTTTATTAGCGTTTTTTTTTATTCAACAAATCAAATTCCATAAGAAAATCAATAAAATATATAATAATTTATAAAATGGAAAAAATAACCTAAAATTATTCAATCTTTTTATGATTTTCCTACAATAATCATACCTATTGATCAACCATGAATAATCACAACTTTAAAAGGTATTTCTTAGAGTAATTCGGGTAACCGGTTGACTTGTCACAACATGTTTGATTTTTTTTAAAAAAAAAATTAAAATAAAATTTCGAAAAAAATGTTAAAATTTTTGTAAAAAAATCTGATTTTTTTTAATTATTCATATTTTTTTATGTAACTTTTCAAAATTTTATCGAAATTTTACATTAATTTTTAGATTACTTTTTTGGTAAATTACCTACTACTGCAGCTCGTCGGGTCACCCAAGCATACTCTAGGCAAATTACCGCCTAAAGTTGAGATTATTCATGGTTAATTAATAAGTGGAATTATTGTAGCATAATATTGAAAATACAGAATTATTTTAGAAAATTTTTCCTATAAAAAAGATATCTATACTACTTACTAAACCTATTGTTATCAAAGACACGTGTCATCTTCTAAGCAACTCATTTCCCTCCAAAATGATACATTCAATTCTATGTATTAATCAATAAAAATGGTAATAAAATTGGTAAGTAAAAAAATGTTAATAAAATTGGTCAATCATAAAATTAAGCACATTAAAATCAAAGTAAAAATGGTAATTAAAATTCAGCACATTAAAATCAATGTCCAGGTCAATCACGCACATCATTGTATGAAAATTTTATGGCAATAAAAAATCGGTCAAACAGTATCAAAGTAAAATTTGACTTAATCACTTTTAAAAAAATGAAAATCAAAGGAATAATTCAAGCAAAAGAGAATAACATTCAGGTCATACAATCACGAATCTTTAATTTTATGGCAATAGAAGACAATTGTTCAAACATTGTGCACAAGTCCATCATTTCTTCTATTATATATATCAACAATAAAGCTATAATAAAAACGCCAGGGTTACTTTTTGATGAAACATTCTTGAACACTCTACCACAATGCAAACAAAACAATATAATCACATTTACAATGTGAATGGAATGAAAGATGATTGGGTCTTAAATGTAATGATTGTTCGTATTGGTTTAGCACCTACAACATGGACATGGTATTTGTAGATGAAAAGGTAATTAATGTTACCTACTTTTTCTAATTTTTTTTTATCTATGTTGCATAATCATTGATAGAATAAAATAATTTTTAACGTTTTATAAATTCTTAATAGGGAGGAAAAATACATTTAATTCTCAAACAAAATTTACAAGCCAAATTTAGAGCACAACTCCGTGAAGGAAAGCAAATCACAATAGTCAATGTTGGTGTTGGGACATCATCTGGACAATATAAACCAACTTTGAATCAATATAGACTATTCTTCAAATCGTCTACCATTGTAACCGAAGTTTTAGAACCAACTATCTCAAAGTATGATTCTCAATAATCAATGTGACCAAAGTGTTTTAGTTGGTAAGCTTCTAGCGTACAATTTTAATTACAAAATCTTGAATATCCATAATTAGAAAATAATTTTAATGGTATGTATTATACATGTAGACGTTATTGAATTTGTGGCAAAAATAAACAATGTTGGCGCGTTTGAACGAAATGGACGATCGGTCAAAAGAGTCACATTTGAGTTGTTAGACACAAAGTGAGTATTTTATATATGATTTTTACTTACTATGTAAAGATTCGTTAACAATACTATTGATTTGATTTTTTTCTATGAATTTTGCTTACGTAGGAAAAACACGATGGATTGCACGTTATTTGGATCGACTGCGAATGAGTTGATGAACTACATGGAAAAGAATAATCAACCAACATTTATCATCATTCAATTTGCAAAGATTAGTAGTTGGAATGGTTATAATTCATTATATTTATTAATTACATTTAGTATTTGTACAATTATTGGAGGCTAGCTATTATAATATTTTTAATAATTTGTTGGTGAAGATGAGAAATGGAGAAATGGTGGTGAATTGGGAAATAGGTGAGAAGATGAGAAATGGGGAAGATGGAAAAATAGGTATACTTAAATGCAAACGAAAGTCTTGATATTTAATGGAGCCATGTGTTTTTAATATTTTTTTGTCTCATGAAATTTGTCTTATCTTTTTGGGCAAATTTTTTTTGGATAATTTGTTGGAAAATTTTATTTCAGTTATTTTGTACTCTTACTATTTGTTATTTTGGTACGTCTCTTTTAATTTGTGTCATTTCTATTTTTAGACAATTTTTTTTTTCTTTAAAAATCTCTTATAATTTTATTATATATATATATATATATATATATATATATATATATATATATATATATATATATATATATATATATATATATATATATATATAATATTTATTTTTATCTTTTTTTTTCTTTATTGTTTTCGCAATAATTAAATATTTATTGGACAAATTTAGTAGATTAAAGACCCCTCGTTGGTTCCCACACTGATAAATGCTCAACTTCTATCCTACACCTTCTAATAATTATCTAGTTTTTAGAAGTGATATTTCCTTATTTTTATGCATGCATGGATGTCTGCCCTATCTAATGAGTTAGGACCTTGTGTGGTGGATATTTGTATATATACGTACAAGTGCAGGATAATAAAGACCATGTGCTTTGGATATCCTTCGCTCTTTTGGTGAATGCCATGCATGATATGGCCGGTTGTTTGAAAAAATCAAACGAAAGCTGCTGCAAGCGTACGATATACGTGTAGTCGTGGATTGAATAAAAGGAAGTTAGGACAAAAAACTTGCTGATTTCTATTAATTATATTTCTCAAAGAGAAAAATGTTTGGTTGGTTGTTTAGCTATCAAACTACAAATGCAATAAGAAATATGGATTAAAACTATATGATGAATAGATCTAGCAGGGTGTCGGGAATCCCCTAAAGTCTTGTATGATCAAATTAAATTCTCATTAGTGTCTATGAAATGTCGAATTAATTGTGTCATTTAATATGATCTTGTTAATCTCAAACTCTCGCTCTCACTACAAGAAAAATTATATTCGCCCATAATCTAAAAAGTGTGGCCCAAATGTGGGCGACAAAATTAAAAACTGACAAGACGAGTGTTCTTGAAAATCAAAAATGTTTGGAAGTCTTAAAATTCCAAAAGAAGGATAAGTGTTAAGATATCCGAAATGCAATATGAGAAATCACAACTGAAGTTAAGAATGGAGAAATGATACAAACAACGTTTGAACGTGGCTACGGACTGACTATGACTTGCCGACCACACCAGAAATGTCGGCGGCCTGGCGACCGCATCAAAGATTGCGACGACTTGGCCACCGCACCAAAGATGGAACTGACCTTGCGCTATTGCCTTAGTCCATCGCTTGTTTTTTAAAATAATGGTTTAAATTTTAAAATGGCGACGGTTTGGCTACGCCTCCAGATTATCACCCGTGTAAAACAATTTAAAATTGTTGCTAATTTTTTCTAAAAAAAATAAATAAAATTTTTTAAAAAATGAGCGAGGACTTTGGAGTTGTATCCATTTTGACGTTTAAAAGTACGAAACATTTTATCTTAGACTGTTATATACTTGCCACCTACAAGTAATTTGCCAAATTGATACATCACCATTATTTATCTAGCAAACCTCAAATAGCATGAATAATTTGATTGATAGATAAGCAATATGCAATGATAATGGAGTATATGTTATAGAAAGATGAAAACTGCAGTACAATCCTCTACTCTAATAAATTAAAATTTTAGAGTTCATTAAGTCCATTCAAGACCAAATATTATCACTACAACATAATATATTTTTTGTGGGATATATTTATTGAGATATAATTCAAATGTCATAGTTTTAAATTTGTAATAGTATATATAGAAGATTTAGTTGCATTTATTAGAACTTTAATAAAAAATTGTATTAAAGCTTTTCGTGATATAGGATCTAGTAATATTTATTATAAATATCAGTATAAACTATAGTAACAATTACATATGTCACTAAAGGTCTAATAAAATGTCACTAAATCATTTTATAGTTTATAGTTGAATTTAAAATAAAAACAAGAATAACTACAATAAAAATATAAATCAACAATATTTTTTAAATGTTACTAAATCCAAAATCGGAAAAAGTTAATTTTATTGTTTCGCATTGACAATAACCATACATTATAATAGGGACCTCCTTAATTAAATACCGTGCAGGAAAAACGCTGTGGATCATATATCTTATTCTTGTAAAGATCATCTTATGCTGATTTTTAGTAAATTTCATACTCCCTCCTATTCATATTAAGTGTCTCATTTACTTTATACACTCAATCTAATGTACTTATTCGATTCTTAATATATCGAGTTATGTATAACTAAAAATTATAAATAGTTGATATTAATGATCTTTACATCAAAACGAATCAAATAAGATTCCATATGACTATATTTTAACTTATAAATTAATAATAAAATGTAATTTAAAAGTGATAGATAAATAGTATCCTAAAAGTAAATGAGACACCTAAGGTGAATAGGAGGGAGTAATTAGTTTCAAATTTAATTTTCTTTATAGGTAAGAGCCATGATACATTTAATTAACTTTCAGATTTTATCTGGAATTTGATTCCACGTGTTTCCATTTTAGAACTACATTTAAATATGATTCTTTTGGTAAATATCATGTTATATTTTGTACATTTATATTATTCATAATGTAAGAAATGGAATAACTTATACTCATAATAACCTAAATGATTCGAAATTTACCCGATATTATACATTTATATTTTGTACATTTATATTATTCATAATATTATTCATAATAGACTCGATGATCCGAAATTTATAAACTTAAGCACCATACCACTCTTTATATAGCCCTCACTACAACTATATTGCAAATGCCAGCTCATCGCCAAACTACATGACCCACACTATTTATTTTTGTCTATTTTTTCTTGGTGGTTTCTCACTAGAGTTGTTCAAAATAGACTTATTGATCCGAAATTTACCTGATATTATAACTGAATCCAATTTGACCCTAATTTAAAAATGATTTACAATTATTTAAAATACAATATGGACGCAATATATATCTGATTTCAAACCGACCTGAAACATCTAACTCAAAATCAACCCGATGACCCGAGTGAACACCTCTATTTCTCACGCTAATAATGTTAGAGCATATAACATATCATGAGCCTTAACTATTAGCTTAAATTTTTTGTTGAATTGGTTACTTAAGACATAAATGCTCAACTTCTATACTCCACCTTTTATCTACTCCCTCCGTTCCCTAATGAAGTACACAAAAGGAATGTTCACGGGAATTATGAAAAATAGAATATTTTAGATAGTCTATATATTATTTAATTGAATAATAAATTTGATTGGAGAAAAATAGAAACCACAAGCATTAAAAAAAAAACTTTTTTTAAAAAGGAGTAGTTTTTAGTATTGATATTTCCTTATTTTTTAAATAATACTAGTAGAATCTGGTATGATTATCTTAAGGTCCCCACATGCATGGACGTTATTTTTTAAATATTTCCTTATTAAAGCCAACATGATAAGAAGTAATATATGAATTCGAATTTCAACCACCTTTCATTAAGGGTATAAATCTTGGCGCCTATAGATCTTGAACTTGTCTAGAAATTGATTTTAGTAAATTATTTTTAAATTAGCCCATAGGTCAAAATAATTTCATTACATTTACTTTTGTAAAAATTAACGTGTTCATACGTATTTTTCTTATTGGTAATTACTATATATTTTGTACATTTATACTATTCATAATGTGAGAAATCGACGAGGATGGGCTATCGAACTCACGTATTAATGTCTATTGTAATTCAAAGTTAGATCTTTTGTATGACAAATAAAGTTAAATATGTTAAAGAACCAACTTAACCAAAATCTTAAGTTGATGGTTGATGTTTTAGGATATGTTATATACTCTAACATGCCTTCTCACACGATTGTTCTTTAGGCAAGAAGTGTGAATGCAAAATATATCCTCATCAGACCTGATGTTGAATATTCCACTTTAAATAAGGGGTGATTGAGATTCAAACCCGTTATCTCTTGTGACGTTGGCTTAATTTGATACCATGTCAAACAACTAATTAATTCAACCAAAAGTTAAAGTTGAAGGTTAATTAAGACGTACTCTAACAAAATAAACACAATGAAAGTGAATATGATGCAAACATAATTTTATTGAAACATTCGCGCACACAGGAAATGATGATTAAAACAAAGACAACAATGAATTAAGTAGCTCCAACAACGTAGCGTAACATTTATTGAATGACTAAAGACGATACATTGTACGCTAGCTTAGGGGTATGGCCGGATCATCTTAAGAGCAACGGAATTCTCCGATAATAATCTGAAAGCCACAGCTACAGCCAGAACAACACCAGTAGAGTGGCCCACATTTTTCACCGCACTTGCGGCATTGTCCAAGTTGATTACCGTATCCCTCAGCGAGCATTATATCTGCTAACGGAATTACAAGTTTGTTATTTGCTTCGGTGTTTTCTTGAATCATAAAATTTGGACTTGCTGATGTTGTTGTTGCCAACATCACCATAAAAGTGATCATCAACACCAGACTAACACTTTTCATCATTTTCGCTAAGTTAGGATTTCTGTTTTGTGTTTTGTGTTTTTGTTTGTAAACTTAAGCACCATACCACTCTTTATATAGCCCTCACTACAACTATTGCAAATGCCAGCTCATCACCAAACTACTTGATCCAAATTTAAAAATGATTTATAATTATTGGACACAAAATTCGATTTCAAACCGATGAGCCGAGTGAACACCTCTATTTCTCACGCTAATAATGTTAGAGTATATAACATATCATGGGCCTTAATTATTAACTTAAATTTTTGGTTGAGTTGGTTACTTAATACATAAATGCTCAACTTCTATACTGCACCTTTTATATACTCCCTCCGTTACAGTACACAAAAGGAATGTTCACGGAAATTAAGAAAAATAGAATATTTTAGATAGTCTATATATTATTTAATTGAATAATAAATTTGATTAGAGAAAAATAGAGACCGTAAACGTTAAAAAAATATGAAATTTTTAAAGAAACGAAGGGAGTAGTTTTTAGTATCGATATTTCCTTATTTTTTAAATAATACTATTAGGATCTGGTAGGATTATCTTAAGGTCCCCACATGCATGGACGTGATACTTTAGGCCCTCTGCCCTATCTAATGAGATAGAAGCTTGTGTGGTGGATAGTTGTACAAGTATACTCTTTATATATGGGTTGATGATTTTTAATGTATAATTAAATGCAATTGAAAAATTATACTCTTTATAGAGTATGTTTTAAAATCAATTTGTGGTTCAAACCAGTTAAAATGAATTAATTAGAATCAAACCATATATGACGATGATTGTTAATGAATATTTTGTTGAATAAAATCAATTATATATTAATGAATGATTAGCCTAAATAGATTTTAAAAAGAAAAAAAAAATCTAATATGGTGCTCAACTGAAAATATTTTCAAAAATAGTTTTTATATCACTAAGCTATTTAAACTTTGGTTTGGAGTCTTAATAACTTATTGTGAACCAAAAAAATAGTAGGTCTAAGTAGAATTAGAAAAGAAAACAATACTTTCTCTAGTCACAGAAATTTATGTTCTAAAATAGTTTTATAGAGAAAATAAATTATATCTATTTATCTGAATTTGATTTGGAAATTTCAAACAAAAAATGAGACCGACAAAATAATTGGTATACATATCATATAACATGTGATACATAGAATCAATTATGATACAATAATATAGATACAAAACGGCAACAAAAAATTAAAAGTCAGCTTTCTATTTTTTTTTGAGATATTGTTATTATTATTATTATTATTATTATTATTATTATTATTATTATTATTATTATTATTATTATTATTATTATTTATTTATTTATTTATTTATTTGGAAAATGAGAATATATATAAATCAATAAACCAAACAATACAAAGACAGGAATCGCCAACACACACCCACTAATTTGCATCAGTATGAGAATGGTGCTCACTAGGGGTGTTCATAATAACCCGATCTGAAAAATTCGACCCGAATTATGCGGTACCCGGTTTCTAAAACCGGGTAATTTACCCTTTTTTGAAAACCTCTAAAACCGGGTAATTTACCCTTTTTTGAAAACCGGATACGATCGGATCGGTCACGAATTTTGAAATCGTCGTATCCGGTTTTCTTTAATTATTTGTTTTTTACATTTTTTCGTAAATAAAAAGATTATGATATCTCTTAAGCTAACCTTGGATTGAATATTTTTGGAGAGCTAGTATTTGAATTTTATAATTATTCTTACTTAAATTCATGAATAATAATATTATTTTTTCATTTTCTTAATTAATCTTTTATGACTAATTAAGTTAAAGATTTTTTGAGAGTTTGTATTTGAATTTTATATAAAAAAAATATTTTAAGTGAAAATAGAGATAAACAAACGTATGGTTGAACGACAAAACGACAAAAAAATAAAAAATATTAAAACATTCTAATAAAACCGGTTATCCGATTTCCGACCCAGTTTAAACCAGGTACCCGGATTTCGGATACCTGGTTTAAACTTTGAACACCCCTAGTGCTCACCTTCAATCAAAAATCCAATAAAAAAATTAAAATTATTATCAAATAACCATTTATATATTATTATTATTATTATTATTATTATTATTATTATTATTATTATTAATTAATTAATTAATTAATTAATTACCTTGGAGGGAAAAGGGATGCAAATAAGCCGCACGAAGACAGAATACTTGAGATGTGACTTCAGTGGGAAAGATTTTTTAGGGAAGCCAGAGGTGACCATCGGGGGAGAAGTTGTTGCCTGTACGTCCAAGTTCACATATCTGGGCTCAGTTATCCAGAGTAATGGGGAGATCGATGGGGACATCTCAAACCGCATACAGGCAGGATGACTTAAGTGGAGAGCAACGAATGGGGTGCTTTGTGATAAAAAATCCCCTAGTAGACTTAAGGGTAAATTTTACCGCGTTGCTATTAGGCCGGCTATGTCGTTGTACGGGACAAAATGTTGGCCTGTAAAGAAGGTCTTAGAACAGAGGATGGATGTAATAGAGATACGAATGCTGAGATGGATGAGTGGAATGAATATGATGGACATGATAAGAAATCAGGAGTTTAGGGACAAGTTAGGGGTTGCACCTCTCTCTGCTAAGATGCGAGAGAATAGGTTGAGGTGGTTTGAGCATGTGCAGAGAAGCACCCATGACGCTCCAGTAAGAAGGATCGAGTGCATCATAGTGGAGGGCAAAAGAAGCCGAGGAAGACCTAAGAGGACATGAGAGGAGCAGATTAAATATGACATGCACGAACTTCACCTCTCTAAGGACCTGACCAGGGATAAGGCCAATTGGCGGCGCCTTATTCACGTCCAAGATTTCTAGTCTTGTTTGTTGTTGGTCTTTGCCTTTTCGCCATCGCTCTCTACCACCTCTTTTTACCGTTTTAGTTACATGTACATTTTCTTTTTGTTGTGTATGTCTCTTACTTTGCTGTCAGTTTATTGATTTATATGCTTGGCTAACATGGGCGTAAGATGTAAGATTTAGGTTTTCGGTTTTTTGCAGGTTCTCTCTTGAAGACCCTTCTTGAGCCGGGGGACTCTTTCCACCGCCCTCTCCTTATGGGTATGAGACGCCGTCTATCTTCCCCCCCCAGACCCTGAAAATAGATCTATCTATGTTCGGGATACACTGGGTATGATGATGATGATGATGATGATGATTGAATTAATTAATTAATTAATTAATATTGTTCATTAATTAATTAATTCATATAATAATATTATTACATTATTTATATTATTAGCATTATTATTTATATATTTATTTATAAATTATTTTATTGATTTTGTTATTAATTAATTAATTAATAATAATAATAATAATAATAATAATAATAATAATAGTAATAATAATAATATTAAATGGTTATTTGATAATAATTTTAATAATTTTAATGACATTATTATTAATTAATATTTTAACTAATTAATAAAATATTTATTCACGGTAATTTTTCTTTTTTATTTTTATTTTTGAATCACAAGTTATAATAAAAAAGGAAGTTCATAGTATTGACTTATGTTAAAAATAATTTTTAAACAATAACTTAAGTATATATCATATCAATTCAAAAAAAAAAGTATATATTATATGAAGTTCATAGCATCAGATATCACCCATTCATTTTCGAATAATATCAGTCCAATGCTTTCAGCGCTTCCAAATAACCGTTACTTTCTTTCATCGTAATCATTTTTGAAGGAGTAATTCTAAAAAAAACCCTACTCCCACCTTTTTTTTCTTCACCGCATTTTAATCCTACTTGTTGTACATAAAGGAGTAAAAGTTATCTAGAATAATTCAACATTTTTGTTATTTTCTTACAATAATCTCATCTATTGATTAACTATAAAGAATACCAACTTTAAGGGGTATTTTCCTAGAGTAAACTCAGTAACCGAATGGCTTGCTATAACCACTTTTATTTTTTTAAAATAAAGATAAATTGAATATAAATGTCTGAAAAAAATGTTTAAAAAATATTTAAAATTTTTTTGAATATTTTCTTTTGTTATTTGGAATATTTTTGTAAAATTTCAATATTTTTCTTTATTTTAAATTTACTTTTTTTTTTTTGTGGATTACCTATTATAGCAGGTCATCGTATCATCAAAGTTTATTTTAGGCAAATGCTCCTAAAGATGAGATTATACATGTTTAATTGATAGATGAAATTATTGTAGAAAAATCATAAAAATGTTAAATTATTCTAGGTACTAAGAAAGCCTAAAGTTCTTATAATTTGATTTTTGTTTTGCTTCGTCTTCCTCGCCGTTTTCATCCATAAATCTATCTATTTTCAACAATCTTCCACACAATATCTTCACTTTCTAAAATTATTTTCAACCTAATATCTCCCTTTAGAGATTTTGATATTAAATTTGGTTTAATAATCTTTTGTTTTAAATAATCAAGTTTCTTTAAAATATCTTCTACTAGTACGTGTCTTGAGAGACCGTCTTTTTGAGAGACGTCTCTCAGGCCCAATTCATTAGAGTTTAACTTTTACTCTTACACAAATTCTCCTAAAAGACGGTCTATTCTATAGACCATTGAATTGGCCCAGCTCTATATTATATTTTGATAGTTTTAAAAAACAAAATTAAAAAACAAAAACAAAATTTGATAATATATTGTTTGGGCTGGGCTTAATGGATCCGTCTATAAAATAGACCGTCTCCCATGAGACTTACTGTTACTCTTATTCTCTATTTTCCTTTATGGGCCACCCAATTAGAGTTGATCTCTTAAAAAGACCGTCTCTCACAAGAATTTGTGATCTTTCTACACCAACACCATTTTCAAAGTATTGTTTTAGACTGGGGTTGTGTTGACATTTAGGAAGAAGCAAGACTTTCATATAAATAAGACATCAAAATACCAAAATATTTAATATATATATAAAATATTTAATATATATATATATATATATATATATATATATATATATATATATATATATATATATATATATATATATATATATATATATATATATATATATATATATATATATATATATATATATATATATATATATATATAGTCCAAAATAACAGGTGTCAACTTACAAACAGTGGCGTACCTAGATATTAAAATATGGGGTTGCGGAATATAAAAAAAAACAACATTCAAATTTTTTATTAGCTTTTTTTTTAATTCAACAAATCAAATTCGATAAGAAAATCAATAAAATATATAATGATTTATATATTGGAAAAAATAACCTAAAATTATATATATAACAGTATGATGTTAATACAAAGAATGGGTTACACAAAAATATATTTTTCCTGTATTTAGCTCATCGCCAAACTATCCAGACATGATTGGACAAATTTAGTAGATCAGAGACCCCTCGTTGGTTCTCACACTGACAAATGCTCAACTTCTATTCTACACCTTTTAATAATTATCTAGTTTTTAGTAGTGATATTTCCTTTATTAGAATTTTTGGTAGCATAAATGTCAGTATAAACTATAGTAATAGTTACATCTCACTAAACATCAAGTAAAATGTCACTATATCACTTTATAGTTTATAGTGGAATTTAAAATAAAAACAAAAATAATAACACTAAAAATATAAATCAAAATAAATATCACAAAATTCCAAATCGACAAAAAGTTAATTTTAATGTTGCGCATTGCCAATGACCATACATTATAATAGGGACCTCCTTAATTAAAGACCGTGCAGGAAAAAGGTTGTGGATCATAGATCATACTCCCTCCTATTCAAAATAATTGTCCACTTTGAGTTGGACACGAATTTTAAGAAATTGGTAGTTGAGTTATTTTAAGTGATTATAATAATTGTAAAGGTTGTAGTTGGGGCATTTAAGAGATTATAATAATTGAAAAGTTGCTAGATGGAGTATTTTAAATAATATAAGTTAGGGTAGTTGAGGGTATTTAGGTAAAAAATCTTTGCCAAAAATAGAAAGTAGACAATTAGAGTGACTTGACTAAATAAGGAAAATGGACAATAATTTTGAATAGGAGGGAGTATATAATATCATCTTTATGCTGATTTTTAGTAAATTTCATACTCTCTCCTATTCATCTTAAATGTCTTATTTACTTTATGCACTCAATCTAATGCACTTATTTGATCCTTAATATATCGAGTTATATATAATTAAAAATTATAAATAGTTGATATTAATAATTTTTACATTAAAACGAATCAAATAAGATTCCATATGACTATGCTTTAACTTATAGATTAATAATAAAATGCAATTTAAAAATAATAGATGAATAATGTCCTAAGAGTAAATGAGACAAATAAGGTGAATAGGAGAGAGTATTTATTTTGAAATTTAATTTATATTATTCATAATGTGAGAAATCGACGAGGAATAATTTATACTCATAATAGACTCGATGATCCGAAATTTACCCGACATTGTAGATTTATATTTTGTACATTTATATTATTCATAATGGACTCGATGATACGAAATTTATAAACTTAAGCACCATACCACTCTTTATATAGCCCTCACTACAACTATTGCAAATGCCAGCTCATTGCCAAACTACATGATCCACAATATTTATTTTTGTCTTTTTTTTTTCTTGGTGATTTCTCACTAGAGTTGTTCAAAATAGATTTGATAATCCGAAATTTATCCGATATTATAACTGAATCCGATTTGACCCTAATTTAAAAATAATTTACAATTATTTAAAATACAATATGGACGCAATATCCGATTTCAAACCAACCTGAAACATCTAACTCGAAATCAACCCGATTACCCGAGTGCACACCTATATTTCTCACGCTAATAATGTTAGAGTATATAACATATCATGGGCCTTAACTATTAGCTTAAATTTTTGGTTGAGTTGGTTACTTAAGACATAAATGCTTAACTTCTATACGGCACCTTTTATCTACTACCTCCGTTCCCTAATGAAGTACACAAAGGAATGTTCACGGAAATTAAGAAAAATAGAATATTTTAGATAGTCTATATATTATTTATTTGAATAATAAATTTGATTGGAGAAAAATAGAGACCACAAGCATTAAAAAAATATTAAAGAAAGTTAGTTGGAAAAATATGAGGATCACAACTAATAAAAAATTAGTTTTATAAAGCTAGTGGGAAACATGTGGTGGCCATAGAGAATATTAAAATGTTAATTAAAGTTAGTGGAGTATATGTGAGGTACATAGCATTATAAAAATATTAAAATGAGTATAAATAAGGTTATTTTGTCCAAAATTTGTGACATAAATGAAAATATTCTCTATAGGAACAACAAATGAAATACCTCAAAATGACAAATAGGTACTTTTTTATGGAACGGATGGAGTAGTTTTTAGTATTGATATTTTCTTATTTTTTAAATAATACTAGTAGGATCATCTTAAGGTCTCCACATGCATGGACGTTATACTTTAGGGCCCGCAGCCCTATCTAATGAGATCGAAGCTTGTGTGGTGGTGGATAGTTGTAGTACAAATATAATAAAGACGAAATAGCTAGTGGTTTTAATGCCCTTCAACTGACTATTGGTTTTGTTGTAAATTGTTGCTCATGTGGATTTATATATTCTTTAATATTTATTTATGTTAAAGGGTCTAGTTTGTGTCGTGAGATGCAGGCTTGTAGTTTCAGCTTCACCTAGTCATTTTTGTTGTTAGGATCTCTTTTTCTGAGTATCGCTTTTGAGTTGACTGACTCTTTAGCTGCTACCTTCATTATGGGTATGGGTTGACGTCTTTCTTGCTTCTAGAAACCATGGTCATAGTTTCTATAAGCGTAATATGCTGAGTACGATGATGATGATCCGTCCTATTTATTTTACACAATTTGGGATCGTTGCTTATTAATATTTTAGTAGTCGTAGTCGACAATCTAATTTTACATCAAACACCATTTTATGCTATAATATTCTTGACATTTATAATGAATAAGTTGTAAACTTAAGTGAATTAGTTCATGGATTATGCAAACACTAATTTGATATAATGTTTTCCAAAAGCAAACCAACAATAACAAAAGAAAATGTTGATGTAATTATATATGGGATAATTAACTAAAGGAGCTTTGTAATAATTGTTAATTTTGCATGATTTGTTTAGCCAAAGATGTGAATAACGCATGGACTTTTTTATGGGTTAAATGCAATTGAAAAATGACAAATTCTTTATAGAAATTGATAATGAGAGAATTAACTCAATAAGAATGCTTGTCGAAAATTATACTCTTTATATATGGGTTGTTAATTTTTAATGTATAATTTAATGAAATTTCTAATATGGTGCTCAACTAAAAATATTTTGTTAATGAATATTTTGTTGAATAAAAAAAATATTTTGTTAATGAATATTTTGTTGAATAAAATCAATTATATATTAATGAATGATCAGCCTAAATGGAGTAAAAAAAAAAAATTTCTCATATGACGCTCAACTAAAAATATTTTCTAAAATAGTGTTCATGTCACTAAGCTATTTTAACTTTGGTTTGGATTCTTCATAGCTTATTGTGAACCAAAAAAATAGTAGGTCTAAGTGGAATTAGAAAAGAAAACAATACTTTCCCTAGTGATCATAGAAATTTATTTTCTAAACTACTTTTTATAGAGAAAATAAATTTAATCTATTTATCTGAATTTGATTTGGAAACTTCAAACAAAAAATGAGACCGACTAAATATTATAATATTTCTTTTTTCTTTTTTCTTCTTTATTGTTTTCGCATTAATTAAATATCTATCGGACAAATTTAGTAGATTAGAGACCCCTCGTTCGTTCTCACACCGATAAATGAGTTACTTCTATTCTACACCTTTTAATCATTATCTAGTTTTTAGTAGTGATGTTTCCTTTTTTTATGCATGCATGGATCTCTGCCCTATCTAATGAGTTATGACCTTGTGTGGTGGATATTTGTACGTACAAGTGCAGGATAATAAAGACCATGTGCTTATCTTCAAAAAAAAAAACAAGACCATGTGCTTTGGATATCTGGTGAATGCCATACATGATATGGCCGGTTGTTTGAATAAATCAAACAAAAATCGCAAGCGCATGATGTATGTGTAGTCGCAGATCGAACAAAAGGAAGTTAGGACAAAAAACTTACTGATTTACTAATTATATTTCTCAAAGAGAAAAGTGTTTGGTTGGTTGTTTAGCTATCAAATTACAAATGCAATAAGAAATATGGATTAAAACTATATGATGAAGAGATCTAGCAGGGTGTCGGGAATCCCCTAAAGTCTTGTATGATCAAATTAAATTCTCATTAGTGTCTATGAAATGTCGGATTAATTGTGTGATTTAATATGATCTTGTTAATCTCAAACTCTCGCTCCACTACAAGAAAAATCATATTGGGCGTCACTGTTTTATGTCGCCCATACTCCAAAAAGGGTGGCCCAAAGTGTGGGCGACAAAATTAAAACTGACACGATGAGTGTCGCCCTATTAGTGTCGCCCAAAGGTACGAGCTATAGGCATCACTTACTTGTGTAGCCAAAATGTGTGATCAATGGGCATCAAAATTTTTGTGGCCCAATGGTATATAGTAAGGGCGTCATGTTCATTTGTGACCCAAATTTATAATTTATGGGCGACATTGTCTTGTGTGGCCCAAAAGATCATATTATGGGCGACATTTGTTTGTGTGGCCCAAACAATCAAATTATGGGCGACATTCCTTTGTGTGGCCCAAATGTATGAGTTACTAGATTCATTTGTTTTTGTACTGGAGCACAACTTTCTTGCAATTAGTAGCTCAAAATGAGATAATCATTGACACCTGTATGATTTTAGATGATAAAAGTACTCAACATAGAGAATTAAATATATTATTATCAATGTACAAAGAACAAGTATTTTAACAATATATACATTTGAGGTTAATTATGTACAAAATAACAAATCATAAAAAAACCTTGCACAATCTATAGTACAAGAACTAGCTAACTTAAAATTCGTTATACATACACATGGATCATAAAAACATACACATTATGAGTCAATAAGATAAAAATCGTTCAATTAAATTCGTTATACATACACGATCTTGAACTTTACATTCAAAGTTAAAACATACCCGTATGAATTGACCTGAAAAAAATTAGAAAAACACATAATGATTCGATGAGAAAAAAGCTATTGTGCATTTCCAAAGCTAATACAATATACACAATAACAATAAAATAAGGCACACAAAAAATATATTAATATATCCCAAATCCATGAATAGAATTTGAAGAATGACATACAAGATAAAAAAGTTCAGCATAGTACCAAATATATGTGTAATTAATTATTTTCCGACTAACTTCCGACTAAATTTTAGTCGGTAAATTTTCCGACCAAATTTTAGTCGGTATTTGGTCGGTGATAATTTTTTTTTTTTTTGATTTTTTTGGTTGACCAAATATAGATATAAGTTAAAAAACTTTTGATATATAATATAAAAGTTGATGTGATGTAGTGGTTACTACTATGGTCATGCAAACCAAAGGTCTCTAGTTTAATCCAAGCCAACAACATATTTTACTATTTTATTAAAATGTTGTCTTATAATAATAGTTTTGCATTATTAATTTATTTTGTCATACTAGTTTAATTTGTCGGTACTCGAAATGTTTAATTTGCATTATTAGTATATTAATAATATACAACGACTAATAATATACTCATACAACTATTAATATACAAATATTATACTAAACTTAATACGACTAATAATATATTTAAACTATACTAATACGACTAATAATATGCTTATAATGCACTAATACGAGTACTAATACATCAATTACAACTAATAATATAATATTAATAATATAATATTAATACACTAATACATTAACTAATAATACGACTAATTATAATACTAATAATACAACTAATAATACACTAATAAGGGTAACACTATACGACGACTAAAAATACATTAATACGACTAATGACAGACTAATACAACTAATAATAATACTAATACTACACTAATACGACTAATATTATCCGAATACATTGAGACAACTAATGAGTCGTAGTACAACTAATAATAATACATAATACTCACAAGAGTAGTATTATGCTAATACAAATAATAATATATTAATACTATATTAACATAACTAATACTATATTACTAATTTTATTACGACTTATTATAAACTAATACAACTAATAAGATATTAATACTACCCCTAATAAGATGATGATGATATACTAATACGACTAATAAGATATTAATACTATATTAAACTATATCAATATGACTAATACAACTATTAAGATATTAATACTGTATTTATATGACTAATACTAGGACTAATATTATTACGACTTATTATAAACTAATACAACTAATGATGATGATGATGATATACTAATACGACTAATAATAACTAATGCGACTAAATAGCTAATAAAGTACTAACAATGCACTAATATGACTAATAATAACTAATACGACTAATATTGGCAAATACAACTAAATAAGGTACAAATAATGCACTTATAAAACTAATAATATAATAATAATACACAAATACGACTTGGTGTCATGTGTGTGCCACGTGGGCGTGACGTGGCAGATAATTCAGAAAATTTTTTAAAAAATATTTTCGACTGACCTGCTGGTCGGAAAAGTGGTCAGAATTTTTTTTTTTTGTCATTTTTTGTTGATACTGAAATAGTGCTTACCGACCAATTTCTGACTATAGGGTGGTCGGAAATTTCCGACTAGACTAGTTAGTCGGAAATTTCCGACTAGACTAGTTAGTCGGAAAATTCCGACTATTTTCCACCTAAAACGATTTACCGACCAATCTGAGCCGACTAACCCAAAATAGTCGGAATTTAGTCGGTATAGCTCTATACCGACTAAATTTCGACTATTTTGGGTAGTCGGAAAATTGTTTTTTTTTTGTAGTGTGATTTCATAGACACATTTAATAATAAAATCATGAATTATAGGTTCAAATCCTAACCCTAGAAAATGGATCTACTTACTATTTATAGTGGAAACAATGAACACAAACCCTAAGATGATACAACATTAGGTATGTTAAAAAAAATGACCCGCTTGATCCAACCCGTCGACCCGCATCATAAACGGCGGGCATATTTTCAAAAAACTTGTAAACTACGGGTCGGGTCATGGGCCGAAAATAAATCTTAAGCGGGTACCGATGACCAGCTTTTAAAAAAGAAAAATTTATTTTTATGTGTATTTTGCCTTTTCATTCTCATTTTTTAGCCATGATGATAGGGGAATGGTAGGCCAAGACTATCATGTTGTTTACTCATATCACGAAGTAAATATCAACCATTGTTGCAAGTATATCTCATTCCACAGCCGTTAATGCCATTTCAATTTTTTTATGAATGCATCTATACTTCATGCAGGTCTTGGCCTGGAAGTTTGAGATTTATTTTCTCATTATATTAAGCAGCTCCTTTGCGTGTTTGATACTAGCTTAGTAGCTTGCTGTGTGTTTTGAAGAAAAACTCGACAATTACACACGCCACAACATCGACTATAAGCTAGAAATTGTCATTCCAAGCGAAAGATGTAAAGAAATAACTAAGCCACAAATAAAACCGGGTACCCGATGTCCCGACTCGACTTATTCGGGTACCCGAAATCCGGGTACCCGTATAAATTGGGTCGGGACACTGGGCCATTAAAAAAGGTACCCGACTAAAATGTCGGGTACCCACTAATCACTAGTGGAAAAAAAGCTATTGGTTGCTGCTAATTGGCTGCGGTTTTAGCGTATACGTAGCCAATATATGAAATTACAAAAAAAAAAAACTCAATGGCTGCGGTTAGGTTACATGTCCGCAGCCAATATATAAAATTTCAAAAAAAATTTCATCAATGGCTGCGCTTGGGTAAATGTCCGCAGCCAATAAGTTGAAATTAAAAAAAAAACCTTCAATGGCTGCGGTTTGCCTTAATGTCCGCAGCCAATACTCTTTTCAAAAATGCGCTCAACAACGTTCATTTTCTTAAAATCATCCTAAACCTATTGTTTCATATTTCACACTCTTCTACTTCTCAAAAGCTTCGAAAACCTACTATTCTCAAAAGCTTCAAGGTTTGTTCGAAAATCATCCTAAACCTGTTGTCTTCTTCTTCTTCAACCCACGAAAATCATCCTAAACCTATTGTTCTTCTTCTTCTTCAAGGTACATCTACTGTTCGTAATTCTTCTTGAAACCCATTGAAATTCTTACTATTGGCTTTCATCTTCTTCCTTCGAAATTCTTCAAGGTATTCCTACAAGTTTTTTTTTTGAAATTAGGGGATTATTAGTAAACTTATTGTTTTGTGATGTTGTGTGCCAACTTAACACTTATTGTTGAAAATTTTCATAATTGTTGTTGTTGTAATTTTCGTAGTTGTTGTTTTTGTTGTTGTTTTCATAGTTGTTTTCATAATTGTTGTTGTTGTTGTTGGTGTAGGAAGTACTAGATAATCCTTGCAACTCGGTGGCATAATTCTTCTCATGATATTCATTGTTGTTGTTGGTGTTGAAATTTTCATTGTTTTTGTACAAATTTTCATTGTTGTTGTTGTTGATATCATCCATGTTGTACAAGGTGGTGGAAGGTGGGTCCAACCCGGTTTCATGCCCATAAAGGCCATAACCGGTTTCGGTGGTTTGAGGGATGAAAACGGGTTGTTCATCGGATTGTTGTTTTTTTAAGTGAACAAATTCTTTTTAAGTGAACAGTATTGTAAAGGAAGTAAGAAGGAATGGGAAAATGAGTAGGGTTTAGTGGGTTTGAAATTTGATAAGCGGAGACCACGAACTCCATTGCTCAGGTTCCGGAAACTTTTCCCGAGCCAGTGGTAAAGGTACATATAGTTTTTAAATATATAAGCGCGTATTTATTTAAAATGCAACGTGTTTTAATAATTTATTATGATGTTAATTGTACTAAACGACAAATTTTCAGGAGACGAGTCCTTGCTCTCTTTTGCTGCCTCAGTTAGGCGTTGCTCGTGGTGGCGACTTAACTGAGGTTGCATACGATATGGCGCAACCAACCCATAAGGGGCAAACAGTGCATTCAATGCCTGTTACAAGTGGCCACATTAGTGTGACGGTGGAAACTATCATAAAGGGGTTCGAAGATTTCTCACTTCCGGTTCCAATGCCAGAATGGACCCTTGAGAAACTATCGGACACCCAAGGTAGTTTCGTCACATGGCCATATGTTTGGGTCCGATTCACTGCCAAGGTAATAATCTTTTGTATTATCTTATTTGTTTTTATTATTTCAATTCCGTGATTATTACACTAATTTAATTGTATAAATTGAAATAGAAAAAGAGTTCAAAGGGCTCTAAGAGATAGATCGGTTCCTCATCGTCGGTGGCAATCACTCCACTCTTGACTGATGAGGAGCTTAAACATCTCTCTCCAGATTGCCTGTGGATGCACAAAGGTGCATCTCGCATGCGTGAGGAGGACCCAATTATTCTACCCCTGAGCACGGAACAATTCTGCTTTGTCAAGGAGCCTAGCGTCATTATTGGTCCTAGTGACATTGGGCAATTTTTGCGAGGGGAGATGTTGAATATCGCCCTTATCCATGTCTACATGATGTATGTGATGTTCTTATCTTACAATTTAGGTTTTATTGTTTAATTTTTTTAATAATCGAATTACTGACAAAATTTTCTTATTCGTGAGTTTAGTGCGGCTTACGAGGAGTTCAATTGCCTCGAACCTCCAATAAAATTTGGATGGTTTGATCCTGAGTCGATTTCGGGTGGTAAGAGTTAGACTGATCAGGATGACGTCAAAGCATACGTTGAACGTGCTCTGAAACATTCATTGAGATCTAAACACACGTTCATTCTGGCCCCATACTATGAAAGGTGATTAGTTTTATTTTTGAAATTGAACTTATATTTTGATTTTTACTTATGTTCACCTATTCTCTATCTTGTTGATTTAAAATCGTGGTTTTTGTAGTGTGCATTGGATACTTTTGGTCATATGTCCTATGGCGAATACGGTGCACGTCTTCGACTCATTACATCAAGGACAAGCCATGCCTCGCAACATAAAATTCAAAGCTTTGTTGAATGCGTAAGTTTATAAATTGTCAACCAATTTCATTTAAGTGTTATAATAAATAGTATTAAATAAATATTTATTCTTTCCCCATGTGTTTTAGTGTTATGAAGAAAATGCGTCGGGACATGGGATCTGCTGTGAGAGCCACATACCCGAAATGGAGAGCAGTAAAGGTACATATAACACTATTTGGTATATATTATTGTGTTGAATTAGTTAGAATTGAAAACAATTGTCAAATGTTAATAAAATAGCTTAAACTTGGTTTGTTATGCACGAAACTTGGCACACAACACTATTTGGTATATATTATTGTGTTGAAGTTGTTAGAATCGAAAATAATTGTCATATGCTTGAAATGAAGTGTTAAGTTGCGTTTTTTAACGTTTTGGAAGCGTTTTTAATTCGGCACTAACATATATAATATTTTTTTATAGTGTTTTCAACAAAAAAATAGCATTTACTGCGGTTACTACGTGCTTAAATTTATGGAAGATATCATAAATGCCGTGAAGAAAGTCGGGGTACAAAGTATTGATTCCGTAAGTATTTATTATGTTTTTAAATTATAATATTATAAATATGAAAAATTCATGATATACCACTGAGTTTCTTCATAATTCACCATATACTACATCAAATGTTGTAGATCACCATATACTATTGAGTTTTAGTCCGTTAGCACAGAATACCATTAATGACAAATTCCGTTAGTCTGCCGTTAATGGTAATTATTAATTCACCATATACCATTACTTTTTTGTTTTTTTTGCGTCAAATACCATATTTTAAAATATAGTTATATTCAAAAGAAATGTCATCCAAACGAAGTATTTAACGAAATATAGTTATATACAAACCAAGTTTCACACAATTGTTACATTAACCAATGGATATAACTATATTTTAAAATGTTGGTATTAAAAAAAAAAAGGAATTATATATTAATAAAGGTTAAATTAATTATAGATCTACAACATTTGATGTCGTATATGGTGAATTATGAAGAAACTCAGTGGTATATCATGAAACTTACCTATAAATATTTATTAGAAAATCTATAATATATATGTACTAACTTTTTAATAATTTCTTTTAATACGTAGATTATATACGACACTCCAAGGGAAACACGTGTATATTTCTAATTTATGTTGGTAGCTTATGTTTCGTAGTGGTGTACGTTAAGTTTATGTATATATATTTGTATATATTATATATATTATATAATTTATTTGTAAATGCACAATTAAATTATTTATGTATATTATATATATATTATTTTGGTGATAATTAATGGTGATTATAACTGGTTTATTATTGTTAAATATTTAAAATATCAATAAAACAAAAAAAAATTTAAAAACATTACGTTGGCTGCGGTTTTGGGCCTGTCCGCAACCAATAATGTGGCCCAAAATTGGGTTTCTGAAAAACACACTATTGGCTGCGGACAGGTCCAAAACCGCAGCCAATAGTCTATTTTTGCTGTGTTTTTTAACCGCAGCCATTGTTTAAAGCTATCAGCTGCTACCACAAGTGCTTGGGTCCAAAACTGCAGCCTTTAGTGGCCTAAAAACCGCAGCCTATGAGGTTTTTTCCACTAGTGAATGAACACCCCTACTAAACATGATAAAATATGATAATAATGAAATTTGAAAGGAAAACAATAATTAAACTATGAGACACACTATTAAAGATCCAAGAGACAAAAATAGGAATAACAATACTACTTTTATTAAAAAAACAATTTTTAAGAAAACTATTAAAGTTTGACAAGGAAAGATTCAACAAATACAAATTTGATAAAGAAAGATTAAACTAATATAATGAGAAACTAAATCAAAGACAAGAAATTAAAAGCTTACAACACTTAAAG
The DNA here is from genome assembly GCA_019425755.1 of Amaranthus cruentus. Lineage (NCBI taxonomy): Eukaryota > Viridiplantae > Streptophyta > Magnoliopsida > Caryophyllales > Amaranthaceae > Amaranthus > Amaranthus cruentus. The sequence continues at coordinate 6,710,267 of CM033450.1, forward strand.
ATGGTGTTCAATGGAGAGGAAGATGAAGGAGGAAGGAGGACGAAGAAGAGGTTATCAATCTCCCCCCTTATGCTCCCTAAAGGAGGAAGGAGGTTATCAAGAGGAAGGAGGAAGGAGGAAAGAGGAAGGAGGAAGATGAATTATCACTAAATAAACCCTTGGAATTTAATTAAAAAAATAAAGATAAAAGAAATAATACAAAATTAAATTAAAGTAATGAAAAAAATGGGTTGCACGAAATCCAGAAGAAAAAGCCTAGTCGGCGGCCATCTCCATGACAAGGAAGCCGAGTCGGCCTTTTTGGCTTACAATTTCAACGAAGTTCAAACGATCGTCATTTCTTGCTCGGTTATCAGAATTGGGAATATGATATATCGTTAGAAAGTTCTTGAAGTCTAGTTTTCAATGTTGTAAACCTTGAATTAATGCAATCTTCCTATCAAAAGTTATGGCCAAAAGCGTAGACATGTATCAAATTTCACCTCAAAACTTTTGCATAAGAAACACTCTTCTACTCTTTTGCTTATTTTCTTTGTAGAACATCTTCACCCGAGCTAAAATCTCCTTAGTGAACTCCGTCATCATTAAAACCATAAGAATTATGCTTAAATCAATCAAAACCACTCAAAATCAACATGAATAACCAAAACGAGTAATGTTGCATAAATCTTCTAAATAAGCACGGAATTTGAAACAGCTGCATTATTAATGAGATTTCATTAGTCATTTTTTAGCACCTAATTTTTTTTCTTTTAATATTTGTCATTCACTAATTAAAATTTAATTAGTGATGGTAGAGATTTGAAAATTTTCTACGATGATTAGAAACTTGTTAAATCGTAACGTGGTTATGAATCATAACAAGAAACGTAAACTTTGGAGGTAAAACTTAAAGTTGAGCAACTACCGATAATAGTTCGAGAAAATTTTAATTATTACCCAAGCATATTATTTAATCTGATGGGAGTAAATTAAATATTTCATACACATATACAAGTGATTTTTAAACATGAAGTACAAGTTACATAACTTGTTACATGTACAATAATTTTTACCCAAACCTTAAACTATCTTAGATAAACCTTTCCTACACTATAATAGACCAAAATGAGACAAAAATCCCCTCCAAAACAGCCCCAAACAGCAGCATATATGGCTGTCCCATACTCTTTGTTCACTTACATACGCTACCTAAACACTCTACCCAAAACCCCCTATTGTTCTAACCTAGATTATACATCATTACAAGCATGCAAGAGACTAATATTTGAAGCAACAACACTCTATTTTCTGAATAAGAATTCAGCCATAAACACCCAACACATTGCTCCCAAGTTCATCCATGAACAAACACTAGCATCCTTCAAACATTCAACTACTAAAACACCTTCTTTTCTCATCAAATCTTCTTCAAAAACCCATCTAAAACTTCTGAAAATTTATGTTTATAAACTCAAATATTCCATAAAAATAATCTTCATTTCAAGAGCTTTCCATAGACACCAAACTTGAAGAAATCCACCAAGCATAGAGTAAGTTATGATCATTTCTTTATTCCACTAGTTTTTGTTAAAACTTGTTCATGAAGAACACTCTTACATGAATCTTTCTATAAACTAAGATCATTTTAATATGGATATTTTTGTATCTAAAACTAAGAAAATTATCACTTATAAAACCTCTATAAAAAAAAATTCGATTATAATAGAAAGTAAAAGAAAAGAAAATGTTCTTTTCACAAACTTATATATTTTCTTACTTTAAAAATTTAAGTAAAATTATGAGACTTGATTAAGTATGTTGTTCAACATAATAAGTATACTCCAAATATGTTAAAATCATCACAAGTATTAGTTTAACAACTCCAACTAAGGAAAGTTAAGTGCATGTTAGAAATCCAAAATTATTATTGATTTTTGGATGAATGCAATATGTTTAGTTGAAGAGTTGGAGTTGAGGCTTGAAGGCCAAGGACCCGAAGTTGGAACCACTTCTAAGAACGCATCGGAGCTTACGTAGGAGCTTACGAAATACTTATATAGGCTTGGAGTCGAGGTATGTCACATGGGGTGATTTTTAAAGGGTTTAAGAACAAGTTGGGAAAGTTTTGTATAAACTTGTTTTTTTTTATTTTTTTTTTTTAAAATAAAATTCCCAAAGAGAAGTTCTTAAATCTTGAAAAATGATATCAAAATGATAATTTTGAGTATGCAATGATTTATTACATGTATTATTATTGTGGGCATCATGCATGTTGATTTTAAGAATTGTTGTATGTTTAAAGGCATGATTTACACTACTTTGTGAAAGTAATTGTGATGGAAATGGTTTTATGGACTTAGAAAATATTTGAAATGCATTTAGAGTAATTTTCAGTAGCTATATGTTAAAATAATCTCTTGAATAATTTTGTTGAAATTTATTCGTTAAATCGATATTTTAATGGGTTTTAAGGTGTTAAATACTCTTATTATGAAATATGGTATTACATAAACTCTTGATCATCAAAAATAATTAATAAAATCATATTATAATGTCTCCAACAAGATTTGGCCAGAATATATTTAATTTGGAATTTTTCATGATTTTTGAGTAATCGTTAAATTGTTTATCGGTAAATTGTTAAATAGTAAAATATAAAACAATTACTAAATGAAGACATATGGGCTTGATATTTTTGTCACATACTTATATGGACATTAAATAAATTTGGTAAAATTTTGAGAAGATTTTGTTGACGTTTAAGGACCTTAATAATTTTTACTCGGTTAGTAATAATCGGTAAGTTAGAAAACGGTAAAATACAAAATAAATACTAAATGACGTCTTTTGAGTATGAAAAATTTATGAGACACTTATATAAACAGTATATACATGTCGAAAAATTTATATGGATTTTGCGTGACCAAATATGGACTTAAATAAATTTTATTCGGTTTATCGGTAAAATAACAATATTAATTATTAAAAATACCCCACACGGTTTTTAATGGTTATTTTAAAATTTTATATTCCTTAAAACAGTTTCTGAAACATCATAAAAGTTTTTATATTAATTTATTTGAACTTAAATAATTTTAAACCGATTTTATTGATTTATAGATAAAATGTCTATATAAAAAAATATAAAATATTATACATGACATTTATTAGTTAAAATGAGCTAATAAAATTATTATATGACTTCTAGAACTTTAGTAAAATTTTATTAAGCTAATTATTGATTATTTACTAATTTATCAAATTAATAAATATTGCTTAATTATTTAAAGGTGTAATATTGTTAATTAAATTTGAGTAAAAATAGACCTATATCAAAAACTTATAATTTTTTTAGTAACCTACTGCCTCATAGTATAAAATAAGTTTTACTTAGATGGCTTATAATTTTTTTTATGGACTTAAAATACCATTTAAATAACGGTAAATACCTAAATCGTCGAAAATAATCATAAAATCATTATAAGTGGCATAACCAATCATAATCTGATGGGACAACCTTAAACTCATTTTAATTAAGGTATTATAATGACTTGATTAATTTGAGCCTTGTTGGAGAATTAATATGTATTTTTGTAAATCAATTATCGATTTTATTATCGGCAAAACTATTTCGTATTTAAGGAAATAGTGTTTTATGAAATATTTTGTCATAATGATTTTAAAGACTTATGAACTATATCATAGTTATTTTGAATTAATTTCAAAACTCTTTGATTGAAACTAAACATTTTAGTGGTTTCCTTGAAAAATCGTCTTGAATTTTTAATCACTTTTTGTAGCGATGCATTTCCACACATGCTAGTGATGCCCCAATATAATACAAAGGTTATGTTTGATGATATGATTATGCTAAGCATGTTTTACCCATGTGGGAAATATTATGATTTGATTTTTGCTATATTGTAAAGAAAGTATGTTTTGCTATGTTGCAAATAAAAGATGTTTATCTTAAGGAAAAAGGTTGCTAAGCATGAAATTACCCAGTGAGGATGTTTTTATTCAGTTATATATAATTCCAAATTTGCAAAAAATCTTTTGAAGAAGTTAATATTTTTGACTTTAAAAATGCTATTGAAATTTCAAGGTGTATATTATATACACAAAAAAAATGTTTTAGCCTAAATGGCGGGTACATATGCCACAACAAATGTTGTGTGCATGATTAAACGGCTCACCAATGCTGAGCGCTTATTGTTCACAATACCATTGTGTTACACTTGCCGAACATGTCGTAGACGGTAGACCGACTACCAAACGAGTCACAGGATGACTCACAGAGTACCCATGCAAACTTATGATATGAGTTTGAAATTGATTGGATCCATTGAGATCTTATGATTTATGATGAAATTTGAGAATTTGAAATTACTATAAAACCATTGAACTGGGTTTGAATGATAATATGATTTATCAAATGAAAAAGCATCTTTCAAATGAAATTACTCAAATCAAAAGGTTTTGATAACTTGTTTGACGGACACTAATGTGTTTATACTCAGCCTTTTTGCTGATACTATGCTTTGTATGTTTTTCCAATGGTTTTGTTTTTAGAGTAAACCCCTATGGCACCTCGACGAAGAATGGATATGCGAGCGGAAGATGAACCCGAGTTGGAGTATGACTCCCCTTTCGTTTAGATCTCTTTATTGTATTTGAGAGACTATTAGTTGGTTGTTTAGGTTTGGACTATTTTAAGGATGTAATTTGAACTTGGACTTATTTCGATATGGTTGTAATTTTCCTTTATTTTAGACAGTTAAGACTTCCGTTATTTTGCCTTGGTTGTGGTTCAGGTATTCTACTTGGACATTGGTTTATCCTTTAAGTAATCCCCTTTATTGTGTTGGCAAAAGCAAGCTTCCGCTTGATTAATACTAAATTCCAATTAGTCTTTGCCTTCATAATTCAGGGCGGTTACAGTTGGTATCAGAGCCAAGGTTTTGGAAGCTTGTCTAAAATATTTGGAAAATTAGATAACTAGTCTAACTTAGAGAAGTTGAAGTTTGGAGTAACCAATGAAAGTAATTAGGAAATAAATTTAAATTAAGGATTATTGGTAAAGAAATGATTTAAGTTGTAAGTCTAACTTAAATCAAATAATTAACTAAGTACCATTAGTAAACTAGAAGTCTTAAAGGTTCTTAGTAAGCATGTGATGATCTAATTATGTGGCTAAGTTGCCTAAGCATGACGGTACATTAAGTTGAGGGTAAAGTCGTCATTAATAGTGTTGGAATATCGAATGAGATGGAAATTGACAAGTTAGTAAGTTACTAAGTCAATAAGAATAAAGAAAGAGTGTTATGCATATGCATACCTATTTGTCTTAAAGGCATAATTATTAATTAGTTATTACCTCATGGCAGGAACCAAGAGGAAATCGGGGAAGGAATGGATCCCCAAGCTCAGCTGAATATCTTAACAGAGCAACTTAGAGTCATACAAGAGACCAATGCTCAATTAGTTCAGCTTATAGCTAACCAACATGCTAGTGTGGATGACGAGACTAAGTTCTACAAAAGGCTTGCTACACACAGGCCTAAGACCTACAATGGTGCTACAGATCCAGTTGTCCTTGAAGATTGGATCAATGAAACTGAGAAAATTCTTGAGGTGGTGAACTGCCCTGAAAATCTGATGGTTAAACTTGCAGCATTCTATTTAGTGGGACCTGCAGAGCTTTGGTGGAGAGCCCTAAAGGGTGTCTCGTCTGCCTCCACATCTGCTGGTGGAGCAGCACAACCCACAAGTTGGAGATGGGAAGATTTCTTGAAGAAACTAAGGGAGAGGTTCTACCCAGCAGCTCTACAGAGACAAAAAGAATCAGAATTTCTTTACCTAAGGCAGCATTCTCTTAGCGTTACTGAATACGCTAACAAATTCTTAGAGTTGGCTCGATTTGCTCCAGACTATGTGCGTGATGAGAAGAAAAAGATGGATCGTTTCTACAATGGTCTCAACTTCAGCTACCAAAAGTTGATGGGCCAATATGAGTCTTTTCAAGCTATGTATGAACATGCTGTGGAGAAAGAAATGGTCTGCAAGAGAGAGGAAGATATGAGGAAAAAGAGATCGGGTGGAGACCAGGGAGGTCAGAGCAAGAAGCCTAAAGCTGAGGGAAACTTCAAGGGGAATCAGAACCAAAACCTCAGAAACTTCCAGAACCAAAACCGCTTGATTAATACTACTTGGACATTGGTTTATCCTTTAAGTAATCCCCTTTATTGTGTTGGCAAAAGCAAGCTTCCACTTGATTAATACTAAATTCCAATTAGTCTTTGCCTTCATAATTCAGGGCGGTTACAGAATTACTAACAACGACCATCAATATTAAAGAGTATAAAATGATATAAATAAGTGCAAATAATTGCAATTATCAAACTCCCCCATGCCTAACCTTTTATCGCTCTCGAGAAAATCAAGGTTGACAATAATTAATGAAGGTTAAGACACGGTCTTTAAACTTAGTCTACTTCTTATGCCTCCCTTTCTTAAGGTCCTCTAATCCCCTAGTGTGACTAAGTGTCCAAAGAACCATACCACTTCCCCCCAGACTTGTCACACTATGAACGCAATAACAAGAGATGATGGAAAGTGAAGCACAACAACAACCTAAACTTAAACCTCCTTATAACTCCTAGAGACAATGAAAATGAAAAAATTCTACACTTAATCCTCCAATGTGACCTACCCAAATACCTACCTTATGACTCTCACTTCTTATGTCGCCGACTCTAAAAACAAATGAGATACAAAAATTTTAGAAACTCTCTTTATCTCTCATTTCGCCTAAGAATTCATTTTTGGGTTTCGTCCTAGCCACTTATTAATTTTTCCAACTCTCACTTGCTCACCTACTCATGCCGCTCTTTTGCCTAGGTTGCCCTTTGGGGTTGTCAACCTAGCTGGGCTTTTCTCTTTTCAAGTATGTTTCCCTTTTTCAATGAACAACATGTACAAATTAAGTAGTGAAAATCAAAGATACAATATGAATGCAAGCTAATTAAGGATGTACAAAATATATAAGATCGAGAATATGAGTAGCAAGAAGGTATTCATCAACCCTTACAGAAAATAGAGTCTTCAGTAACCCTGGATGAAACAAATCAAAGCATGAATAGAGAATGCAAAGCTAACTAATAAACTCCAATGATGAACTGAGATAGCACTGTCTTACCTCTTATAACATGAAACACTGGTTCTCCTTATGGCTTCCAAAAGAAAGAGACTTTCTATCTTAATCTTCCTTGCTCTCATTGAATAATCTCACTTTGAGACTATAAAAATCCCAGACCCCTTGTCAACCTCAAACCATCTCAACTTAACATCACCAGAACCATCGGAATTTGGTAGGATTTTGGTTGGAAAATGTTTAAAAATCTTTTTTCCTGTCATTTTAGAATAAATTCTGAAATAGTGTTTTCCGACTAATTTCCGACTAATTACTAGTAGGAAATTAGTCGTAAATTCGATGATAGTTGGAATTTTCGACTGACTTTTCGACTAACCAAAGTCGGTCGAAAATCCCGACTGTTTTCCTACTAAAATGAATTTCCGACCATTTTGAACCGATTAACCCAAAATAGTCGTAAATCAGTCGGTATAGCTCTATACTGACTAATTTCTGACTGTTTTGAGTAGTCAGTAAGTTGTCTATTTTGTAGTGAAAGAAACAGAGAAAGTATTTATTTTCAACATTCTTCAACACCATTTTTTGTAGTGAAAGAAACAGAGGAAATATTTGAAAGGGAAAATTGTCAAAAAGTACCTAATAAAAAAATTCTAAAAAATACCTAATAAAAACGTTTTGTCAAAAAATACCTAACAAAATTTTTTTCTTTTCCAAAAAGTATCAATTAACGTTTTCCTTCAGTTAACCGTCAAATATAACGGTTGACTGGTCAAAATCGAAAAGTCTTCATCCTCATCTTCAATTTCTTTTCCAATTCAATTTCCATCAGTTTACTTCCTCTACCTTTTACTCAAAATTGAAGTTAAATTGAAAAAATAATAGAAGTCAAATTTCGTCTAATATTAACAAGCCAAATCCTAACGCTAATTAAAATCATTCGTTAACAGCAATCCAGAATCACAATTACATAAAAATAAAATAAACAAAATACAATTTAGAAGGAGTAGAAACAAAGTACAAAGGGAAAATCAAATGGTTGAAGAACCATACCTGCACGAAACATGTAGATAATTATCCTTGTCTCTCATACATTACGCTTACGCAATTGTTTAAAGATTGGATGGCAATATTTAGAATAGTTTAGATTGTGTCCGAATGTCCGATCAATAAGAACTTTAAAAGATCCAATACAAGTATACGACACTTAACACTGATACCATTAGCAGCAATACACAATTGGATATCACTAATATGTCAAGATACTTCAAATTTCGACAATTTTCCCCAAAATTAGGCATGGCAATTGAGATATTATTGGAATAAAGATCCAAAAACTCCTAATATTTTGCGAGAAACATCCAATATTTTGAGAGAAAGCCCAAAATGAGCGACTTTCAAATCCTTGGAAGAATCCAATAAATTGAAGGAAATATTCAGGTTTGATAATGAAAAACAAGAAGAAAAATTTGATAAATCAAGGAAAGACCCAAAAATGGAGTTTTGAGATAGGTCAATTTCTGAAAGTGAAGAAGAGCAAAGAGAGAAAGGTTTAAGAGAACTAGAAATATTTGAAGCAGCCATGGAAGGAGAGCATGAAGAGGAAAGGCAAAAAGGGAAGAAGAAGAAGAAACTAACATTGGTGAGGTCAAATTCAAGATTTAACGGCAATTTATCGGAAAAAACTTTTAAAGGATCACATTTGTAATCATCAAGAAAAACTGGGGGTACCATTGAAATTAAAAATAAAAAACACAGGGATATCAAAAATAGAGTGCAATAACACAGGGATACCATTGATAATTTCCCAAATATAAAACAAAGAAAAAGTAAGTCACACGCATCATTATTAGTTTATTACTCTAGTGCATTCTTTATTACTACTTTCTTCGTTTCATATTACTTGTACCAAATTAATTTTTACACTACTCATCATTCTATGGTAATTTACATATTTCGGTTATTATAAAAGAAAAAAATATAGTCATATGGAATTTTGTTTTATTCGTCTCGTCGCATATTTTCATAATATCAGAATTTTATAATTTTTAGTTATGTATAACTCTAGATATATACAATCCAACAAACGCATTGAATTACCCACAAATATGTTTGGTGCAAGTATTTTAATACGGAGGAAGTATAACTTTTCTTCGACAAATAACCGAATTATTTATATTCATTTTTCTGTGGAAATTATTTTTTACTCCTTTCTTTATCTTTTATCTTTATTTCATCAATAAATTATCAAATGATGTCTTATCCAATTTTCATTGTCATTTCACAACTTTAAACCTTCCTCACCAATATGCATATCGTAAAATCTTTTTAAAATTTAAATTTTCATGTATTCCTTGCATCTTATTTGTAGTATCGTTATAAACAACGGATAATTGTTGGATAGTTAAGAAAAGAAAATAATCTATATATATATACAATATACCTATGAAGAAACGATTAGTACACATGTCGACTGTACAATGAAAATGTTCCCACTCTTTTCATGTTCTTATTAGGAAAATATTTTTTAGCATATCATGTAATATCTTTCTAATTAGATATGTAGTATCTTTAAATACAACGGATAATTGTCGGATAATTAGGAAAAGAAAATAATTTTGAAATAGTTTTACTTTTACATAGATAATCCTATATATTACTTACATGGCAATATAAAAAATAAAAAAAATAAAAATAAAAAAACTGCACAAATCAAATAGATTACCCATTAAATTATTTAAGTAAATAAGTAGGATAATACATCGGTGAAATAAATTTCAAATGATAATTTTATGACCTATATTGGACAAGTTTATAATATATAAATAAATGAATTAAGTTATATGTTAATTTTTATAGTAAAATATGTTCTTTAAGCTGAAAACTTATTGTAAGGTTTTACATTTAAATTATTTTTTATATTATTTTTCATGGGTTGAAATTTTCTATTATTTTATGTAATTAGTTTTAATCTACTCTGTATTAATAAGTGCATAATTTTATGATTGTGCTTTATATAGTAGTATATTAGTAATATGTATCTCAATCTAATAGCAATGTTTTTACAGTTTTTAAAACAAATCAATTTATAGTTTCAATATACTTAGGAGTCATATGATAACTTAATTACACATGTAAAATTAGTAATGTTGTGATTAAGTGTGACTTGAGTGCACAAATTAAAAGGTGCATTCATGAGTGACTCTTAGGATGGAATCCTATCAGGTTGTTTATTGGTGATTTAAGTTGGTAACTTAATATGGTGTTGAATGTGATGGTTAAAGATGAATTAATGGGACTTAATGAAGAAGTGTAATGGTTTAATGCAAGATGCTCTACTATGCAAGTTGAGCAGAAACTGTCCAGGAGGGATCTGGTGGTCGCTCGACCTCCGCTCGACTGGCCGCTGGACCCGAGCGGATCCGCTCGACCCGAGCAAAATGTTCTATTTGGTCGAGCAACAAGTCAGAATGTATCCAGTAGCTTTTGTTTCTACGCTCGACCTAGCCGCTCGACCACCTACTTCGCTCGACCTGGTCGAGCGGACCCTCTGACGGCATAGGATGTTATTTTTCGACGGATCAAATGCTTGTGGAAGTTACAACTCATTTAACTCAGCTGATCAATGGTGTTTATTATGTTATTTACTCACTATAATAAGCATGTGTAACTCCTAAAGTATCTAGCACTATAAATAGAGACCTAGTGTGGTCATCCAAACACATCCACAAAATACCCCAAGCCTAAACACTTAGCCTCATCTCTTCTCTAATTGTAATCTCAATTATTATAATATAAGAGTTACTACACCGGAGGACGTAGCCAAAATTTGGGTGAACCTCGTTAATATTTTGTGTCGTTTATTATTGCATTTTTATCTCTTACAAACATCGAGTTTATAGTTTGCGTAATTTGTTTCACACAAGACTTCATACTTTCGATTTTGGTAATATTGGAGATTGAAACACATCATTCAATCTCTAATACGTCATCGTTTTCAAGTAATTTTTTATTTAAATAATATATAAAATGTACTTGGGACGGGAATCTATCTGTATTTCACTAATGTTCAACTTATCTATGAGTAAATTTGAAGGTGTGTGCGAATTTAGTGTGTTGTGCTAGTTACAGCAAATACTTTGACTTGAAGTATGCGTCAATATCATCTTTACAATTTACGAGAAGTTGAGGCATTCATATTATTCCTTAGTAATTGACAAAGTAAAAATTTTTATTTGAGACCGTCTATACAATAGACGTCTTAAGTTTTGGAGCTTGCCCAATTGATAAATTAAAAAGAAAAACTAATTGGTGGTTTTGTAAGTTAAAAGGAGATATGGATTGGGCTCTTGAAAAACGTTTTTAGTATAGACGGTCTCACAAGAGAGGGTCTGTAAATAAAGTGAAAACATTTTATTTAAAAGAAAGTTTAATGAAAGGGTCCCATTTTAATATTTTGGTCTAGGGCCCATGAAAACTCAGAGATGGCATTATTACTGTTTTAATTTTGTCTCGCAAAATGTTTAGCTTTGAAAAAAAAATTATTGTGAGAGACGGTCTCTGTGAAAAAAGCATTAGATATAAGGGCTAAATAGTCTAATTAAATACAAATTAAAGAAAAAATTAGATTGTGAGTTTCTTGTTTTGAGGTCGTCTCTTTGAGAGACCGTCTCTTACAAGAGTAGCTGAACTTTGAATCACAATTGATTATATATTTAAAGATAATTGATAATTGTAATGAAAAATGAGATGTATAAAAATATATCACTACAAAAAAATTGCAAAATTGCGACCAAAACCCACCGACTACCCACTTTTAGTCGGAAAATTCCGACTACTTTTCCGACTAACCCATGTTAGTCGGAAATTCCGACTAAATGTGTTTTTGGTCGTAATTTCAAATTGAAAAAAAAATTAAAAAATAGCATTAATTATCACCGACCAACTACGACCACTTTTTAATCGGTAATTTTTCCGACCACTTTCCGACCAAAAGTTGGTCGGTAGTTGGTCGGTGATAATTTTCCTTTTTTGATTTTTTTGGTTGACTAAATATAGATATAAGTTGAAAAAATTTAGATATAGAATACAAAAGTTGTTGTGGTGTAGTGGTTACCACAATGGTTTGCAAACCAAAGATCCCTTGTTCAATTCAAACCAACAACATATTTTGTTTTTTTATTAAAATTTTGTCTTATACAAATAGTTTTGCGTTATTAATTTATTTTTTGTCTTACTAGTTTATTTTGTCGGTACTCGAAAAGTTTAATTTGCATTATTAATATATTAATAATATACAACGACTAATAATAATAATAATACTAATAGAAATAATAATAATAATAACAACGATATACTAATACGACTAATAATAACTAATACGACTAAATAACTAATAAAGTACTAATAATGCACTAATATGACTAATAATAACTAATACGGCTAAATAACTAATAAAGTACAGATAATCTACTAATACGAGTAGTAATATACTTATACAACTAATATTATACTATTGAAACACTAATACGTACGACTAATAATGTATTAATACGACTAAATAACTAATAAAGTACTAATAATGCACTAATATGACTAATAATAACTAATACAGCTAAATAACTGATAAAATACTAATAATCTACTAATACGAGTAGTAATATACTTATACAACTAATTAATATTATACTAATGAAACACTAATACGTACGACTAATAATGCATTAATACGACTAAATAACTAATAAAGTAATAATATAATGTACAAATACGAGTAATACTATATGACTAATAATACATTATTACGATTTTTATAAACTAATACAACTAATAAGATATTAATACTACCCTAATAAGGCTAATAGTATGAGTAATAATAATAATACACTATTACAACTAATAATAATAATAATAATACGACTAATCATACATTATATTAAAAGGCTTGGAAAATTCCAAGTGTCACACATTAAAATTTTTAATTTTATAATTATATTATTGACAATTTCCAACATTATAGAGTTTATTTTCTATTACATAATAACTCTACTTTTATTTCTAGTGCATAATAACTTTAACTTTATTTTTCTAATATCATATGTTTATAGATGTCGATGCTAAAAACACTATGTAATGCGCAGGTTTTTACACTAGTATTATACTAATACAACTAATACTATACTAATGATATACTAAAACGGGTTATACGAATAATAATAATAATAATAATAATAATAATAATAATAATAATAATAATAATAATAATAATAATAATACAAGTAAATATATACTAATACAACTAATAAAAATACTAATATTACACTAATATGACTAATACTATATTAATTAGACTATTACTACTTTAATAGAAATAATAATAATAATAATAATAATAATAATAATAATAATAATAATAATAATAATAATAATAGTTATAACAATAATAATAAGTGGAAGGAGTGCTATTATGTTATAAATTCATTAACATAGCTTTGAGTAACAATAACTATCACTTGGCCTACTGGTTGGACCAGATCCTTCCCAACGACATTGGTGTGTGTTTGTAAGGTGTCCACGTGGGTATGACGTGACATATTATTTCAGTGTTTTTTTTTTTTACGACCAACTAGCCTTTTAATATAAACTAATACAACTAATAAGATATTAATACTACCCTAATAAGGCTAATAGTATGAGTAATAATAATAATACACTATTACAACTAATAATAATAATAATAATACGACTAATCATACATTATATTAAAAGGCTTGGAAAATTCCAAGTGTCACACATTAAGAGAATTTTCCTAATATAACTCATTTCTTGGCTAAAAAAATGACATTTAATCTTGATCAGTATTTCTATTATGAAATTTCTTTTGACTAATAATTATTTATAGTTAAATTGAGTAAATTAGATAATATAATATAATATATAATATATTATTGACAATTTCCAAAATTATAGAGTTTAATAATATAATTTATTCTATAAAGGGTTAAAAAATAATAATAATAATAATAATAATAATAATAATAATGAATAATAATAATATATGAATAATAATAATACGACTAGTTTTATGCTAATACAACTAATATTATACTAATGATATACTAAAACGGGTTATAATAATAATAATAATAATAATAATAATAATAATAATAATAATAATAATAATAATAATAATAATAAATTCATTAACATATCTTTGAAGTAACAATAACTATTACTTGGCCTCTTGGTTGGACCCGGATCCTTCCAACTGACATTGGTGTGTGTTTGCAAGGTGTCCCTGGGTATGGCGTGGCATATTATTTCATTTTTTTTTACGACCAACTAGTGTTAAAGCGAGTGATAATTTGGTGGGAAATTTTTTTTATTCATTTTCGGTTGAATTCTTAAATAATGCTTGGCGACTAAATTCCGACTATATGGATATAAAATTTCCAAACCAAATGGGTAGTGGAAATTTCCGACTATTCTACTAAAATGACTTCAGACCAATGAGCGACTAACCCGAAAGTAAAATTTGAGTGGTATAGCTCTATACCGACTAAACTCCCACTATTTCGAGTAGTCGGAAACTTACATTTTTTTTTTTGTAGTGTATAGAATAAAGGGGGGATAAGAATCAATTTTCAAATGATTACACAGTACGAGAGATTAACTTTTGTATATGATAGAGGGTGAATTTGTTTAGAAAGAGAGGTAACTTTTAATCACAATAGAGATCACCTTAATATTGCGCAAGAATAGTAAGTATTTCATAAAAAGGAAATTAATTATTTGTTGAAAAAATTAAATCGAAATGAGAAAGATTGACCAATTAAATTGGGCATTAAATATGTCGTTAAGGTTGGTGCATATGTCCGAGCCGAGTCCGAACCATTAAAGCATTTTGGATATGGTGAAGACTTACCTCATTGGCAGCAAGAACCGAAAATTTGAAATGTATAAGATTAATTATCAAAGAAAAAGCATGGAATAAGATAGTTTTGAACTTACTTCCATTTATAAGCGTCTAACCCACCAAAGTTAGGTTCAGTTTAGTTCACACTTACTAACTGCGAACAAAGAGCACGGGTCAAAAAAGTCAAGAGGACTATTCGCAATTAGTAACTGCGAACAAAGGGGAACCCTGGTCAAACTTGGTCAAACTCTTATTTGCAGTCAATAACTGCGAATAGACCTTTTGAATTTTGTTGACGTTTTCTCTTTGTTCGCAATTAGAACCGTCCTCTTGAATTTTTTTAATTGACTTTTTCTTGTGACTTGTGGTCAAACTAGTCATTAACTATTCAAACTAGCTGTTAATTAAGCCTCTATATGAACTAGAACCTTGTATTATATTTCATTTCATCCAAATTCAATCAAATTAGGATCCAAAGGTAAGGGACTTTATCGCTAAAGTTGATTGTTTAATGCTATTATTGATTTTATGTTTAATGTGTAAATTTTATTATTGAATTTACTTAATGATTCTAACTAGACTTAGTATGTTATTTCATTAGTGTATCTCAAAGCCCCAATCAATGGAAGAGTTATGTCATTGTGGCCATGAAGTCGAATACGATCGTGATTGGAGCGATTTTGATCCTGGTCGTCAATATGTAGCTTGTCCACTTTTCCCAGATGAAGGGTTGGAATGCACCTATTTTAGTTTGGTGGGTTGATCCAGAGAACACTGAATGGCAAAAACACATCATTATTAAGCTCGATAAAGAGAAAGAAGAGCTTAGAAACGTAGATAACTTGTGAAGGGAAGCAATTGATAAGGCGCGTAGGAGTGAAGAAACCAAGAGGATACCGAAAAAATTTAAGACGCTGTTGGCCCATTTGAGTTTTGATGATGACTTAACGATTATAAACAAACAAAATGCTTTAGAGATTGTTTTATAGGTCATATATCCGATTGTCATGATCGTCGATGGTGCCTAAGAAGGTTGAGGAAGAGCATTGCTGTCAAAATCAAACGATTGAGTCACATGGACCAGTTCCAGAATTGATAAAACTAAAGTCAGTCCAGATGGAGACAACACAGTGTTCCCGACACAGCGAGTCAGAGAACTGAGTCAACGAAGAATAGGGAAATAAATTTTATTTTTATTTTTCTTATAATTGGCTTGTACGGTTGAAAATGAGTCTTACACAAAGGTTTTAATTGGCTAAAAATAACCACCTATTTTAATGGAATAAAATATCTTAGATCCTATTTTATCTCCACAAAAATAGGATTTACTATTCTTAGCTTAAACTAACCGTGGACTTGGAGTAACCTCCAAGTTTCCTATCCATTATCCCACATCCTTAGATCATGGGATTAAAGCTAGTTTTTAATTCTTGTTGGTATATAAATACTCTTGTATCCGGCACAATTACTTGCCGCGAGTGCCCCCTTCAAGAATTAAGAGAGATTAAATCAAGAAAAGGAAAAAGATAAGTTGTTCATAAATTGCCAATTAATTCAATCAATTTTTCCTTGTGCATTTCTTTGTTTTCATCCAATTTTAGAGAATTATTTTGTAAGGGTTTTATGAGTGTGTAATTTAGACTTGGGGAAGTCTAAGGGTGTAACAGGCTCAAAATTTCTAATCTTAATCATTTTCGACTAATTCTTAATTCATTCAATTTAATTTCTAGCTCTTGATTATTAAGCTCATATATCTAATTTCTAAAATCTTATATTCCAACTAATTATATATTAATTGATTTAATTTCTTATTTAATTTCCAATTGATTTTCAAGTACTTTAATTATTTAATTTTATTTAAATTCCTAATACTTGCTCGGTTTCTTAAACTACTCCAAATATGAAACTTTAAATTTTTATTATTTCTAAATGATTTTTTTAGCCCAAAGTTTTAAATAATTATTTTCTACTATCAAAATTATTTTGTTAACTTTTGGTTTACGAAAAGTTTACGTGTTAAAAAAATAAATAAATAAATAAATAAAATTCATATCTTCTTAATTAATTCCGTTAACGATTATTTTAACGACTTCAACCCTTTTACTTAAACTATTTTAAACTAGTATATTTTTATTTATAACTTTAATTAAGTTTTTAAGCTAGTTTAATACCTAAATTATTTCTAATCACCTAAACATACTTGGTCAAAACCTAACCAAATTGTTTATGTTTGCATTCTTCCACAAGTAAAGCAAACTTTGATGAACAAAATCAAACACCCCTACCCCTATATGACCAATTAGGGTGCAAGCTAAGATATGGGCTAAGATTTTGGAATTTTTTTTAATCCAACCCCTTACACTTTTGCCTCAAAAATATCTCCATATATACTAAATCCTTTCCTATTCTACCTTGCCAAAGTTGGATCAAAATCATCAAAAACATCTTCTTTCTAGCCATGTGGTTCTAAGTAGGTTAAGCTACTTATTTCTTTACTTTTACTTCCTAATATAACTTCCTAAAATCACTTAGTTAACTTCATATTTATTTAGCTAATGAATCAAGAAGATGGGAAATAAACTACTCTTTTCCATGCTATGACCATAAATTATGGAGTTTGAGTTTATTTATTTTGAGAGATTAGAACATACATCACCATTTTGGAGCCATGTTGGGTGCTTATTTTTGGGTAATTAGAATATCATCATTTCGTTGTTGAATATTATTTTGGGTACATGGGATATCACTTGGAGCTTGAAGTATTTCGATGGAGCATTACTACTTGGAGGATCTTTCTTATATTTCTTAATTAGTACTTGATACTAGTTCGTGGTGAAAGTATGGTATAACTTCTTACCCTACTCATTATGTGGAATTTTACATTATACTTACTTTATAATATGCAAAGTATGATATATATTGAGTATGTTTATGTAGGAAGTTAGTTTAATAAAATTATAATTAATATTAAATTTAGTGGTTATGCTAAAAATATTTTTAGTATGTTAATTAATAATATTTGGACATGTTTAGGAAGTTGAGTGAACTATTATATACTAGTGACATATATTAAGTACTATCAATGTTATAAACTTGTGTTACTATGTTTGTGAATTATTTAGGAATGTTATTATTAAGAGTGTTTATGGTAATATTATAGGTAATACCTTAATGTAAGCCCTTAAATTAGTTTATAAAGTTGTGTGTTATTTCATGAACATAATATTTTTTTTTTTATTTAGTATGGTTATGCTTAGGATGTTCTCATTATACTTTATTTGTATATTAAAGCTTATCCTTAAAGTTATATTAAATATTTAAATTATTGTGTATGAAGATTTTAATTTTTATAAAATTATAATTTACTATGAGAATAATAAAAATAACAAGTTAATAAAAACATATATTTGGAAAAAAATAAAATATTTGTAAGTTATTTATATTAAAGTGTTTCCTTAAATACATGAGATTTATAATAAAAAGTAACTTTTGTGATATTAAATAACTAGTTAGTACAAAATAATAAATATCTCTTTAGTTGACTTTTTGACTAACATTTATTTGAAATGATGTTAAAGTATTTTTTTTTATATAAATTTGTCCTTTTTTAAAATTTTGTGTGAAATTTTGATTTTATGAGCATATTAAAAGAATGAAGTTTTTAATTGTTTTATAACAAGAGTTATGGATTTGTGTGAATATATAAGCGTTACTTGTTTTATTTTACTAGAAGTATCGATTTTTTTGTGAGCTTATAAAGTGTTTTTTTTGTGAGATTATAAAGTGTTACTTATTAGATAAGAAAGTTAACGTCTAAGTTGTCAAAGTCAAAGTGAAGCGTTAGTGTAAAATGTGATGTGCTTGTGTGAAATTATATGTGTATTGATTGAATACCCGATAGTAAGGAGATGTGAACCGGAAAGATAAAATCGGCACCGTGTTAGCGGTAAATCGTTGTTAGGCGGGCTAGCTACCATCTGTAGAAGCTTCGAGCATAAACATTGGGGGGGCGACACCCGTTAGATATAGAGCTTTACCATCTAGCGAGAACCCACATACATCGGTGTCATATTGTTGTGTTTGTTGATCGTGATAACGATTACTATTGATGCTATGAGGCATGAATACGGTTATGAGATTAACAACGAACTTTGCTTAAGTATTAAGATTAGAATTGTATAAAATGGCGTGCGACTTCTACCAAAGTTGAGAATAAAGTATCTTAATGACTTAAAAGTATGGAGCATAAAAGAAAATGATAAAAGTATCGTGGTGTCAATTAATGATAAGTTGGACTCTAATTATTATTTAGTAAATTTAGTGTATTATTCCATATTTTGAAATGGATAGGGAGTTATGCTTTCGGTTAAGCGTGGCCAAGTTCAACTTCTTCATCCGTGATATGGATAATATTTTGCGAGGAATTGGTTGAGATTCCGTCAGGGCCGATACCAATTATTTATGCTATCAGGACTTGATAGAATTTTTTATGTTTGATGATTTTCACGTATTTAATTTTAATTATTGTATATTTTTGAAACGAACGATATGTACTTTTAATTTTCTCATTTTTATGTAATATTTATCATTTCTAATAAACATTTTTTTTGTTTTAAAGGTTTTAAGCAAATCGACATTTTTACACTTCCGCATTATTTTGTAAAAATTTTCATTAATGTTAATTACCTATCTAGATTGTGCTCCCTGCAAAAGGGAATTGGGAGAAATTTTGTAAAGAGAAAAAGCGAGAAGGAGAAGAAGAGAATTAGGCCTAGAGAATGAAGAAGAAGGTTTATGTAATTGAGTTGTAAATTACTTAAAACTAAATAAGAGAAGTTGAATCAAAAGGAATTAGTGGCTTTCTTTCTTCAAGGCCAGAAAGTTTCCACGTTAAATTCCCCGTGGTTCTTTTTAAGTTTCTTTAATTTGCTTTGAGTATTTTATTATAATAAAATTCATGAGAAATAGGGCAAAAATACTCTTAGGTGACCACAATTCACCCCTCTTATAGCGTTCTAACTCTCAAGTGTTTCCTGATTGGTATCGAGCCTTGTTCCTCATTTGATCTAGAAACCCCGAGAGCAGTATCTTGGTGTATTAGAGATGTTAAGAATGAATGAAGCGATGGAAGAAGGTTACTCCCCTTTCGAGACGCCTATGTTTGATGGGAAATTTTATACATATTGGAAAATAGGATGGAAATCTTCAAAATGCGAGGAACTATCAGTTTGGAGAGTCATGAAGTTTGAGATTTCGAGGGTAACCATACCAACTCATACTTAGACTGTCCCCAAACCAATGTGAATATGAGAAAGAAGATTTTCTGAGAAAATGGAGATGAATGCTCTTGCCATCAAATTACTTCATTTGTGGCTTGGTCCAAAATGAACACTAATCAAATTATGGGGACAAAAGCGACAAAAGCGATTGGGATCGTCCTGGAGGTCACCCATGAAGGAACAGTGAAGTAAAGTTCCAAGATTTACTTTCTCATGTCAAGATATTAAAGATTTGTTATGTAACCTAGAGAAAGTATTCAAGAAATGTTCACTAGGTTCACTAACATTACAAATGAACTTTTCTCTATTGGAAGGCTTATCCTCGGATGAACGTAGAAAAATCCTAAAGCCTACCTCAAAGATGATCATTTGGAAAGCTAAGGTCACCCAGTCAAGAATCGAAGATTTCACTAAATTCAACCGGAAGAGTTGGTGTTCTCGATGACTCCTGAATTACATCCGAGCACGTGAGCGGTTCGAAACAAAGGCATACAAGGCGAATGAACAAGAAGAGTGCAGGAAGATGATGAGGAAGGCAAAGCAATGTTGGTGCGAAAATTCAAGAAGTTCTTGAGACGGATATAATAATCAAAGGAAATGAAAGAAGAGGGCAAATTCAAAAGCCAACTTTAATGCCACAAGTGTGGAAATCCACCACTTAAAAGAATCCCTATGGAAGAGCGAGAAGGGAAAAGGGAAGGCAAGGAAAGGGGAAGACAACCGGTGAAGGGAACTTCAACAAAGTGATTTTAAAGCCATGATAGTTTGCATGGGGAGAATAGCGGTGAAACGAAGCTCCGTTGAAGAAAAGCTTGACCAATCTCGTCCTCTGGCTATACATGATGAAAGTCCAAAGGAAAAGAGGTATTGTCTTCTAATTCATTTCCTAATTACCTATTCAAATTGGATAAACATGAATTGATTGAAATGATTTTGGAGACACAAAATAGTCTAGAAAAACAAACAGCCATTTGTCTCCAAATAGAAAAAGACCTTAAGACTAGCAAAGACCAAATATCCTACCTAAACTCTTTTAGTCAGAGTAAACACCGCGGTTTTGATTTACTTGATAAAAATGTGATGTTAAAGGAAGTTATAGAAAAAGTAAAACAAGAAAATGTCATGTTAAATATTGAACTAACTCAATATAAATTGCAAGGATTAGAACTAAAAACCAAATCCATTCAAGAGATTAAAAACGATTTTAACAAGCTGAAGTTAGACCTAGAATCCACCAAAAATGAAAATGAAAAACTTAAGCTTGAATTAAATTCAAAAGGAAAAGGGAAAATCAAAGATGTTCCCAAATGGATTATGGCGCTAAAACCAAAGGCGAAGGTTTAGGATATAATAAGAATAACAAAAAGAAGGTCTATGTTGATCTCCCAGTAGTAAGATCTTCCTTTTTGTTGCAAAGCGGGGCACCAAACATCAATGTTTAAAAGGGAACAGATAACAAACGAACTAAATATATGTTACGAGTTTGGATTAAGAAATATGATTCATGTATAATCGAGATGGAACCCAATGTTGGGTTCCCCCTCTAACAATTAAGTTCGTTTGCGGGTTCTAGTGAGGGGAGCATTCATGGTATCTCGACGTAGGTACTTCCAAGCACATGCGCGACGATGATCAAAGTTTCTCTCACTAGAAGCCTATGATGGAGAAGCGTGACCTTTGGCGACAACATGAAAGGAGAAATAATTGCAAAGGAAAGATAGGAAGGTCAAGTTCCCTTATAGAAATGTATTTTTGTGAATTTAAAACACAATCGTTAAGTGTCTCTCAATTTTGCGACAAAGGTAACTCGTAAACTTTACCGAAAAGTGCATCATTTCTAGGAGCACCACGGAGACATCATCTCGAAGGAATCGAAAGGGGACACCTACGTGGTGGCACGACATATGTCCTAAAACCAGCCTAACGTGTCCGAGTGTTTTAGAAGATGACCCTCTCCTCCGCATAGCGTTTAGGTTATGCTAGCTTCTCATTGCTTAATACTTTAAGAACTAAAGACCTAGTTAGAGGATTACCGTCCCTAAAATTTCAAAAGAATGAAGTATGTGATCCTTGTGTTAAAGGAAAACATGTAAGGTCGTCCTTCAAACCCAAAAATATTGTGACCATCTCAAAGCCACTTGAATTAATTCATATGGATCTTTGTGGACCAATGAGAATCCAAAGTCGTAGTGGAAAGCGATATGTATTTTTTATAGTTGATGATTACAGTAGATTTACATGGACATTGTTTTATCTAGCAAAGATGAGGCTTTTGATAAATTTGTTGCATTTGCCAATAAAATTCAAAAATCCTGTAACAATCAACTTGTCCACATAAGATCGGATCATGGTAAGGAATTTGAAAATTCAAGGTTTATGGATTATTGCAACGTGCATGGTTTAAGCCACAATTTCTCCGCACCAAGGACACCTCAACAAAATGGTGTGGTGGAACGTAAAAATAGAACTTTAGAGGAAATGGCTAGAACCATGTTAATAGCTAGTGGTCTACCTAGAAATTTTTGGGCCGAAGCCGTCAATACTGCATGCTACATTGTAAATCGTGTATTAATTAGACCCATCACTTCTAAAAAACCCTACGAACTGTTTAAAGGAATTAAACCTAATATTTCATATTTTCGAGTATTTGGATGTCGATGCTTTGTGCATATAAATGGAAAAAGAAATATAGGTAAATTTGATGAAAGAAGTGATGAAGCAGTATTTCTTGGCTACTCATCTCACAGTAAAGCATATAGAGTCTACAATAAGAATACTATGTGTGTTGAAGAATTTGTTCACATTATCTTTGATGAAACTAATTTTATGACAAGTGAACAACAAACAGGTGATTTTAAGATAGGTCTTGCTAATCTGGAAGATGATGAAAACATACATAAGGAGCAAGATCAAGAAGAACAACAGCAGGTTCTAAATACTGAACCAAATCAAGAATAGGAACAACAGGCAAATCAGGAACAGCCTGACGTTCCCAATCCAGATATTCCTAGAGACGTACAAGATGAAAGAATTGAAGCTGAGCCAAATCTGAATCAAGTCAGTGAGCCTGCTTCCACATCTGTCTCCATAAGAGACTTTGTCCCAAAGCCGTGGAAACATCAAAAGTCACATCCACTAGACTTGATCTTAAGCGATATGGGTAAAGGCATACAAACAAGGTCCCAAATGAGAAACTTTTGTGCACACTTTGCTTTCCTCTCAACTCTGGAACCCAAGAATCATGAAGAAGCCCTTCAAGATTCAGATTGGGTAGTCGCAATGCAAGATGAATTAAATGAGTTTGAAAGAAATAAAGTGTGGCACATGGAACCAAAACCCAAGAATAAGAAGATAATTAGATTAAAATAGGTATTCAGAAACAAGCTGGACGAACATGGCTCAATAGTAAGAAATAAAGCAAGGTTGGTGGTTAAAGGGTACAATCAACAGGAAGGTATTGACTATACAGAAACTTTTGCTCCAGTAGCGAGAAGAAGAAGTCTTTGTGGAACAGCCACCTGGCTTTGAAAACCCAATTCCTCCGGATCACGTCTACAAGCTTGATAAGGCTCTTTATGGGCTAAAACAAGCTCCTAGGCAATGGTACGAGAGATTATCTAAATTCTTGATTGAAAACAAGTTCATAAGAGGTAAAATTGACAAGACCTTGTTCTTTAAGAATAAAGGTTCAGATATTTTAGTTGTTCAAATTTATGTTGATGATATTATTTTTGTAGCCACTAATGAATCGTTATGTAAAGAATTTGCTGACCTAATGAGTGCTGAATTTGAAATGAGTATGATGGGAGAATTAAATTTCTTCCTTGGTTTGCAAATTAAACAAACTGCTCACGGTATCTTTATTCATCAACAAAAATATATAAAAGAACTACTAAAGAAATATGGACTAGATAATGCTAAAACAAACCACACACCAATGGCCACTAACATTAGATTAGATGAAGATTCTAATGGTACAAATGTTGACCAAACTATGTATAGAGGCATGATAGGATCTTTACTATATCTAACTGCTAGTAGACCCGATATTTCGTTTAGTGTTGGTTTATGTGCCAGATTTCAATCAAATCCTAAAGAATCACACCATACGGCAGTAAAAAGAATTCTAAGGTATTTAAAGGGAACAGATGACTTATCCCTATTTTATCCGAAAAGTGATGTCTATGACTTGAAAGGTTTTAGTGATGCAGATTATGCAGGAGATCTTGTGAATAGAAAGAGCACTTCAGGAATGGTACAATTTCTTTTTGTACCAGCTGGGGTACACTTTTGTTGTAATTTTCTTTTGTTGGAATACATATGCTACTACTTCCAGTTTCTGCTAATTATCCTTAAATGGTCTATGATGTTTTGCATTGCATTTCTTGATTATGTTTTGGTACTTACTTTGTGGTTTGCTGCTTACTTTCTTAATTTTTCTAACGCTTGCCTTAGTGCTGTGGTTTGATAAAAACCCCTACTGTTTGATTGATGTCAAAAGGGGGAAGAAAGGCAACAAACTTAAAATGAATCTTGTGAGTGCTTATGCTTAAACTTAGTCTCTGTTTTGTTCCAAATTACAGTGGCTGTATAACATGTTTTGTTTTGGTTTAGGATCATGTTTTCAAGTTTTCAAGATGATTAAAGTTTTGGTTTATTACATTGCTTAATAGTTGGCATTGCATATAATATTGCTTAAAGTTTTCAAGATGATTAAAGTTACTGTCTCTAACAAACTGATTATTTGGATTATGCTTATTACTTATGATTATCACTTATGTTTCGCATAAAGATTCTTAAAACTTCATACTATTGGAGTTGCTTAAATTATTGTGTTTAATTTATTGTTTTTAATTGTTGTACTTAATTTTGAAAACTTGAGTCATGTCTAACCACATGATTTTCAATAAAGTTCCAAAAATTAATATATTAGAGTAATATGTTTGATTAATTGTTTAGTAAATTATTTGTAATGATTTAGTTTACTAAATGTGTTTGGACTTGTGTTAATCTCCAGCATGTTCAAGTTATGTGTTTTACTCTATGTTTTAATGAAGTTTGTTTATAAGTTTGCCATCATCAAAAAGGGGGAATTTGTTGGCCCATTTGAGTTTTGATGATGACTTAACGATTATAAACAAACAAAATGCTTTAGAGATTGTTTTATAGGTCATATATCCGATTGTCATGATCGTCGATGATGCCTAAGAAGGTTGTGGAAGAGCATTGCTGTCAAAATCAAACGATTGAGTCACATGGACCAGTTCCAGAATTGATAAAACTAAAGTCAGTCCAGATGGAGACAACACAGTGTTCCCGACACAGCGAGTCAGAGAACTGAGTCAACGAAGAATAGGGAAATAAATTTTATTTTTATTTTTCTTATAATTGGCTTGTACGGTTGAAAATGAGTCTTACACAAAGGTTTTAATTGGCTAAATATAACCACCTATTTTAATGGAATAAAATATCTTAGATCCTATTTTATCTCCACAAAAATAGGATTTACTATTCTTAGCTTAAACTAACCGTGGACTTGGAGTAACCTCCAAGTTTCCTATCCATTATCCCACATCCTTAGATCATGGGATTAAGGCTAGTTTTTAATTCTTGTTGGTATATAAATACTCTTGTATCCGGCACAATTACTTGCCGCGAGTGCCCCCTTCAAGAATTAAGAGAGATTAAATCAAGAAAAGGAAAAAGATAAGTTGTTCTTAAATTGCCAATTAATTCAATCAATTTTTAAAAGGAAAAAGATAAGTTGTTCTTAAATTGCCAATTAATTCAATCAATTTTTCCTTGTGCATTTCTTTGTTTTCATCCAATTTTAGAGAATTATTTTGTAAGGGTTTTATGAGTGTGTAATTTAGACTTGGGGAAGTCTAAGGGGAATTGTGAGAAATTTTGTAAAGAGAGAAAAAGAAACGAGAAGGAGAAGAAGAGAATTAGGCCTAGTAGAGAATAGAAGAAGAAGGTTTTATGTAATTGAGTTGTAAATTACTTAAAACTAAATAAGAGAAGTTGAAATCCGAAGAGGTCGTGGCTTTCTTTCTTTCAAGGCCAAGAAAGTTTCCACGTTAAATTCTTGTGTTCTTTTTAAGTTTCTTTAATTTGCTTTGAGTATTTTATTATAATAAAATTCCGCAAGAAACAGAGCAAAAATACTCTTAAAGGTGACACAACAATTCACCCCCCCTCTTGTTGCGTTCTAACTCTCTAAGTGTTTCTACAGACGCAATCTTAGGTCGTAATGGTTGTAAGTCATGAATGAAGTATGTATTTGTAATCGTTACTAATCAAATTATGTGGAATTTTCGGCGTCATTTTCCCCAATTTTGTGACTCGTTTTTGTTTGATATGTTTTCAATAAAGGCATATACTAAGCTTTTACAACTCATATGATACAAATATTTAAACCAGGCGGGAATGAGTCATCGCCAAAACTTCAAGCATTCATAAGTCAAAGCACAGAGACTATTATAAACTAAATAAGCATATATTTATATACAACAAAATATATACAAAGGTTTAATTATACAAATGTGCAATATATACATAAGTCAATAACAGTACATCTAACGCTGACGCTCATCACCCTCATCCACCCTCTCCAATTGAAAAGGTCTCCTACGCCTCCTACATTAGTAAGAGGCGTTCCTGTAGCGCTCTGGGAGAGTCGGGGACTGGTACTAAGATGGCCCAGCTTGTGAACTCCCCCACAACATCATCGGGGTATGACAAGTCCATCTCCTCCAAATGAACGTCATGAGGAGGAGATGAGACTTGCATATCGGTCGCAGCTGGTGACGGGTCATTAGCAACACAGTTTCTAATGACATTGTTAACGACAGAAGATATCAAGTGAATGCGTCCAGCCAAGACACTATCACTACCCAAAACACAAGACCCATGCTTACCATTGTACGTAACAATACGCAAGCCCGGCCCTGAAGGTAGGCCCAAAGGGCTACCGCCCAAGGCCCCATTTTAAAAATCAGAAAATAGGTGTAAGGGAGGGCCTCTCAGTTTGCACCAAAACTTGGCCGAGACGGCCTCAAGGTGAGACGGACATTGGCGCTATGTTAGGCTGCTGGTCTGCAGCTGTGTTCCTCCAACTTTCCTCTTTTTTGGAAATCCTTTTAACTTCCTTCCTGATTTTGAAAACTGCCATTACTACACCTTTCAAATCAATTACTTTCCTTCTTGAGTTTCCATTTCCTTCTTCTTCCTCCATTTTCCTACTTGCTTCTTCTTCCTCCATTTTCGTTCTTCCTGCATTTTCGTTCTTCCTCCATTTTCGTTCTTCTTCCATTTTCGTTCCTTTCAAATCAATTATCGTTCTTGCTGCATTTTCGTTCTTCTTCATCTTAAAATACTCAATTGTCATCTTAAAATACTCAGTTTTCATCTTAAGATACTCAATTGTCTTCTTAAGATACTCAACTCATATATTAATGTACTCAGTTTTCATCTTAAGATACTCAATTGTCATCTTAAAATACTCAGTTGTCATCTTAAGATACTCAATTGTCATCTTAAAAAATCAATTCTTATTTTAAAATTCTCAAATTTCATCTTAAGATAGTCAATTTTCATCTTAAAGTACTCAGTTGTCATCTTAAAGTACTCAGTTGTCATCTTAAGATAGTCAATTTTTAAGATAGTCAATTTTCAACTTAAAGTACTCAGTTGTCATCTTAAGATACTCAATTGTTATCTTAAAAAATCAATTCTCATTTTAAAATTCTCAATTTTCAGCCTAAGATAGTCAATTTTAAGATAGTCAATTTCCTTCTTAAAGTTCTCAGTTGTCATCTTAAAGTACTCAGTTGTCCTCTTAAAATAATCAATTCTCATTTTAAAATTCTTAATTTTCATCTTAAAATAGTCAATTTTAAGATAGTCAATTTTCATCTTAAAGTACTCAGTTGTCATCTTAAAGTACTCAGTTATCCTCTTAAAATAATCAATTCTCATTTTAAAATTCTCAATTTTCATCTTAAGATTGTCAATTTTCATCTTAAAGTACTCAGTTCATAAATTAAAGTACTCATTTCTTTTTTTTAAAGTAAAGTACTCGATTTTCATCTCCATCGTATCCAACTCAAATTCACCATTAACATCTTCATCATGTAGAAAATCTGAAAAATTGTTAAGAATATGACTTTCACATATAGATCGTTCATCATGAAAACGAATGAAGAAATTCACCTTCAATTTGTTCAAGTTGTGTTCTAGATTCTTGTAACCTCATTTCAATTTTAAATTCATTCATTAAATCCTCCATTGCAGCCATTGTTGAAGAAATTTGCAGAGATTGTGATGAAATTGAAGGAAATTGATTGATTATTCTTTTCTATTTTAGGCGCCCGCTGCAGTTTAATTAAGGAAGTTTTCTGATTTTTGAATATGGAAGTTTTTGTTTTAAAAGAGGAAGTTTATATATTGCAGTCAATCCATCCCCTATTGCGCGCCTCTACTGGTTTGGGCTGGGCCGTCTCACCTTGAGACGGTCTCGGCCAAGACCGGCTGCTCAGTTTGTACATCAAAAAGTCTGAAATAAAATTTAGGGCCCAAAAATTTTAAAAACCGGAGCCCAACAACTAGGCAAATGAAACGCCTCCTTTTCTTACTCATCTTCTCTGTAAAGTAAAACCTAGAAAATAGAACCCTAAGAACAACCTTCCATTAATAACTTTATCTATAAACTCAAAGCTCCTTCAATGGCAATGACATTTTCGATGGCGTTAATCATGAATCTAGAATTTCATTTTGGTGTTAACTGTTATAAATCTATTTTTACGAAATAAAATCTGGTTGTCTTGAATTTCATTTTGGTGTTAATTGTTATGTTCTTTAAATTTGTTGGAAAAATCATTGAATTTTGTATTTTTGTTCTTGAATCGTGACTTCGTCTGGTCACTGGCCGGTGTGAGGTGTCAACTGGGTTTTGAAGACCTGCTTGAGAAATATGTTATTTGATTGTTGAATGGGAAATGCTGAAATGGTATTTGGGATTTACTGATTTAGTGCTTAGAATTATTGAGTTTGGATGTTTTTGTTTTGGGAATGAATAGACATAGTTTATTGATTCATACTAAGATTTTTAATATAATGAATTTCTTGTTTTAATATATTGATTTTTAATAGACAATAAGACAATAGTATACTAGTAGTGCTTAGAATTGTTTTGGTTTGAAGTCTTCATTTTATACTCCACATTTCTACAAATATGATACACTCTTATAGCTTCCAACAAAGCTTCCTTACTATTGAACATCATACCCTTCTCCAACTCCCCTTCTTCGGTGTAAGTAGTATCACAAGCCCAAGTCCTCCAGGAGTTGTCCTCCTCATACTCGTCTAAAGGTGGACATAGGGCATAAGGTGTAGGAGCAACGATTGTAGGAATGTTGCCTAGGGTCATGTCATTTGCTAGAGCATCCTCATCGACTCCACATCATCCTCAGAAGGATCGTCAACGAGCTCATTACTCTCATTACCATCATCCCAAGGTCCCATCTCATCACTTTCTCCTAACTTAATCACTGCATCACTTAAAACTTGATTCGGAGGTGGTTGGAAAGGAGTATAAGATGGGGAAGGAACAAAGGGATTTTGAGTTTCTTAAGTTGATATAGGCATAGGCGTAGGAGAAGGATTAGAAGAAACTACATTCCCTAAGTGTACTTCTTCTACGTATAACTCCAAAGAGGGTATTTGGGTAGACTTTGAATGCTCCCACAGAGCATCTATAGCTTTGTCATCCTCAACCAGAAAGGCTAGTAATTCTCCGCTCATGTTATATTTAAAGCTTATATTTACGATACTTCTAGTGGAGTCCAATCCAATCTTTTTTTTAGCCCAATCCAATCTTCGAACATATAAAACGTTTAAACTCATTCAAATCCATGTTCGAGTTACATATAAATAACCTACGTCTACCCCCAACGTAATGAATTTTGCCATTACTTAGACTTGGAAATTTCATATAAATGGAATTAAGTTCAAAAGTATCTTATTACATGCTTTTTTTTGGGTAAAAATCACTTATTCATTTCAATTTTTCGTAAGAACCAGACGAATGAGGAGTAGCCCCATGAATGTAGCAACAGAGCACAGTTAAGAATGTCATTTTGTTGAAGAGAAAACCGAGAAAAAGACCGAGTCTAGTATGCAATAAACTTAAATATCCACGACCACTTAGATCAAAACCAACGACACAGATCATCCGCACTACATTTCTTTTCGTTTTCTTGGCGGGAAAAATACAACTGAACTAAAGGACAAAGATAAGCAAGATTAGACTAAGAACATTTTTTGGGTTTTCAAACAACACCTTGGTAGATATCAATCCACTAACCCACTATATTTAGAACACAAATCCTTGTGAGAGACGGTTTATTGAGAGACCATTTTTAATTGGACCGGCCCAATACGTTCTCAAAGAGACTGTCTCTCAAGAGACTAGTTGTATTTAGTATTTACATCAAATTGAAAAACCTGCATTACCATAAAAATTGGATCATTTTTCTAAAGTACAACTACTCTCTCCTTTAGGCTACAGGTTGCCTAATATCACAAACTACCCCGACTCCCTAGTGAGCCGATAAATGCAGCTGCAGCATTTTCTGAAGTTCATACTCGAGAAGTTGCAGACCGTAAATGAATATAGAGTCACACAAATATGACCTCAAACTTTGAGCACGGATATTTCTCTATATGACTTTTAAAATCAGTATCTCCGTCAAATTTAAAGGTATATAGAGCTTGCCTCTGCGTCAAGCCAAGAGGATATATCTTGTAAATTTTGAGTTCGTCACTGCCTTTAATACTTTCAGGCCGTTCAGATTTCCAGATAGGCACATGTCTCAGGCGACTAAACTCCTTCAGCACTGCAGACTCCAAGGCTTTCATTGTCAAATTGCTAGACCTATACAGCGTAAAAGTAATAAGCACACGTCACCAGAAAACAACATTCTAATAAAATGTCTCATTTATTTTTTGCACTATTTATCTTTCACTCTTAATTTGTATTTTATTCTCAATCTATAAGTAAAAATATAATTAAGTGGGATGTTTGATTCATCTCAATGTAAAAATTAATAATATCAACTTTAGAGATATTGAGGATTGAAATAGAGAATCGACACCAAATATGACAATTGATTAGAATAGGAGCAAGTAGGGGATTATCTGGCAATCGTTCATTTTTTTGTTAGTAAATAATGGTTCATAAATTGGACCTTCCAAGTTACAGCAATCATGTTGATCCCTTAGTATTTACTATGGTGTGAGGGGACAGCATTGCATAATATTGCAATGTGTGTTGTATTCTTCATAACAACGTGCTATACGCAACATTAAATTTGCACAAAAGACAAGTACTTCAATGAGGGGTCCGCCACTGCTTGCACACATCTGAACACTCGCGAACAAGAACCAATCGTACTTCTTAATACTGGTGAACATTGTAGAGTTTATATGTATATTATTTACCCATGCAGGATTGATATGCACAACATCCGTAAGCTTTCAACAAAACAAAAAAAAACAAGCTTTAAAGATTATTTGAGAGTTTGCTCCACTTGGCTTTTTTTCTTACTATTTTGAGAAAGAAAATCGGTGCGACAAGATCAAAAGGAGAGAGATAGAGAGAAATTTCACAAAATAGAAATGGAGTAAAATCACAAGGATATTTCAAAATAGAAATGGAATATACTCCGTTTCAAATAATGAAAACCTTAAAAGACCTTCTAACTATTAAAGACATTGCAAGGCCAAAAATTTCTCTTTTGCTGTCGTTTTGTGGACCCAATAACTCATGTTGAAAGGGTGAGATTTGGTTAAAACAAGAGATAGAAGGGTAAGAGGATCAACGTCCAAGGGAGTACATTGCAGAACCCATCACCATCTATAAGCAGGTACTCCTATACCACAATTAAAACATTGAACTGAAGTCTGAACCATGGTTGATTCAAACAATATAAAATATGGTGTGGATTCAGAATAAGACTGGATCTTGAATGCCTATCTTGCACAACATATGTCATAATTAAGATCCAAACTATGTATTAAGGCCTGGCATGGGTATGTTTTTGATGGGAGGTAAGAAAACAACAGAACTATTTCCAGTGGCGAAACTTGAACAAAATTTTAAGGGGGGCGAAACTAATAAAAAAAATTAAATGCAACTATTAATATAGCCAATCAATGCAACCATAAATTATTGCATAAATTTTGAATTAAAGTAAAAGTCGACGCTCTATTAGCACTTTAAAATTGTCTATAATCTCATTGACATTATATATCTTTTCTATCTATTTCTAAATGTATGCTACTAAACTATTAGCAAGAAAATCATCGTAGATTGTTTTATTGTATGGATTGTCAATAATTCAATTATTCACTTGTTAAACTAAATTTTTAAATAAAGAAAAGAAAGTTCAATTCACAGTATAAAACAATCCTTTATATCCTTCAATTGTGGACTATAAGCTTAATTTTATTTTGACGATTTCTCCTAATCTCTTTCCTCCTTTTTCATTTTTTTGATCAATTGTTAAATAATAATTTCATTCCTAATTTGATACTCTTATTACTTATAAGATTTTTTAAAAATTTTTATTTAAGATATTTATTCTCTTCCTTTAAATTGTGTTGCTTTTAATTGTTGGCTTGAAATTTTTAAAAATACAAAATAATAATTGTATATTAGAAACAATTTGCCGAAAATCTCAGAGGGGCGGAGCCCCAACCCGCCCCAACTAAGTTGCGCCTCTGACTATTTCCCATGCACTAGTCACAAATACAAAGACCAAGATAACAGAGGTGAAACTTACCTAAGAAAAATAGAAACCATGTCGAATCTGCCTCTTTCTCTAACATATACGTGATATGTAGTCTGAGAGCCTCGAGAACACTTGCAGAGGCGTTTCTTGAATGCTGTACTTTTCTCTTCGTCCTCACGAATTCTGGTTGCCAGGTGAATGCAAAGGCGGCACGATGAGTGAACTGCAGCCATATCCACCAGGGCCTTGAAAGAGTCATTGGGGCCATGATATTTCCACCTAACAACGACAGCCAATATCATACAAATCCCCAAAATGCTAGACAACCTTGAGCCAGTGACTCTGGACTGGTATAAAACAAGCAACTAATACCTCAATGACTGGTTGAATGCGTCAGGATTTTCAGCAAGACGTTTCATAGTCTTGGCAACTGAATCAATATCCTCTATCTCCTTTATATGCAGCAACGATCCCGGGCAAGGAGCAAAGTCTTGAATATTAGGAGCACCAACAACAACAGGGATCGTCCCTACAGCAATAGGAACAGTCTCTAGTTATATTACTGTTACATATAGGACACAAATCACTACATCTGTTATATATCCTTATCATTTTTTAGTTTTTGACATAGAATTACAGAATCTGGGCTGAATGAGCTCCTCAAAAGCAACCCCCCAATCTCAGATCCATCAATCAGCATATCACCAATGGTCCAATAGCATATAGAACCCGATTACGAATGCTTTTTAAATAGGTAAGCAAATACATTCTACACACCTTAGTTTGGGAAGCAACTACGCAACACCATTATTCAATCTTGACTAAACTTCCACGAACAAATAGCACGTTGAACGGTGTATGATCTTAAGGCTTTTTAAATAGGTAAGCAATTCATTCTACACCCCTTGGTTTGGGAGTCAAGTATGCAACACAATTGTTCAATTAGGACTAAACATCGCCAACAAATGTCAGTATGTTCAATCCATCATTCACTACTAACCAGTTTGATCCCAACAAAACTTATATATGGAGCCCAAATGAGCATATCTTTTTAATGAAAACAACAGATTTATTAGAAAGACAAAGAGTAACCCATGACAAATGTACAAAAGGAGGCTAACGAAAACAAACTAATGGGCTGTGGCTACCCAAGTACAAGTTTCTAAATAAATGAAAAACGTCAAGTACCACTCAGAACCAGGTACTTCACTCCAGCTATCATGACCTCAAACTAACACGAAGCAATTCATCTTACAAATCAAAAAACATAAAGCTCCGTTAAAATTATACAAAATATTAGACTGCTCAATAAATGTAAGGTCTATGTCATATACCTTTCAAAGTTGAAAATTTCCGTGATAAGAAACTTTCAGCTTTAGATCCCATTTGCCCCAACCTTACCGTGATAAGATATGTGTCAAGAAGTAAAGATGAATGTTAGGACATATGGAGGGGCAACTGAGGATTTTCGAATCAATTGGTCTTCATCAAGGCTCAGCCTTAAGCCTCTTTCTTTTTGCAACGGTCCTAAATAAGATAACTTGATCGATACAAGAAGAGGTGTCTTGGTGTGTGTTGTTTGCTGATGACATAGTATTGAACGTTAAGTTAGAACGATGTAGACTAGAATTAAAAGGTTTCAAATTTAGTCCAAGCAAAACGGAGTACATGGGTATAATTTTAGCACAAACGAGATAACAAGTGTTATAAAGCTAAAAAAAGATAAAGAAAATGCTCCAAGTGGATGCTTCAAATACCTTGGGTCCATATTTCACAATAGTAGGGACATCCAACAAAATGTGACCCATTAGACCAGCGCTAAATTGTGGATTGAAATGTTGGGCTCGTAGAAAGGATCTTAGTAGGAAGATGGAAGAGGTCAAAGGTGGAAATGTGAATGCTTCGATGGATGATTCGAAACGAAGATATAAAAAGGGGTTTAGGAGTTTCAAATCTTGAGGAAAAGATGAAAAAGAATCGTTTAAGATGGTTTTGGCATGTGTAAAGATGGATATTAGCGAACCAGTAAGGAAGATAGAAAGTTGGAGCTCGACAAACTTAAAAAGGTGAGGAAGATCGAAGATGCCTTGGTGGACTGGAGTAGAAAATAATTTGAAGGATCTACTTGCAAATTAAGATGGTAGAAAATCAAAGTGAATGGAGAAGATGAATTTGGAACTAATGAATAGTTCATGTAGTCGATCCTAATCTTTTGTAATCAAGACTCTAGCGTTGTTGAAAAGAAAAAAAAAACTCCAAACAAAGAGAACTCAACTCAAACTGGAAATCTTTTGAGTAGATGACATCGAGTGAAAAGCTCCTCTTTAAATGTCCCAAAAAAGTACAAGGTTGCGTTTTCTCGAGCAAGACAAGGGTATAAAACAATGGCTCACAGATAATTCCATGTCAATTTTGTCCATAACATGTGAGACTTTGAAGGGAAAATTAGCACCACCTTCCTGGCTCAGGTGACGTCGTGACGGTCATGTCAAATAGCTGACACCAATATAACAGCCTCTTAGCCCTTAGGCAGAGCACAGAAGCCATCCAGATTTTCCTATTTACTGATAACATGGATTGACTTTGTAGATTAAGAAGGAAACAGAATATCAAAAAAATAAAGGACAGCTCTTAAAAAATTGATACAGCAACCAACAGAAACAAAATTATATTTTAAAAGAAAGTGAAACAAAACCGAATGAGAAAGTCAGAATTCATACCAGCAACCAGAGACTGAAAGAATTTCTCGGTGACATAGTCCTCCTCATTAGAATTTTCAAAAGCCAAGCTAAATTTGTAAAGCTTCAATGTTTCTACCTTGTCAACTGAAATGTTAATAAACAAAATAATTGAAATAAACAACTCAGAAACAAGATGAAATATGTCAACTCGTCCAATCACCAATAAGGGAAAGGATCACATTGTCATTACAAGCAAGATCTAAGAAAGTCTGAGGCAGAATAAGGCAATAAAAAAATCCTGAAGTCTAGCACGAGCAATAAAAAGTAAAGGTGTGCCTATGCCTACGAACAGCAAGGTGTGCTTTTTTTAAAAAAAAAAAGGCCAATTATACAAAAATAAAACACCTGGATTTAATCAGTAGATGCACCAACACTAAACAAAGTGTTATATAATTCACTCATTAGAATTTTGATAGTAACACATGAAAATGCTGATATCTAATAAAAAAAAATACAATATTTTTTGTTTCCCAAAAAACAGAACTGAAAGAATAAGAGAACTATTTCAACAACTGCCAGTTAAGTTATCTTTGCATGAAAACTCCTCAAGAAACCCAAGAAACGATCAACCTCTAAGCCTTATGCCTCCAAGATAAAGTGCTTTTAAAAAAAGAGCATGCAGGAAAAACACTTGTAGCGTTGCAAGCATAGGTGCAAACATTGTATAAACAAAGTCGAAGACATGGAAAAATAATAATTTGCTTGAGCTAACCTCTTCCATCTCGGTTACGGTGACAGCCACCATAAGAATCTATCTTTATCCCACTCTTCTCAAGGCCTTCGAGTGCTTGCAGGCGGAAATTGCGAGCACCACAATTAGAGATGAAAGCTGCAGCCAAAGCCTTCTCAGTTTTTGGTTGCACGGGTGCCATGATGTCATATTCCGCCCAAGAGAAGTACCCTACCGGAACATCAGATGACAGACTAGTTGTCATGATGACATCATAACCTTTTCTGAAACAATGAAATCATGACATTAGAAACGGATTAAGAAACATACAATTAGATGCAAAGATTCCTAAACTGCAAAGAATATACTTCCTACATTTCTTAAGTTGCTATATATACCATTAGTGATAACAAAATCTAGAAATGCACCCAAGTGTCCTTGTTCTATTTTACCCATCTCCACTGATTTAGCCTAAAACCAACTTTAATCAACCTAACCTAACTCACATAATTCGAACAAATTAACCATTATCAACCGATCTTTACACCTAAACATAATTCCATTATCCAGATATCATTAGTGACTCACACCTAGGCAAGGTTTGGGGGCAGATGCAAGCAACCTTAATCTTGTTAGTGATAACAATAAACAAAGAGGTTGTTCAGATCGACCCTTGGTAACAAATATCATTTGCAACTTCTCATGGATAAAAAGTGCATATGATTTAATTAGCCCTTTAATAATCTAAAACTGAAGAAACAAAACTCGTAAGTCCCACAAATAATAGACATAACACTTGAACATAATTAAATCATTGAGAAACCCACCCATCACCAATATATTTTACAACATTCTCTAGAATCTTCCAAAAACTTCATCTGGTATTTAATTTTCCATGCCTCACTTTTTAGTTCTGTCTGTACTCTTCAAGGTGGGAGCCACTTAACAACATGGGGTAATGGAAAAATGGAATGTCTCTACTCTTTAAGCTTCCTCTGATTCAAGGAGTTCAGTTTTCTCTAGTTGAAAGTATCTCTTCAGTTCTTGATGTTTTGGCCCATTTCATAAAACCATCCCCTAATATCAAAATTTGTTGTTTTAGGTATTCTTCTCCTATCTCTCATATTGGTAAAACTAAAGTTTATGGCTTATGAAACAAAATAAAGAAAGCATTAGAAAACACATCGACAAAATATTTGGTTGTGGTTGCCCTTGGCCGTGATGCTTAGGATGGTTGCAATAGCCACAATGACGGTGTTACTCCAAATTTAATTGATTAACTTGAATCTTGCATTCAACTCTTTGTTAGCATTATAGTGTACAAACAAGGTCACATCGCATCATGTTGGCCGTGTTGCAAAGGTTTTCAAAAATAACGAACCGATATTTCCCGCGTTGTAACGGTTCAAAAAAAAACCGTGTCATGGGTCATATCAAGGATATCTTATGGTTTCGACCGATATTTAGGCGTTACGATAACTAGATCACTCTCATTATCGCATCACCGTTACATTACCGTGTTTGCGACCATTACCGCATTTTTACACTATGGTTTGAGTTTCATCATATTGATGATTTATTGCCTTATAACTTACTTCAAACTTTTAAGCCAAATTTTGATGATTGGTTTAGTTTAATTTGATATTTGTACTCAAATAAACCTAATTATATTATTTGCTGTGGTTTTTTGTGATAGTGGTGAGAGTTGGCATTTGGTGGTGGGTTTCCTTCTTTTTGTTTTTTGTGGGGGTGGTGGCGGAGCATTTATAGAGGCACTTCTTTCTAGTGTTTTTGTGATGGTGGCTGAAAAGGCAGCACAGCAGCCAGCATGGTTAGGAGGTGGTGGTGGTGGTGGCAGTGGTTGATTAATCAGCCTCCACTTTTCCTCTCTCTTGTTAATCTCAAGGGACATGTCCTGCATTAATTTCCTTACTTTGCGTACCTACAGGTCAATGCCCGTCTCCTTAAAAAGACAGAGGTAGTCGTAAATCAATTGAGGGCTCAGCTGAACAGTACTTGACCTATAATATCTATTCAACATTTAAAATGAGTAACTAATTTAAAAGTATGACTCAGTCTCAGAATTACACAATTTACCCATCCCACCCCAAATTTAAATGTAAACAAGTAAACATGCGTTCTTACCTACCGTCTTGCATTGGCGATATTGTTCTCCGCATAATAGTGAGAAGATTCCATTGAACGCAGCACACTAGCTGTACCTTGCTCTTGAGGCCAACCAAAAGCTGCATCAGGCTTCCTACTAGGACTATGTCCAAATTTGCAACCCACCGAACAAGTATTCCACTCCTATGTAGATTATATAAATGATAAGAACATAAAAGACAATTGGGCCCAAAAAACTCAGAATAGTTGCAGTATATGTAAAGCATAACAAATGCATTGAGCAAATGGAGCAAGTTAGGAAGAAGCAACATGGTGCTAAAAGGAAACAACATTTGACAAAAGAACCAAACATCAGAAGATTTAGTTGGAAGAAAAGATGCTTAATAATCACTTCTAGTGAGAGAGCACTAGACATTGACAACAACCTAAAGGAAAATAAGGGCACATAACCGTCTCCTTTTCTATCATGGACGCACGGTCACAAAACTGACCAGATCAAAACAATTCAGTAAGCATCAAAGAATGATAGGCAGTAAGAAGAGGCAATGAAATATTGTTGTTCTTTTGTGATAAATGCATATTTACAATACGAGGGGTAGAATAGTCTTTTATGGAAGCCTCTAGAATAAGAATATTATAACTAATCTAGCAAAAGGCATCAAGTTTGTTAGGCTTGTTAGCTATAAATAGTATAATGTAATAATGTAATGGGCATGATTTGGAATATACTCATACATTCTCATCTCCAATTTCTATCTTCCCTCTATTCTATTCTCCGAATTCCTTCCCCTTCCTAATCTAATCCCCTCTATTCTAATTCTTCTTGCTTCTCCCTACCTTTCTTACTCATTGTAATTACTGGGTTCATCACATCTTTTTACAAGTGATAAATGATTGATTACAATTAGTTATGATAGAACTTTGCTATTCTATAAGGGCCCAGAAATACCCTATTTACGTATCATTAGAAAGTGCATTAACATAAATACAGCAGTAAGAAGAGGCAATACAAAAGTGTGTAAACTATAAAAACGAGTCAAAGTGGATTGTCCCACACTAGCACACCCACGCAATAACTCTACCAAAGGCGATCCACCGATGAACTGATCGTATCAACCAACCAAAGTTAGCTTCAGTCATTATATATTGAACAGAAGCAAAAGCCTCAGTAACGGTTGGACGACAGTAAAACTTCTGTAAATATAAAGAGCTTCAAAAATATGAGATGTCTCTCACCAAACTCAAACTTTATTTATTTTAAGTTCATGTATCTCTGTCAAATCATTAATGCCCTGACACAATGACATGGGTAAAAATGCTTCAAACTTCATTGTAAACCAAAAACATGAATTTTCCTTTAGATAGTTGAGTCTCATACTAGAGCACTTACGCATATCTGATATGAGTATCCATGTCCAAGAAACTTAGGTCTTACGTCATCATCTATCATTCTTGAGTCACCTTGTAATGTATTTCCACCTTACAAATATGCCATGGACCAATGTACGTAATTCAATCCGATACGAGAAACGAAAACGAAAAACATCAATTTTGAATGTCTGAAACGTACGAAACGAAATTTGATCCAACTTTATTCTATATAAATGCAACAATGATATTAGTAGAACTCAAAACCCCCTCCAAAAATTTTGTCTTCACTTAGTGAAATTTACATATAACCATTACGCTTTCAAAGTTTGTATTTGTGTACAAGTTGGTTTGTATTAAAAGAAAATAAAAAATATAGAAACCCAAATAATTAAAAAATGATAAAGGTAAAAATAGATAAGAAAGAGCGATTATGTAGATTAATTAAGTAGAAACATGTGTATACCAAAAGAAAAAAAAAGAAAAAAAAAATCAGAAAAAGGAGAAGAATACACCCAAGTTCAGGACTTTTTACCTTTGAAAATTCTTTATTTTGTTCTTTTAATATTCAAAAAAGAGAAAAAAGAACGGAAGTCAGAAAGACGAAGAAGTGTAGAAGGATGAAGAAGAGAAAAAAAGGAAATAAATAAATTAAAATCACCAACATAATTGGACAAATCTGGTAAGCTTTCTTGCTCATGTACATCAATTTCTTTCTCCTCTTTTTCATGTCTTCTCTTTGTTTCCTTTTACCCTTTCGTTAGGGTTTCAAAATTCAACTAACATTTT
Source organism: Amaranthus cruentus (assembly GCA_019425755.1). Classification (NCBI taxonomy): domain Eukaryota; kingdom Viridiplantae; phylum Streptophyta; class Magnoliopsida; order Caryophyllales; family Amaranthaceae; genus Amaranthus; species Amaranthus cruentus. The sequence goes on from CM033450.1 coordinate 6,751,082, forward strand.
TGTGTGGATGAGAAAGCTTTAATGGCTGCAAATCGGAGCGTTATCGTCAGCTTTCCAAGTCACGTTTCCTAGTGTTTCCGACACAAATATTTCCAACTACAAACGATGATGCACTGATCCACATTTTGCGCTTCTATGATGCGGACTATCTATCCCAATTGAGGATTTATAAGGGGGAAAAGGCAAAGATAGAGGGAAGGACATGTCTTCTCTTGTTCGTATAACAAAAAAAAAGGGATATGGATGGACATATTTTCCTTCATTCCTTTCGAAAGGAAAAGGTATATCATTAAATAGTTCACGTACATCCGCTTTGAAACAAAATATATACTTAAATTGCTTGTCAGATATGAATTGGTAGTAACAAACCAAGTTAGTATGATCACCTTACCGGTCGTTCCTTCAAAGAAGACGGGACATAGCAAAGCAAGAATATAAAAATTTATATTGAAAAAATATCATGAGTCCATGGCTGAGGAAGATCTAACTTCTCAAGAACTCGCTCCCTCTCCCATCCCTTATCTTTAATGTCTTTCTGACATTTACCAACAGCTCACCACAATTCATCAAACCTTATATTCATCCATAAATATCACTACAGTTTATCGGACAAAAGATCTTTCTAGATAAAGTAAATAACTAATAATCAATATAACAATATTAACACGCTTAAGGAATAGAAACCACTACCACATAATAATTGAATAAAGAATATAGAATGAACGAGCTAAAAGTTGAAGATAAACTAGAAACTATCACTCATAATAATTTATCTAATAACTTCCTACTGTCCACTATATATCAAGAGATACCATCCTCTCTATCAAGTAACAACTTGTCTTCTCTCACGAACCTCATATCTCCATTCCACTAATAGCCCCCAATGAATGGACGCCATTCATTTCCCACAACCTATTGTAATATGATTTATCTTGTAGATCACAATGCCAATCCCACTCGCTATCAAAAAAGATGATTGGGCTCTAAATAGATCATAAAACCCACCAACTTTCTTTGTGCATCAAAATAGCTACAAGTTATTAAGAATTGAGAACACTAAGATAGCACTTATTGTTAAAATATTCATTAAAATAAAGATAATGGTATCCTTTATATAGAAGGAATGTACCAACACCGCACACGTTCTCAATGGACAATGTTTTAATCATTACTATGAGTCCATTTTAGGACTTAATATCAAAAGCCATAAGTGAAAAAGGACAAGGTGAGAGAGAAAAATACCTTCATCATTGTTTGGTAGGGTATTTGCTTCCCATGATAAGTTCATAAGAATCTAATTCCCATAACAAAATTCATGGGAACTGCCAAAAAACTGGTTGGTAGGCATTGGACAAACATGAAAGTTGAAATAATGAAGGGAACAATGTAACATATCAAGGTTATGAGATGAAAAGGAAGAAAGATTCGAAGAAAGCAAGAAGAAAAGATGAAGCAGATTCAGACCAACCGCTAGTTCCCAAAGTTTACGTCATCCATTAATAAGTTGGTCATTCAATTATTACAATATATCTATTTATAGCTATCAAGCCTAACAACCTCATGCTAGATTTGTAGTAAGATTCCCTTATAGAATAACCTATCCTCTAACAGATTCACTAAACAACGCATTCAATTTTCAAATATTTCCAAATTGTTATCCTAGCATTGCCAAGTCATTAGATCCCCCTTCTTTAGAGGGTGATGCAAACCTATGATGCCTTTTGTAGGTCATAAGCTTCACCTTGACCTGAATGATCTCCTACAATTTGTGGGTATTCAAATTCATAAAAATTCAAAACCTCCATTCAGTAAAAAAAAAATGCCAAACAAACAAAAGGTCAAATTTTTAATTCATGAAAATCTGTAATATCCACATAAATTATTGTCAACCAAATGAACTCTAAAAACAACAAATAGAAATCCCAACATGGGTACCTCTAAAAATAACAGCATGCTTAGTCCAATGTAATTAAAAACCAAAGTGAAAAAATCAATGGCAAAGTTAATGGAAATCAAGCAAAATCCAATAAAAAATAGTACCACACATAGTCCACAGTTGCCACAATTACAGGATTAGAAGCCTATATGTGTGCTCACCGCAGCAAAGCTTCCTTTTCCTCTTATCATTTTCACTTTGAGAGTTGATCAATGTACTTAATCTATTACTCTCAGCAAGGACAAAAGAGGCCTAATGAAGAAGCTTCAAGTGGTCAAGTTAAAAACTTACACTTCATGGAAACTAGCCAATTGCACTATTTTGCTCCTTACCAATGCCTTCAATAAGTTACGGAAAAGCTTATTATCTCAAAAATCTTGGCTTAAAAACATAATTACACATAGAAAGTCCCTCTTAATTTGGCTTTATGTGAATTCTCAAATACCCTGATTAACATCTTTGGCACATTGTCTTATGTACAAGTTTCTCTTCACTTTATGGGATAACTTACAAGATCCCTAAGCAAATGTATAGCAGAACATTCCCAATCTTTGTTTCAGTTACATCATCTAGACTCAAATTCAGATAAATATCGATGATTTCATCTCAAAAGCTATAGCATTGTATTAAGGCAACAAGCAAAACTATTAACACACTCATTAACTGTTTAATATGGAAAACTAATATATTAAATTGAATAACAAAAATTGTCCCCTGTTGTAGATTGTCTCATCAAATTTTCCCAGTGTAATAGCTACATAAATAAATGAAAAGTCAACAGTATATTCCCTTATTTTTCCAATTCAATTCTTGGTTTATTTCCAACAAACATTAGAAAAACTACCAATCTACCTTATCCCTAAATTTCCTATTCTTCAACTCAATTTGGGCAAACAATACCAGTCTTAATTTGATCAAAAATAAAAATAAACCAAAAATCCAATCAAAAACAAATTGATGCAACGAAAAACAAGCAAAAACATGAATCAAACCTGATCCCCACCAGCTACAACAATGGGATCTTTATCAAAATCCCTATTATAAGCTACATCGTCCTCTTTCATCAACCATTTTTCACAACTATCATCTTCGTACCCAACAGAATCCACATCACGGCGAGCAGATTCAGCTTCGGTAGTTTGAAAATATGATCGATGCAACAAAGAATCAGCCCATAAATTAACCATGGCGGCATTTTTAGACATATCAAGGCGACCTAGAAAAGCAATTTCGGCGATCACTACTAATGCAATAACACAAGGCATTAAGTTTGTCCATCTCTTTTTGGGGTTTCCTGGATTTTCCGAGTCAAGTGATGAGGGTTTAGGGATTCTTGTAGAAGAAGAAACTCCAGGACCCATTGATTATACTCTTCCTTTATTAGTAAGAGGAAGGTTTTGGCAAAGAATGAGCATGGAAGAATGGAGATGGCGGAGCGAAAGTAGGTGAGTCCGGATTTTGATGGGTGTTGTGCAAGTCAACAAATGTTCTTTTTCTAACAACAAATAAAAAGTCATCTTTACAAATACAATAATAATAATAAAATAAATTAAAATTACAGAACTCTCGCCCTATCAAATCCTACCATATAAACTCTCACCCTATCAAATTAAGACTTCTTCTTACAAATACACGTATGTGCTACAGGCTCTTTCGTGAGAGGCCATCTCGAAGAGACAATCGTCTCTTGAAGAGGTTGTCTCACACAAAAAAATGTTATACGGGTATCTCGTCCTCCCTGACACGTTTTTTAGTCCGTGCCATGAATGAGCTATACATTTCTATTTTCTCTTTTTTAAAAAACTACTTCATTTGTTTCTTAATGAAGTTCAATAAGGAATATTTATGGAAATTAAGAATAATGGAATATTTAGAGGAAAAATTGACATTATTAATCTAATCTTTTGCTCATTCGTCGTGAATAATCCAATCTTTAGATTATTTTCTAATAATTCAACATTTGCACTTAGTTGCGGTGAATAATTCAACCTTTATTATAATTTGTTAGCAGCATACCCTATTATTAGTAATATGGTATGTCGTGGACAAATTTTCACAAAGGATGGATTATTAGAGAAAAATTCAAAGGTGAGATTATTCACAGCGAAGGAGTGAAAATGTTGGATTATTTATGTCAATTTTTTCTATTTTAGATAGTGCATAATTGGATATACTATTTTAATGAATAATAAATTTGATGAAGGAATAGTGAGCACCATCAATATTAAAAAATTATTAAAAAAAAGTTAATGGAAACAAATATGGAGATCACGACTAATAAAAAAATATTTTTATAAAGATAAGGGAAAACATGTAGGGACTAAGGACTATAATAAATAGGAAATTATTTTGAATAATCCAACTTTTTACTAATTTTCCTAGAATAATCTCAACTTTTGAATAATCATAAATAATCTAAACTATTAGTTTATTGACTTACCCATTGTGTAAATTATGACTTATTATAGTATGTAAACTAACAAAAAATAGAAGAGAATTAAAATAAATTAACAAAATAAAAAAATAGAAATTCTTTCAAATCAAAGCTTTAAGCACTGATATGTCTGGCATCCTACTTCCTCTCTCCCAAGGCCAGCCCTAAGGGTGGGCAAGAGGATTATAATATGCTATTTCACACAGGGCTTTAAAATATCTAAGGTTGTCACTGCTTTCCTCTTCAATTCCTCCTCCTCCCACCCCACTAACACCCCATCTGTCACTCTACTTCTCACATTTAGAACCTAAATGATTAATGTCGTTACTCTATTATCACTTTTCTCTAGAATCATTCCAGATGATAATAATAATAATAATACTAAGCGTTAGAGTTATTAGTGAGTTGAGTGCACCATTCAATACTATGCATTAGTATGTGTGCATAGAAATAGAATCTTTTGGGTATAGAAGTAGAATCTTTTGGGTGTTTAAGTTAGTCACTTAATGTGTAGTTAAGTTGGTGGATTAATTTGTGAGATATATGTGGAGTTTAAGTGAGTGTTGAATGCATGAAGTTAGGAGGCATTTAACAAGAGACTTAAACATGGATGATAATAAAACATGATGAATGATAGTGAGGAATTTTAAGAGCCAAGAAAAGATTCTTCACAAGGTGCTTGTGCATAGGATTCGGTTTTGTGACTATTCATGTTCATAGAGTTGTTTAATATGTAATTTATTCTTAGCCAAAATATATGTAAGACTCATTAATGTAACATATATCCACAAAAATACCCCAAGCCTAAAAAATAGCCATTATCTCTTCTATATTGTAATTCTTCACTTGAGAGTTCTTTGAACTCTTTCTTTGATAATATAAGAGATACTGCACACCGAAGGACGTAACCCAAGTTTGATGAACTTCGTTAAAAATCTATTCTGTCGTTTTATTGCATTATTATTTCCTACTAACATCGGTTTTATTGTTAGCGTAATTTGTTTAACACAAGACTTCGCACTTTCGATCTTAATGATATTAAAGATTGAAACACAACATTTGATCTCTAATGTAGCATCGTTTTCACTAAGCTACTACTCAATATGGTACCCAACTTTGGTGATCATGGACTCATGGTCTATAATTGCTCCCATTTAGCAGGAAATTTATTAAGTGATTGGTTTATTCCAAGCATCATAAGTAAAGTAATATTGGGCATGCTTGGCAAGAACCCTGTTTTATCCTGCATATAGAATATGTCTTCACTCTATGGACCAAATTGGCTTGAGTATTTAACAAGTAGGCTTATGATTTTAACACCTAGATTGGGGAGCCCATCAGAGAATGAGACCACGGGGACGAGGATGTGGTGGGGGGAGGGGTTTGGGTCGTTAATTGCAACTTTTTTCTGATTTTATTTCAATTTTACTTTTTTTTTTTACAAAACTCACATGTTATGTTAGACCAAGTTATTTGTCATCCTGATGTATTTTTGGCAAATATCCTTCAAAGTTCAGATTATTTTTATTAACTAAGTCATTTATTAAATGTCAAGTAAAAAGTCTAAGCTTAATTTGTATTTCATAATAAGTAAGTTCACAAAACTTATGCTTTAATATCACTTAATAATATAATACTCAAAGTTTTAAACTGATGTTTTTTGGTTTCAGAATTGAAAATTAAGAGATCCGGTGAATTCTATTCAATGTTGTTAAAAACGTAAAATTAACTTAAAATTAAGCGTGAATTTAACTTAAATCAAAAAAAATATCTCAGGATTAGATCGTAGAATTGAAGTGTATAATCAAATGATTCAAGAATCATGCAAAAATAAGTTGTACTCCTAATTGCTTTTTTTTATTTAAATTGCTTATATATATTGTTTAACCAAATCTATTGTAAAAGAACACTTAATATTCATTTAATATTTTAAAACTTTGTTATTATTTAAAATATGCATATATACTTCTCATTTGTTTTTTTTTTCTCTTATATTTTTATAAATCAACAAATATAAAAAATACATGAATCATCTAATAAAGTCAATAATTCATTAAAACACCCCAAATAGATACAATATTAATAATCCTTAGTAAATTAAGCAATGCAAGTAGAGTGATTTTGTAATAGGTTTATTAAAACCACATGATATAGTAACACTACTCTAAATTCTAATGATGTAACCGCAAATGAAAAAACTCAATAATTATTATAATCAATAATTCAAGTTTTATGAATCAGTAAACTAGATAAAAAAAATAGCTCTAAAGTAACAAGAATTTTCATTAAAATGCTAAGAATCTCAACTCTTACGCGTGTTATTCATAAAATAGTCATATTATAATCAAAAGTCTCAATTTAACCATTAAAAAAAAATTAAAAAAAAAAAAAAAAAAATCACACACACTAGAGTTTAGGGTCTGATGTAGTTGATCAATGGGCTAACTTAATTTAGAATTTTTTTGTGAAGCATTATTAGAATCATGTAGCACGTAAAATCACACGATTTTAGTTGCAATTCTATATGATTTTAAATGTCATTCTAAAAATTGAAGGACATATTTTCTTTAAGTTGTACTACTCTATTAGTTTATTATGCTTCTAAATCATAAGTATAATGTCTATACTCTATAAGAATAAAGATTTTAATAATCCGAACTACGTTAGAGGTTAGAGAGTTCGTATCGATGAAAAGTTGGAGTATGCATAATCCAACTCCGAGTGGAGATGGACTGAAAAACATAATCCGAGCTTTATCCGAAGCAAATTCGGATCCCTATCTTTGGCACTGTCTTTTACTCTTCATCTTCAGAGTTTACCCTAATAATATAGACCTGAAAAAAATGTGATGTAAATTTACAATGTAGATTTTGTTCCCTAAAGAAAATGAAATAGAAAATTAGTTGAAGCACATAAGAATTTGTTTATCACATAAGCTGCTTCATCTAATCATCATTGAAGCACAAGCCATGGAAATTCTAGAACAAACAGATGAATCTTAAGTGTGAAAATGTCCACAAAATTACCATTCTTAGACGTCTTACAGTTGTTTTGGACGGAGCCAGTGGTTAACCCAAGATTTTATCACTGGTGCAATACTAGATTCTAAGATTGGGGATGCATTGCACCCTTGAGCGAATATTACATAACATGTGAGAAATATTCCGCATCGTTAAAATATTAGGTTGTGCAACTTGCATATAATGTTTGGTGAATAATCATCCTAATACTATATGATTTTAAATAATTAAATCATATAAGTCTACATAAAATTATAATAATTTTTGTTCAAGCTAGTATTACAATAAATGCAATATTTGACAGTTTTTAAGGGAAAGATGGAGTATTAAGTTATTAATTTAAAATAAAAATAAGTATAAAAATTTAATTTAATGGTTTGTTTAGAGACTTGAAACTTAAATCATATACTTTGGATTAAAATGATTTGAAACAATTTATAAAACACATCATTTCAGCAGTTAGTAACTGCGAACAAAGATGTAGTGAAAAAAGTCAAACATCTTCTTAGTAAATGGGAACAAAAATGTTTGACTTTTTTGCATTTTTGTTCGCAGTTAAGGAACTTTTTTGACCAAATCATTTGTGCACTGTTACTAATTGTGAACATACTCCTATTATTGTAGGAGCTTATTTTTGAAAATAAGTTTCACCGAAAAAAGCTTATCTATTTCAAATTTTCAAAAAGGGTACACAACACATTACTTTAGTATTCTAATGATACTAGAACACACATAGAAGTTTTCATCCTTGGCCTTTAACTTTTTTTGCTTCGACCAAACAATACAAGTTAAGAGTTAGAGGTTACCTTGAAGGTTGTACCGATGAGCTGAAAAACAATAACATCCCCAGCAACCAACTGATGGTCAATAGAAAATTTTTTCCATCCATACAGAAGACTATGATATAAAACATGATACTTTAGTTGCCATTGCCCTCCATCTTCATCAATTAGTGTCACCATTTTATCGTCTGGAAGGTGGGTCTTGCAAAATGTTCTAGGCATGTACTGTATGAAGGTCCATAGGAATAAGTACATCAGTTTAAGCTTATTTATTCTTGAATACAAAAATAATATGAAAAAATTATCGTGAATAATACAACATTTCGTTAATTTTCCTACAATAATACTACCTATTGATTAACAATGAATAATACCAACTTATAGGGTTTTTTCCTACAATAATATCAACTTTAGGTTATAAACTAATTTACTAAATTCTTTTGTCATATAATCTTTTATAGTTTGATTTTTAACATGTTAGGTATATTCTAGAGAAACACCCCTCAAAGCTGGTATAATTCATGGTTATTCAAATGTTGGTATTATTGTAGGGAAATAAGCTTATTATTCCTGGTAAATTTTCCAAATAATAAAGCCTCAATCTATCATTAAATTCTATATTGAGAAAATTGAGACTGACCAAACATCCTCTTAAATGAGATTGAAGCAGTGGTTTAATGAAAGTGGGAAACGTAGAACCCAAACGCAATTCTAGTTTTTTAGCTCTTTCAACAGCTTTTGCCCTGTCAAAATAATCCACATTCAATTACAAAAGCACCTGAAATACTACACTTGTAAACAGTAGCAGACCCACCAAACAGAGGGAGTATTATACATGTTTATGTTAATTATAGATCCAAATCTCACATTGAAAAGATAAGATGTTGATATAATTCAGAACAAGTAACTGAAGAGATTAACTGCAGAAAAGTAAAAAAGATATGATAGAATTTAGAAAATGGGCCTAGGAAATCCAAACAAGGAGGAGAGGGAGTAGTCCACTCATAAACCCAAAAAAGGTTCACTACTAAAACCAATTGGTAATAATAGGAGTTACTCCTTGAGTATATCAAGTGATGCATACTCTTCTCTTTCTCCGATGTGGGACAACTCACATGTGGGTAACAATTGGGCACTTCAATAAGATATAAGGGTTTTGGTTTATGAATATTTGATTTTGTATTCAGTATCAATGCATAATTAGACTCCTATTTATACAGAAATTACCAACCTAATTGTTGGTGCAATCACCAAATCTCACTCATGTGGAAGGTGTTCGGAGTGCTATGATGAGGGTACGACAAAGAACAAGCGTCTTGATTATGGCATGGCTCGAGGGAGGCTTTGCAAGGGGTGGCCAGTAGGTCCACAGCTATTCAGTGAGCATTGAAGAGGCTGCGCCTCGAGCTGTCGAGCTATATGGCTCGAGTCGAGCCAATTTGCAGCAGAAATCAAAAGCTCCTGGGTGTTTGCTCGACCAGGTCGAGCCTGGTATGCTCGGGTCAAGCGGATCGTACCTGGCAGCATTTGCGGGTTTCTATTTTTTGTATGCGGTATTTTGGGCTTTTACCCATTTGGTCCTAGGGCTTCTAACATATGATAGGCTATATAAGAGGGCTTAGAACATCATTAGAAGAAGGGTGGTGGGGCAAATACATTAGAGAAATTAGGACATTGGCTATTAGAGTCTTCTCCTTATATTAGTGTCATTTGTGGAGTTTCACCATTAAAGGTGAAACCTTTATGGGTTAAGACTATTGTAAGTTGAGTCACTAGTGTAATTGTGATTATATTAATGATAAGATACTTTATTTGAAGGAGAGGTATCCTTTGATACCTCATATACACTTTGTTGTTGTTTGTTGTTCTTTTGTTTATCCTTTGTTTTTTACTCATCTTCTACATCTCGTTTTCTACCATTGTTGGGTCTTAGACTTTCTCTTTCACTAATTATAGAGACATAATATACTAATTTTCTAAAATAATTTATTCTAATCAATTACAATTATTCTGAGTTCTATATTCGGATTTCCTAAACTCCCCCGATCGTAGAATTTTCAATGCCCAACTTACGCTACGTTGTATCAAAGGCTTCAGAACTAACGGCTTTTGTGAGAATATATGCACGTTAACCCTTTGATATGACAAATGGTAGGTTGATAAGTTTCCCTTCCAGGTTTTCTTTGGTGAAATGTCTATTGATCTCGACATGTTTCGTCTTACCACGTTGAAATGGATTCCCAAAAATACTGATAATTGCTTTATTATCGCAATAAAGTTTGCATGTTATTTTTTGTGAAAAACCAAGTTCATTCATAAGCTTTTGGATCAAATGACTTTTGTTATCCCTTTAGCAATTCTCCTAAATTCTGCTTTGGCACTTGATAGGGAAACAATTTTACCCTTCTTACTCCTCCATGTAACCAGATTCTCACTTACCAAGGTAAAGTACCTGGAGGTTGATCGAAAGTCACACTCTCCCGCCCAATATCACTAGTCCCAGCTCGATTCATACTAACACATTCCACATTTGCAATTTGGATGTGGATTTGATTAGCAAGAACCGGGAAGACTGTTATAGGACAAACAGGATAGCTCATCCAAAAGACTAGCCTATTAGGTGCGAGAGCACATTTGCCTTAAACCCCACACCAATTGCACTTTACAACCGATGATGGACGAGTCTCATACCTTGCAATGGACCATAACAATCTACCCCCATAAGGCCAACGTCCTCGTTGGGTCACGGTTACGTTGGGTCAACCGATGGTGCGAGAGCTCACTCCCCATAACAATCGAATTTGGCTCTGATACCACTGTTATAGGACAAACAGGAGAACTCACCCAAAAGACTAGCCTATTAGGTGCGAGAGCCTATTTGCCTATAAACCTCACAATTAGAAATCCAAAAGGTCAAGGTTGGTTTGCAAAAAAGCCCGACACTTGTTAAATTGGAATTGCGCTATGTGTTTTTTAAAAGGAAAAAAAAGGGAAAATGTGGGTCTGGGTTCTTGGGGAGGGAGGGGAATGGTGAGACGGGTCTTGGAGTTTGTGAGGTCAGGTTTTTTGGTGAGTTTGTGCCTCCATATAAAAACAAGAGGTTGAGTTCATTCTTTCCTTACCCCTTTTTCTCGGATTTATTCTCCTCTCTTTTGAATTTCGAGATTTGTGCTTGCTCCCTGCCACATGGAATAAGGAAGAAGAAAAAACTTTCGAGAAGGGAGGCGCGTTCCTTCGACGTTTTGGTAGTTTTGGGGTTTTGGAATTTAGTTGCCAGAAATGGAAATTCAGTAGTTGAGACGCCTTTGTTGGTGTTTAACCACTTTGTTTGCAACAAGGGCGTCGATAATGTCAAGCGGATTCCAATGTCCATTGCAGGTAACTAGGTAATTTGTGTTTGGGTAAATAATGAACACCGATATGGTGGATCGGTAATATATTGCCGGAAAACACCATCGGCTCTAATACCATGAAGAGATTAAATGCGGAAAAATAAATAAGAAATTAGAAATTTGGGTTATGAATACTAATTTTGTATTAAGTATCAATGCATAATTACACTCCTATTTATACAGAAACACCAAACTAATTATAAAAACAGAATATATTTTCTAAAATCACTACAAAAAAATTGCAATTTTGCGACCAAAACCCACCGACTACCCATTTTTAGTCGGAAAATTCCGATTACTTTTCCGACTAACCCATGTTAGTCGGAAATTCCGACTAAATGTGTTTTTGGTCGTAATTTGAAATTAAAAAAAAAATTAAAAAAAATAGCATTAATTATCACCGACCACCCACCGACAAACATTTAGTCGGTGATATTTCCGACCACTTTCCGACCAAAAAGTGGTCGGAAGTTGGTCGGTGACAATTTTTCTTTTTTTGATATTTTTGGTTGACCAAATATAAATATAAATTGATAAGCTTTAGAAATAGAATACAAAAGTTGTTGTGGTGTAGTGGTTACCACAATGGTTTGCAAACCAAAGGTCCCTAATTCAAATCATGCAAATAACATATTTTGTTATTTTATTAAAATTTTGTCTTATACTAATAGTTTTGCATTATTAATTTATTTTTTATTTTACTAGTTTAATTTGTCGGTACTCAAAAAGTTTAATTTGCATTATTAATATATTAATATTATACAGTGACTAATAATATATTTATAATAAATACACTAATATTAATACACTAATACAAAAACTAATAATAATAATAATAATAATAATAATAATAACAACGATATACTAATACGACTAATAATAACTAATACGATTAAATAACTAATAAAGTACTAATAATGCACTAATACGATAACTAATAATAAACTAATGCGACTAATTATTATACTAATGAAACACTAATACGTACGACTAACATGATAATGCATTCATACGACTAAATAACTAATACGAGTAATAATATAGAAATACTATACGACTAATATTATACTAATGATACACTAAAAACACTAATAATAATAACAGTAATACTAATAATAATATTAATAATAATAATAATAATAATAATAATATACTAAGTAGTCGGATTAAAATGTTATAAGTATAATAATATTGCAATGAGTATCACTTATTAACACTTGGCCTACTGGTTGGAGTGTCAGTCTTGTATCCAAGAGGTATTGGGTTCGATTCTTGCCCAAGGCGTGAGGATGCTGCAGGTTTGTTGACGGCCACGTTGGCGCCTGTGACGTGTTAGGTGTCGGCGTGATGGGCATTATGTGGCTGCCATGTGTACATGACATGGTCTTTTCATACCAGCCAGTCTTTTCCGACCAAAATGGTGGTCGGTGACTGGTCGGTAAACTAAAAAAAAAAAATTCTCCTCATTTTTGGTTAAATTCCTGAAATAGTGTTCTCCGACTAAAAAATAGTAGGAAATTAGTCGGAAATTTCCGACCCATTTCCGGCTAACATGACAGTCGGAAATTCCGACTAATTTTCCGACTAACCAAAGCTAGTCGGTAACTCCGACTGTTTTCCTACTAAAACGATTTACCGACCATTCTGAGCCGACTGGATGGATTTAGTCGGAATTTAGTCGGTATAGCTCTATACCGACTAAATTCCGACTATTTTGGGTAGTCGGAAAATTACAATTTTTTTGTAGTGAATAATGTATTCTATCCATTACAATTATTCTGATTCCTATATTCAAATTTCCTACTGTTAATATTAATAATGGGACGAAACAAGTATCAAGTTAAATGTTCAAGTGCTTAAAAATACAAAGCAAGAACGATGCGAAGCAAAGAGTGCCCAAAACAAATTGTGCTCATTTGAGCAAATGATTGTTCACTCTCAAATATGCCCTTATCCAAAAATGGATTGCACACTAAACCAAGTTGAATAAAATGTTGTGAATGAAAGAAGAAAAATAAGAATATTTAAGCATTAAATAAGAAATCCAAAGAAGAAAAATAAGAGTATCTTTTAATAAATCAAATTAAATAAGAAATCCAAAGAAAAAGAAGACTCAACAAAGATTAGACGGCAATAATATTCAAGCATTGTACAAAGACGGGCTGCTATAGCCAAAAAAATCCATAGATTCAGACAAAATTTGTATCACATTTTTAATTTCACTTTAACATTTCCATGTATTATTGTGGGAAGATATAACATATAAGGAAGTTTTCATAAGCCTTCAATCAGTATCAACTTTCTGCATAAAAACCTTTTTAGTCTTGTTCATTGGGTGTTTATCGAGCAAGCATACATCTAATCAAAAACAAATACTCCCTCGAATTCAATTTACTTTAAGAGTAAGAGAGAGTCTATCAAAAAGGTGGTAGATAGGGTATTTTACTTCCAAAAAAGTGATTATATTAATTGTTAAGGTGATAGTTGAGGTATTTTAAGTAGTGTTAGTAGGTATTTTAGTCATTACATGTGTAAACTAAGATTATTTAAGTAAAAAAATTAGTAACAAAACAAGAAATGGTACAACTAAAATGACATTACCCAATAAGAAAAATGGGACAAGTAAATTAAAACGGAGAGACTATATACTTTAATTTGTGAACTTTTTTTTTAAGCTTGATTCCTAAAGTATTTGGAGAAATAAAAGTTCCTCCAAACTATTTGAAAAAATAAGCTTATAGCATGTTCACAGTTACTAACTACGAACAGACACCTTAAAGGGCTGGGGCTGGGTTTTCGGCAGGGCTGTGTGTTTCAGCTCTGTTCGCAGTTACTAACTGCGAACATACCTTTTTATGTTTTTGGTCTATTCGCTGTTACTAACTGCGAACAAGGCTGTTTTGTTTTTTTGAGTTGTTCGCTGTTATTAACAGCGAACAGAACTGAAGCATTAATAAGAGTCCAGTAGCTTATTTTCGATTCATTTCCCTTTTTCCCTCTTTCACAAACAAACCCTAAATCCTCTAAATTATATATTTTCTCCTTTAATTTCTTCCCCATTTTTAGTGTAACTATTATCATTCCCTATTTCCTTGGATTTCATTGTTTACTTTGCTTATTAAAGGTATTTTATTGGGTCATTGAACTAATTTCCTTTTAATTTTTAGAGTTCTAATTTCTTCTAGTAATGTTGATTTTGTTTCTTATGCAGGAGTTGAACTTATACATACTTCCTTGTACACATTTGACATAATTTTATGAACTTTTGAAAATTATGAATTGTCCTTTGATGTGTAGATGGAATGGTGTTATTATTGAAAATAATAATTTAGTGATATACCAAGGTGGAAATTTCAAACCAATTGTTGCAAGAATTGATATGTCTCTTTGTGAGTTTGTTGAGTTGTTGTATAAAGTTTGTGGTTTTAATAGACATATGGTATAAATAAGACTAAAAATGAAATACCCTACTAGCCAATCGACATCTTCTGTTGTGTCACTTGATGAAGAGTACTCAATGAATGTTTTGTAGGTTCTTGTAAGGAACTTGGGATGTACTAGTACGGAGATATATATTGAAGAAGTCCCTATAAATGTCAATGAAAATGTCCCTTCTTCGGCTACATTCATGCAATCATTCACTGGAATGATGGAGCATTTATCTCAATTTGATCGTCCTCCTTCTCAAATGTTCACTCCTGTGTCGCTTACCTCTTACCCAACTCATAATGTCATAACCGAATCAAGTTTTCAAACCGCACTTGCACATGTAAAAAGGTTCGGGTTTTCCACTATCTATGTCCACATGTGTTAGCAGTATATTCTGCATATAGCTTATCTGAAGACCCTTTTGTCGATCGTTGTTTTCGCACTACTAGCTACATGAGGACCTATGAGCCACAATTTGAACTTGTGCTTGACTCTACTCAATGGAGAGAATGCAATGGCCCTTGTCTGATTGCTGATACTAGTAGAGTATGAACAAAGGGACGTCCAAGGTCAAAGAGATGCGTAATGAGATGGATGATCGTACTGACATAGGACTCAGATGTGGCTTATGCAACGGAACAGGTCATAACAGGCGTAGTTGTGCACAATACCAACGTGGTTAATTTGTGTATTTTTTAGTTGAACAATTTTTATGTCGTAGTTGTATTTTGGACGATGAATTATGTATTTTAATTAATTACTTTGATGTTTAACTATAATTTCTTAACTTAATTATATATAACATGTAACTAAAAACGCAAAAAACAAAACACAAAAATTATAACAAAACAATCATGTTCGCAGTTAGTAACAACGAACAAACCAAAAACATAAAAAACTAACAGACCAAAAACATAAAAAGGTATGTTCACTGTTACTAACTGCAAATAGAGCTGAAACACAAACCCTGCCCAAAATCCAGCCCCTAGCCCATTAAGGTGTCTGTTTGCAGTTAGTAACTGCGAACAGGCTATAAGCTTATCTTTCCAAATAGTTTGGGGGAGCTCTTATTTCTCCAAATATTTTAAGAATTAAGCTTAAAATAAAAAAAGTTCTTAATTTGTACTTCTACGTTGCTACATTTAACTTTTTTCCGCAATCCAATGTACTATTTTGTTCATTTATCGGTTGAATTATAAACATTTAAAAATTATAAAAAGTTTATATTATGAAAGTATGCGATTAGACGATTCAAACAAGATCCCACTTGACTATATTATTACTTACATATTAGCTGCAATATATAAAATAAACTTAAACAATCAATAGTGCCCAAAAATAAAATATAGCAAGTATTTTGAAACGGAGGAATTATTGTTTTATTTGCATTATTTGTCTGTAAAATAAGAAAGATTTAGCAAGTGAGTTATCTCAAAACAACTTTGTACGGGCTTAGTCTACGTATAACACCATACTACTTTGTATCAATTATGGCAGGTGCCATGTAGGCCCAATACATTTTACTTACAATATTTACCGTTTTGGGGAGTTTCATATTACTTGCAACATTACTATTTTTTGTAAAAATAATCTATTTATTTTATCCTTATTTTATTCCTACCACATATCACCATCAATCATACATCATCCCATTAATTATTTAATATACCCACAAGTCACAATCTCTATCTACTTAGAATAATTTTTTTATTATTTCTACTTCACATATCACCATCGATCATACATCATCCCTACTTTTACCATACTGATTTGACAGCCCTTAAATATTATGTCAAACCCAATGGTGGAACTAAAACGGAACAGAGGAAGTACTACTCTGTTCCCTTAAAATTGCATCAAAGAGAAATAGGTTTATTTTTAAGAAAGTAGTAATAAATAAAGAGAGAGAATGAATTGTATGGATGAAATTAAAAGAGGGTTAAAATATATAGATGAGATTAAAAGAAAGTAGTGGATCATTATCCAAATATAGAAATAATGCAAATTAAGTAAGACAGATTAAAATAGAAAATAATGCAAATTCAATAGGATTAATAATAAAAATGTTGAATATCAATCATCAAATAACAAATTCCAAATGTGTAATCCTTTAATTTATAGTTTGCTTTTGTCACTTAGCACCCTCTAATTAATCAAAACAAATTTAAATCGGTTTTCTTATTTGCTTTTTATAATCAATTCAGCGATCACTCTTATTCGTATTCTGTATTTTATTTATAACAAAGTTAAAACATAATTTAATAATATTTTATTTGATTTAAATATTATCACTTTTAATTTTTTATAATTTTTTATCATAAACAATCAAAGAATTGAAAATCAGCTACTCTTGTGAGAGACCGTCCTTCAAATGGACGACCTCAAAACAAAAGGCCCATATTTATATTTTCTCACTAATTTGTATTAATTGGGCTATTTAGCCCATATATCTAATGCGTCTATAGGAAAGACTGTCCCTCACAACAATTTGTGATTAAAAATTGCACCAAATCTCGAAAAAAAAAAAAACAAATATGACAATAGCTAAGAATTGTAAATTGTAATTTGTAAAGCGTAATAATAATCCATTGATCTATGGCGAATTATACAGAGGATGACAAAAAAAACAGAGTGAAAGCGGTACCTTTGTTGAATATGATTCGTTTCAGAAGTTTTTTTCATAAGATTTCGAGGCGAACGACGAGGAGGCGCATCACTCATCTTCCGCTTCCTCACCTGAAAATCAAATATCAGAAACCAAACACGATAAAAAAAAAGATGATTTCATAATCGAAACCAAATAATCAATCAAGGATTTACATAACGACGTTTAATCCGTCGACTCGGTAACGAAGATTTGAAAGACAGGGAGAGAGTATGGAGATTGAGTTGCGCCATTCTTTTGAAGTTTTCCGCCATTGTTTGTTTTCGTTTTTCTTCGTAATCATAGCTGGATGTCGATTTCGCCATTTTGATCTCTGATTGGAAAATGGAAAAAATGCCCTAAAGTAATACTCGTAGCGCGTAGAACTAGGCTACTGCATGGCTTTATAGACTGACTGAGCGAGTATGTTTAGTCATTCTTCTCGGCAGACGGTTGTTCCCAATATATATATTTGTACGGACTATTCTACTTTTTCCATTATCTTTTAAGTAATTTTTTTTCGTTGGCTTCTCTCCACCTGCTTCCTGCGGAATAGCCGGTCGCGGGAATTTTTTTACTATATACTTCCTCTATTCCGTTTTAGTTGTACCATTGGGTTTAGCACGTTTTTTAAGGGTCGTCAAATCAGTTTGGTAAAAGTAGAGATGGTGTATGATTGATGGTGATATGTGGGGTAAAAATAAAAAAAATATATTATAAGTAGATAGTGGTTGTGACTTGTGGTTATATTAAATAATTAATGGGATGATGTATGATTGATGGTGATAGTGGGGTATGAATAAAGTAAGGATAAAATAAGTAGATTATTTTTGCCAAAAATAGAAATGTTGCAAGTAATATGAAACTTCTAAAAATAGTAAGTGTTGCAAGTAAAATGGAACGGAGGTAGTATAGTCTAGGATGATAAAATACTTGTTCTAATTACTTATAATATTTGTTTTTTTCATGTAGTTTAATGTACAAGTTTTATTTTTAATATATCTGATTATGAATAATAAAAAATTACAAAATGTTAATACTAATAATCTCTGCAATTGGACAAATTAAACAAGATTTTATTTAATTATATTTTAACCTATTGATCAAAAACTAATCTCATAAATAGTGTCATTTTAGCCAACGTTACTAACTAATTTAAAATGGAGTAATATTTATAGCTTTTTTACGGACTTTTTACTTATACCCTTCTTAAAAAAAACCTAGGAAACTCTATTACTTCTCTAAACCTTACAAACAAACACATTTTTTTTAGGAAAAATTACCTAGAATAATCCAAACTATTCATAATTTTCCTACAATAATCCCCACCTATGGATTATCCACGAATAATCCCAATTTTGAAAGGTATTTTCCTAGAGTAAGCTTGGGTAACCCGATGACCTGTTACAGTAGGTAATTCACCAAAATAATAAATTAAATATTAATTTAAAATTAGAAAATATTTTTGAAAATTTACATAAAAAATTCTAAATAATAAAAAAATCATTAAATTTATGAACATTTTTTTAACATTTTTTTCGACATTTAATTTTAATTTATCTTTTTTTAAAATAAAACTTGTTATAGCAAGTGATCTGGTCACCGGGTTTACTCTAGGAAAATGTCCCGCAAAATTGGGATTATTCATGGTTATTCAATAGGTGGGATTATTGTAGGAAAATCGTGAATAGTTTAGATTATTCTAGGTAAATTTTTCTTTTTTTTAAAACACTTATTATTAAGTAAGAGTAATTTATGGGTTCTTGTTTTGATTACTTTTGCATTTTTGTTAACAATGTCATTTGATTTATTTATTTATTTTAAGTTTAGCGCAAAATAAATGAAAATGTGAATTGTTGATCAATTTAATTTTGATTTAATTATAAAAATAAAAAAAAATTAATTTTTCTTTAAATCAACGTAATCACATTGAAAATTCTAAAATCGATCAATTAGTTTTGATTTATTTTAAAATGAAAGTCCATATATTACATTTACCTTAAGCAAGTGTTAAGTTTGTGAGATATAGAGAGATAATTGTAAAATCCAAGGGAAGTTAATTCCTATGAGACATAGGAATTAGATTACCATATACCCCCCTTGGTTATTTACAATTCCCATGGAAATAAAAATTTCTATTGTCAAACAAACAAAAATAAGTATTTCCTAGGAAATTGACAAAGGAAGTAAATTCCAATGAATTACAACTTCCCATAGGAATTTAATTCTTACGTCAACCAAACGACTCCTAAGAGAATGTTTGTTGAATGAAGGGTAAAATTGAAAGTTCAAAAAGGTAATATCAAATAAAAAACGGATAAAATAATTTAACTTGGTTAGATTGTGAAGATATAACTTAGCATCTAACTTGGAAAATGTGGTTTTTTTTTCGAAGAACTTGGAGAATGTGGTTTGATCAACCGCAAAAGTATATCATAAGTGTGAATATGCGCCAAATTGCTCGTATGTCGAATTGACCACGTATTTATCATTAGAATGCTTTTTAAAAAAAAAATAATATTAATAATCCAACATTTCATCCATCCGCTATGAATAATTCCATCTTTGAATTATTTTTTAATAATCCAACCTTTGTAAAAAAAAAATTGCCCACAACATACCCTATTACTAATAATAGGTAATAATAGGGTATGCTGTTAGCTGAGGGTAAACATTGGATTATTTAAAAATAATCTGAAGTTAAATTATTTACAGCGGATAAGTAAAAAATTTGATTATTAATGTTAATTTTTTTTTCTTTTAAAACGTCATTAGAAAGCTTTTAAATCTCGTTCTAAAAGCTATAAATCTTGCATCAATACAATCTTTTTATCAAGAACTTATGATAAAAAGTGTCAATATGCATCAAATTTAATTTCAAATCTTTTGCATTTAGATCATTCTTTAGTTTTTTTATTTTTTTTGTTTTTCTTCTTTTAAAAACTCTTCAATCAAGTCAAATCACCCTATCAAACTCCATAGTGATAAAAACATAACGAGGTGTTTGGTAATTAGCTTTTACTTCACATTAGAATCATGCTAGAAATAATCAAAACCCAACAAAAGCAGCATATATAACCAAAATATGTAAAGTTGTATAAATGTTCAAAAAAAGCACAAAATGACTTGAATTTTCTCTCTCCTAAAGTTGGGTTTAACAATGGAGAAAAAAACAATAAAAATTCATTTTCGCAAAAAAAAAGAGAAAGAAAAAAGTAACGGGATGAATTGAATTTTCTCTCTCCTAAAGTTGGGTTTAACAATGGATACATGGAGTAAGAAGGAGGAAGAAGATAGCAGCAATAAGAAGGAAGAGAACAGGTTAGAAAAGGCTTTATCACCTGTTGTAGTCAGTCACATTTTCGACGGGCGTGCTATGAGCAAATAACGTCAAAAGTTCGAATTATTCATGAATAATCAAAAGTATAGGTTATTCTCAAGAAAACGTAAAAAGTAGAGATTATTCTCAATAATTTTCCCTATAATATAAAGAGAATGACCTTAAGATTTCTCTTTACGTAAACTGAGGTTAAATGTTTCTATAATTTTCAGATTTCTCTTTACGTAAACTGAGGTTAAATGTTTCTATAACTTTCTTAGTTTACATCGTTATTCAGTTAATTTATAATAAACTAGAAAAATAGAAAATATGAAACTCCAATTGAAATATGATTAGGAAACACAAGTTTTTGTATGAGAAGGTATCATCGTGAAACGTATCTAATATATGAGTTAAATAGCTTAATAATACAAATTATTAGCATGTAAATTTCTTGTCTTGAGGTCGTCTCTTCGAGTTTCAATCTCTCACAATAACAGCTCGGCTCTTAGAAAATTAGGTCTAGTTGTGAATAATTTGCACAACGGTCTCGAGCTAAGAGACTCTTTGGCCGCATATTTCTTTATAGGTATAGGTTGTACATATCTTACCTCTTAAGACTTGATCAATATTAATAAATGGGAAAATTACTTTTAAAACTCTCAACTATTCGTACTTTAAATATAAAACTCCCAACTATTGATTATTATTCAAAACTCTTAACTTTAGGCCCATTTTAAATTTAAAGCACCGATACAATTTTATAACATGTTTAACCGTTTATCATTTTGTTAAAATGGGAGGGTACGTGAAGGGTCGTGTAAGGTTAAAGGGGTGAGGTGATTGATAAATACAATTGAGTCCCCCTACTTCTCAACTAAAATCAATTTATCCGGTTATAAGTCATCTTGGACTTTAAATATAAAATGGGCCTAAAGTTGAGAGTTTAAAATAATAATTAATTATTGGGAGTTTTATATTTAAACGGCTAATAATTGTAAGTTTTTAATGTAATTTTTCCTTGATAAATTGGATAAAGTAGACTCTGCAAAAGTTAAAAATACTTCTCGTGGTTTGATTGTACGAACATGTTATCAATTTATCTAACTAAAATTTGAATTGTATGTATAACGAGGTTTTACTTAAAGCTCAATTACTAGAATTAGGGTCGTGCTATATATATTTAGACCTCAGAACAAAAAATAAAAGAAGCTCTAAAAATTTAAATAATACTCTCCTTTGTTTCTTTTTGTTTTTCCACCTTACTAAAATGGGTAGTTCTATAAGTTTTTCTACTTTAGAATACTTTCCATTTTTAGAAAGTTTTCATCCCACTTTTACCCCCTAAACCCCCACTTTTCTTACTTCACACTACTATTTAATAATTTTCTCTCTCATACATCCAATACAATCATTCAATTACACTATTATTTAATTATTTTTTCTCTCATACTTTCAATACAATTATTACTTCCCACAACTATATAATTAAAATAATACTCACTACCACCAAAGATTCCATTTTTTATAATCTTGATGAAAAATCCAAATAGGAACATAAAAAAGGAACAAAGGAAATATTAAATAATCTAATACTTTTTTATTGTTAGATATTTAAACTATCTTTAAAAAAACACTATAACTCATACTCCCTTTGTCTCAAATATTAAGCCTCATGTGCCAAAACATACTTGATTAAGTAATATTAATTTTTGTTTTCACTTAATTTATTGTATTTGTTATAATAAATGGTTTAGATTAGGAGCTAGAAAGAAAGAAAAAACTGAAATGAGTGGTTAGAGAGTTGTGTAATGGTAAGTAGAAGATGATGTCAATGTCCCAAAAAGGAAAAACAAATTATTGAGATAGATAGTCTCTTTAATTGAGTCGGTTAATCATATTTTTTTAATCAAAGAAAATATAGTGTAACTGCACGCTTATTCGGTTGAATTTTAAGATAGCTCAAGTGGACATTTAGGATACGTCAAATAGGAGTTCACAATATCTCAAGTAGACATCGTATCCAGGCGGGTTGGCTCAAATGGCGAGCAGCTACTGCGGTGATATGTGATAGGAAGATCCCGAATAAGCTAAAGGGAAAATTTTATCGGGTAGCAATCAGATCGGCTTTGCTATATGGGACAGAATGTTGGCCTGTAAAGAAGAGTTTTGAACATAAGATAGAAGTCACAGAGATGCGTATGTTGCGGTGGATGTGCGGGCACACTTTGAGGGATCGTATTAGGAACCAAGAGTTTAGAGACAAACTAGGGGTTTCTCCTATTTCTGGTAAAATGCGCGAAAGAAGATTGAGGTGGTTTGGACATGTGAAGAGAAAGACTTTCGACGCCCCTATGAGGAGAGTCGAAAGCATTATAGTAGAGGGTAAGAGAAGTCGAGGAAGACCCAAGAAAACTTGGGAGGAGCAAATAAGAGTAGACTTACGTGAGTTAAACCTCTCTGAGGACCTGACTAGGGATAGGAGTAGTTGGAGGCGTCGTATCCAGGTTTTAGACTTCGGCTTTCCTTCTTAGAGGCGTTAGCGGTGTTCATGCTTTCTTGCTTGCTTTAGTCCCTTGTGTGTTTTGTTTGGTATTTTTTTGTTTTTCAAGTTTTGTATTTGATTACATGCGTATTGGATCTATTATGTGTTGTTTTTCACCTCTCGTGGCAGGTACGTATCTTCATCTTCTTTGAGCCGGGGGACTCTTCTATTGGCCGTGCTCTCCTTTACGGGTATGAGTTGCCGCCGTCCTTCCCTCCCCAGACCCTGCCCATAGTCTTCTATGAGCGGGATATACTGGGTAGGATGATGATGATGTTTTTAGCATGCTGAAGTTGTTAAGTAGATGTTTTTAATCGTCTGGTTCTTGTAAACCACAAATACCTACTTCTTATACTTCAAAACATCTATTTGATATACCTCAAACAACTACTTGACATACCTCACATACCATAATACCATCTTGACTTACCCAAATCCATACGTTAATACTTCCTTCGTTTTTAAATACTTGCTACATTTTGTTTTTGTACAATATTCATCGTTTAAGTTTATTTTATATATTGCGGCTAATATGTCAGTAAAAATATAGTCAAGTGGGATCTTGTTTGAATTGTCTAATCGCCTACTTTCATAATATGACCTTTTATAATTTTTAAATATGTCTAATTCGACATATAAACGAACAAATAGCACATTAGATTGCGTAAAAAGTTAAATGTAGCAAGCATGGTTATCAGAATCTCGATCCTGATCAACGATTCTAAGAACCAAAATTAGGCGACCGATCCGGATCGTAGGTAGGATCTTAATGTCGGTAGAATCGTACAATCGTAAAAAAACTTTATATAGTCTAGATTTTACTTATGTATATATATATATATATATATATATATATATATATATATATATATATATATATATATATATATATATAAACAATTATATTAATATGACTAAAATTCAAGTTTTCTTGATTCGCATCTTAAAAATGATTATTAAAGGTATTCTTTTACAAAACTTGATAATTGAAGTCAAATAAGTATAAATTTAAACCTTAAAACTAAAAAACAGAACAAATACAGTTGGAAATCAGTTATCTAAAGCATATTAATGCATATTTATAGGATCACACGATCCTACGATCTGTATCTACCGATTTCGATCCTACCCCCTCAACGATCCTACGTAGAATCCCTATCCTGACAAACTTGGTAGCAAGTATAATGGAACGGAGGAAGTACACATTAAACACCTACTTTGTTCGTTCCAATTTACTTGCAACTTTTGTTTTTTCACGCAATCCAATACACTAATTTCTATTCGTAATAAATTTAATTATATAAGAAAAAATTATAAAAACTTGATATGAATAATCTTTGCAATGAAATGAATCAAACAAGATCTCACTTGACTATGTTTTAACTTATAAATTAAAAACTAATCACAAATTAAGAGCGATGAATGAATAGTGACATTTTGTCAAGTATCTATAACTATTACTAAAACAAAACACGCTTACATCATCACTTTTAAATTTGTTTACGTGTCGCTTCCTTATTAAAAAATTTTCGTCCTAAATTAAATGATGATTTCATTGTTATTATGATCTTCGACTTTCCATTTTCTTATTTTGAGTATATTATTTTTCTTATTAATTTTTTTTATTTTTTGGGTCAAATCATATTTAATGTGTTAGAAAAATATATATTATATTTCATTTATTTTAATTATTTATAAAATGTTTTGAATTTTATTTGTTAAATTAATATTATTTAGTGTATTGGATATTTTGAGATGGTTAAAACGTAATATACTCTTATTTGGATTTGTTTTTGTTATATATACTTTTGGCTCTTAAATGCAATGATTAATTCTAATATGATTTTGTTTGTGACTATCTTTATATATTTTAATGGGAAAAAAATTTATTTTTGTCGTTTAAACTAATAAAATAATTTAACATATTTCTATGTACTTATATTTGGTTTTAAAGTGTGTTATTAATAGTAATAATATTTAATACTTCTACAAATTAATGTAATAGTTATTTTTGTTAGCAAAAATTAATAAGTTATTTTCTATTAGAGAAACTTATAATTTCTTATTGTAGTTAGGGTACGAACCGTTTGATCTTTTATAAAAGCATAAATATAATTATATTGCGCACAATACAAAATATGATATAATGTATGTAGTGTCTACATCTGTTCAAAGTGAACGAAATATAAATATAATACACCAATAGGTCAGAAAATTTGATAAAACCGTGCATCGCACGAGCACTATCTAGTTGCAACTATTATGAAACGGAGGAAGTAGTTGACAACTTTAATTACCTGCTTAGATGTTTTTGATAGGCTTTAAAACTAGCTTTGTTTATAGGGGTGTAATACTTTAGCCCATTTGGTAGCTAGATGTGAAGCCGGTATATCTTGCATGTCAGACTTTGATTGAGCTCGATTTGAGCTAGTTCTCTAAACTCTAAAGCATTTCATAGCTTCATTTGAGTAATTGTTAATTTGATAATGTTGGCAAAATTTGCTAACTGTTGTTAGGATATCTCTACATGTCGAAGCATCTATCTATCCTGTTGAGCCGACTACTTTCTCCATTTCATTATACTGGCAACTGATAATAACATTTTTTTCATACATATCAAAATCATTACTAGTATTTCAGATGGAAAGTATTACATAATCAAGTCTTTGCAAAACCAAAATGGAAAGATCGATGCTCTTTAGTTGCATCTTAGATTTCAAAAGCAACCTTGAAATTGGACACTGCCTCAATCCTCATCATTTCATCAGCACTACCTTATGCCTGCCAAAGAGAACACGCAACTTTAGAAATATTGATCTCTATATACCATCAATCATGTAACTCCACCAAGATTTTTTTTCTTTCATTAATAGGAACAACCAAACGGATTACTTGTAGAATGACTTTGTTGTTTAAAATCTAAGTGGAGTAGATATTAATAAAATAAAATTAACATTTGAAAAAAGAAGATTAAGACTTCAAGTTGAAGTTTTAATTGTAGAAAATTGATATTTAAGTCTTAAAATGAGTGCTTAAAGCTTAAAATTGGTGGGTAAAAAAGTTGAAATGGGCTGTGATTGCAATGTTGCGAAAGCGACTTCTCGCGGGGCTACAACTCGGTTTGAGAATATTGTGATCTGACTAGAATAATTTCATGTATCAATGTTGTTGAAGCAAGATCAATTCCCGCAACGTCGATGACAACTTTGAGCATCTCGTAGCTCACGCGATGTCTTGCACACTCGAGAGTGGTGCGGACCGTAGCTTGGGAAGTGGAGTGCTAAAGTTTGGATCATTTGATCATGCGATGACTATTGATGATGATGATGGTGGCTTGATGAAGCCAAGAGAAGAAGAAGCAGCAAGTTTCGAAGCTGCTCGAGTGGGTCGAGCTCAACTGGCTCGAGCGAGCCTCAAGGCAGCAAGCAGGCAGAAACTTCTTGAAGACCGCTCGACCTGGTCGAGCTCAGGCGCTCGGTCGAGCAGCGTACAGCACATGTGTCTTGCGGTTTTCTATTTCTCATTCGTTTCTTTGTGGGCTTTTAAGCCAATTGTTTTAGGAGTCCCTAACATATCTTAGGAATATATATATGGGTCTTAGGAGTATGTTAAGGTTTATGTGAGTGCCAAATACTAAGAGATTACTAGGGTTTAAGCCAAAAGAGTCTTCTCTATTGTATTAGGGTATTTTGTGGGTGGTTGAAATAAAGCTTCAATCTTTGCTTTAGAGACTTGTTCTAGAGCATTGTAAGGTGAGTCTTAATATAATATTGTTTATGTTAATGACAAGATGCTTATTTTGAGGGGAGGTATCATTAGATACCTCATTATATTGTTGTGTTTGTGTCTCTTGTTGCATACTCTGTTTTTGGTTGTTTTCTTTGCATTAGTTTGTTCTTGTTTCTTCATCGTTTGCTTTAGCCCATTCACAACAAATGTAATTCAAGTTTTCTTATTTTCTCCGTTCCATTATACTTGTTATAATCAACTTTTTATGCAATTTAGTGTGTTATTTTCAGCATTCATATATTGACTTATACACAATTAAAATTATAAAAAGTTAATATCATAAAAGTATGCAATAAAACGATTCAAATAAGATTCTACTTGACTATGTTTATTCTTACACATTTGCCGTAATGTATGAAATAAGCTTAAATAATAAATAATACCATAATTATAATGTAGCAAGTACTTCTGTTGATTAAAGCTTCTAGGCTTATTGAACTAATGCATATTTTAAAATTTGAATGGCTTAATTGTCAAAATAACACTAATAGAAGATCTCAATTCATTATTTTAACACAAGATATGTAATAGGGTTTGGTAAACAGTAAACTCAACATCCCGTAAAATTAATGACTACTGTGCACCTGCAGTAATTAAAAGATTACCTTTGTTCTGCTGACTCTATTTCCCCATTTACAAAAGCTCAATTTTCTTCACCTTTATGCTCTCCTTCTTCATCAGAGGAATTTACACGAATAATGTAGACCTAAAAAGAGGTGAAAATTACTTACAACAGTATACAAATAATTATAACGTTCAAGATCAATACATCACGATTTTTTGAATTTGCAATTCACTCTAATAGATTAAAAATGTCCTAGAGTCAACCATATTTCACTTTTTTCGGTCAATAAATGCGAGGAGGATTTTATCAAAACAATTGGTCTATGGTCGCAATCTTTTTCAATCTCTTGTGGCCCAATAATGGAAACCAAACTAGTACATATAAACATATGGTGTAAATGGTTTGCATGCGAGCACATGCATACGAACATTTAATTAATTTCTCAAAGTTTTAAAGCTTTAAACATTCAGTATCATTTTATTCTTAATATATGTAAAAAACCAAATATATACAAGTTAAAACTATAAAATATGGATATTACGTATGTATGCATTGATACAAATCTAACAAAACTGCATTAGACTATTTTTCGTTGTATATTTGGAAGAGAATTTAAGACAAGTATAGAAATATTGAATGCATCGAAAATAAAGGGAAGAATATACTTTGTCGTCAATTTCTCTGATCATATATAAACGAAATTCTGAGAAAATCATCCATAAAATATACAACTTTAAGTGAATCTATGGTATAAGTAGTCTAAATATGATCTAGTGTGACATCTCGAAATTAATTTCAGGCTTACATGACTTTGCTACTTGTAATATGATACAGTGTACCATTTTGCAATGAGATTTTGATCTGTTTGGTTTTTAGTATTTGTTGAATCAAGAATCAAATCCTCCATTGAAGATGGACTGTTAGAGCATCTAGTTGGGCAAGAAATATATGTTGATAAGGGTACAATCAAAGGCTCACACAAGCCAAGAGATACTAAATGTTACCATCCTCTTCTTTACATTCATGCGTCCATATTCACAATAATATATAATGGTGGAAGTTTAAATTGAAAGTTTAGTGTAATTTTGCTAAAAAAACTATTTAAAAAGGTTTTTGATTAAACTTGATCCACACTAAATATTTTTTTCGCAAAATCCGTACGAGATACTAAATCTTAAAGAAAAATTATGGTGAGAGATCCACTACCATGAAGTTGACATGAAACATTTTGTGAAAACTAAAATTAAAAATCTTCTTATTGTCACCGCTATAGTTTTTTTGGTTAGTATCAATTTTTTCAAAATTGAAAAGATTTGAAGGTAAAAATCCTATCTTTCTTCCTTTCCCTTCCTCTTGTCCTAAACAAACAAAAATTTCGTCCTTCTATTTCTCTGCTCTTCCTTTCCCTTTCCTCCCTTTTCCTTCCTTTTCTTTTTTTTTTTCTCTCAAAAATTATTATCCAAAACATAATGTTAGTATCAATAATCTAAAGTCCCGTTAAAAACCTTAGAGTTTACCTTCAAGGTATCTTCTTTAATGAGCTGGAAAATAAGGGCATCCCCATCAACTAACTCATGGTCAAGGGAAAATCCTCTCCACCCACCACTAAGACCATTCTTCCTAGCAAGATACTTAGCCTTCCATTGATCTCCATCTTCATCAATTAGAGTTAACTCTTCATCAGTTGTTGGAAGGTGGGCCTTGCAAAATGAATTAGGAAAACTCTGCAATACAAATCCATTTATATATGTCAATTATACTGAAATTTCTTATTCTAACACACTTACTAAACAACTAAACTAATAAAATTGCTACATTCAAAACTAGCACTTGAAAAAGTTGAAGAACTAACCAACCAAAAACCTCCGGTAACATGTGATTGAAGCATAGGTTTAATGAAAGTTGGAAACTCAGAACCTAAATGTGATTCAAGTTTTTCTGCCCTTTCAATAGCATTTACTCTATCCTCATCTTTTGCATACACTCTATTTAACAAATCTCTCCTTTTGTAAAACCTAGAAAGCATTAATATTCAAAATCAAAACACAAAACTGAAATTTACCAGAACCCAGAAAATTGAAAATTAACAAACAAAATTGGGAAAAATCTCACCTTCTACCAGCCAATAGAGGTTCCAGTCCAAACTGTAAAAAGAAAAATCAATCAAACAAACAAACAATAATCAAAGAGGAAGAACGGTTTAGTGACAGTTATAGATATAAAAGCTAGTATCAAACACATTACAAAGATTTTAAAAGACCTCTTTGTAGTTAGGAGGAGGTTTGTCAGCGGTTCTTGACGATCGTCTAGGAGGAGTGGAAACAGCAAAATCAACCGCTCTAGATTTAAGCTTCTTTACCTAATCATGAACTTATTGCTTAGAATTTGACCAAAAAAAATCCTAAAAAATTGGAAAACTGATTGATAGTAAGATGTAACATACAGGAGAAGGATTAACATTCGTTTTGGGTGTAGGTTTGAGAGCTTGAGAAAGCTTATGGAGATTGAGTTGCTCCATTCTTTTCTTGTTTTCTTCTAATCTCTGTTTTCTCTGTTCTTCATAACTGATTGTAGAAGTCACCATTTTTGTAGAAAAGAGGATTGATTACTTGATTTGATTATGGTTATTGGTTAGGGTTGAGAGAGTGCTCTATTTGTGAGAAATACTCCAGAGACTGTAATCTGTACTCTGTCGTTTTGAGCGCACTTCTCAACTTTTTGAATTTGAATCGTCCTTTCCCTTTTCGGTTATTTTTTTATTGGGTTAGAGCTTTATTGGGTTTAGTTGGCCTTTTTCTTTCTTATTTGCCCATAACTGCATTTTTAATTTCACACAAACTTTAACGAGACCGTCCTACTCTAAGACGAGATCTGGACCGGCTCATTGTTAGGCGCGTGTACTACACGTGCGCTTTGCCCTCCAAATTTCGTTTTTTGGTTTTTTTCATTTTTCTGGAAAATTTTCAATTTTGGCTTTAAATGTATCAATTTTGACCTTAAAGATATCAATTTCAATGTAAAGTATACTTAAACGTATCAATTAAAATAAAATTTTCAATTTGAACCTATAAGTGATCAATTGTGGCGTTAAACTGATTAATTTCTACCTAAATATTTGATGTTTTATGATCTAGCTCAATTTTAAACGTATAAGCTTCAATTATCGTTTTCAATATAAGTATTTCAAAGTCTATTGCGTTGATCTTCTGTTGTACAATTCATATTTTATACAATGATGATTTGATTAGGTTTTAATTATGCTTTTATTTTGCTCAATTATGCTCTTACTTTGCTCAGTTTTGCATTCAAGTTTAGAATATGTATATTGAATTACATTAATGTAGTTCATACAAAGTGTAATTAATTATTCCATTAAATTGTTCAGTTTCATGATTAAATTGTTCAATTCTTCATTGCGCAAGATTTTAAGCATAATTCATGTTATTCTGATCTACATGCATGATTAAATTTTTCCATTAAATTGTTCAGTTTCATGATTAATGTAGTTCATACATGTATATTTTTATAGTATTCAGTTTAATTGTTAATTTATTCAATTCTCATTTTATACTATTCAGTTTTATGATTACCTTATCTGTCAAGATTATTACTTAGTCAGTAATGTGTATCTGTTTCATTGTTAATAGCCTCAATTTGAATCTTAACAAAGTCTGGTTTGATTATGACATATAATTTGACAGTAATATTTTATAATCAAACTCAATTTTAAACTTTAATATTCAATTATCGTTTTTAAAATAAGTATTCAAATTATATAGATATATTGTACGTATAACATTTAGTTCAAATTTAATTATTGATAGTTTTATTGGCCATTCATTTGTTGTTTAAAATTCATCCATAGAATGATAGATTTAACACCATTGTATATAACTTCGTTCTAAAATTTTGAAGCAGAACTATATATTAGGTAGAAATTCATCACTTTAACGTCAAAATTGATCACTTATAGGTTCAAATTGAAACTTTTACTTTAATTGATATGTTTAATACTACTTTAAATTGAAATTGATATCTTTAAGGTCAAAACTGATACCAGCTGTTTTAATTTATTATTTTATCAGGCCTCTCTTGAGAGACCGTCTATGTCTAACCTACATCTCCCTTTTAACTTACAAAATTACCAATTAGTTTTTTTTTAATTGATAAATTGGGTCAGCCCAAAACTTAAGACGTCTATTGTTAGACAGTCTCAAGTAAGAATTCGTGTTATTTTATTTCAAAACAAAATTATTACTCCTATAACTCTGTATTATTTGTGTTATCACTTCACTCGACTTAAAGTTAAAGAGCTCTTACATATTTGAGTTGGTACATATTTAAATAAATAGAAGGAGTATTGGTTATTTAGAAACAATCTCAAATTAGAGTAAGTTTAGTATCGACTTAAATCTTGTTCAGTTTATCTGATATATATAGTTTTTACAGCTTAAAATTGAATTTTTAATATGGTATTTGATTTATATTTATTTGAATTTGATTTATACTGATTGATATTGATTGACATTGATGTTTACTAATTAATTTTAGGATTTGCATGTTGTGTAGATTTAGTTGTGGCTAACTGTTGGTTTATCGCTACACTTAAAAGCATATGAAACGAGGTGTTATCTTGATACCATTTTGGTTTTAATGGGGTATTATTGATAATTTAGGGAGCTAACTATAAAATACGCCTTACCATAACTATAAATACGCCTTACCATATAAACCGCTGTGTGACATAATATACTTGTACTCCCTCTGAATCATTTTAGTTGTCCCATTTTCTTATTTGGCAAAATCATACTAATTGTCCCATTTCCTTTTTTGGCTATCCTTTTTTACTTAAATACCCCCACTTTTTCAATTCCTAATACTCAACTACCACCTTTATAATTAATTTAATCAATTAAAATACCCAACTACCACCTTTTTAATGGACCCCACTCAACCCTTAAAATCCGTGAAATCTCAAATGGGACAACAAAAATGATTCGAAGGAAGTATTATTTTACTATAAACCATTATGTCAGTTAGTACTTTATTTAATATAAATTGTTGTGTCACGTAACAAAATATTTTATGAGTTTTCAAATACTTTTTTCTTTTATATATGAATTACTATGTCTTCTAACAGTTAATGAAACTCGTAAATCGCTATATGACATAGCGGTTTTGATATGCAGATAAAAATTTTAAAAAATCTGACATGGACAATTTTTGGTTATATCAAGGTGAAAATCATCATAAAATCTAATAAAAAGAATGTGAAATTCCACATGACATGCTTAGAGTGATTTGCCATAAGGAATGATTCTTACCAAAATTAACATTAACTTATTCCTTGATATGAGTAGTATATTACAATAAAATACAATTTTTAAAATTTTCTTGAAATATGTTTTTTTTTTTTGAATTTAAAAGCTACATAAGATTTTCAATTAGTTTCTTTGAACATATATTTGTTTTTTTTATGTTGAAGTATTTTAACTAATAAAGTTTCTGTATTAAAATTTTAAATTCTAAAATATTTCATCAAGAAACAAAAAATACATGATAATCTAAAATTATTTTAAGAATAATAAAGAATCAATATGATAATATTGTTAGAAGATTATTCAAATTTGCATTAAAAAGTACGAAAACTTTAATCAATATTTATATTAATAATTAATTTTATTTCATCTAAGACACTATATATTCTAAAATCATCTATTTTATAAGAAATATATTATAATTTTATACTGGTAATATGTAGTTGCATCTATATTAAAAATTTATATTTATGTATACTTTTATGCTCATAACTTCGTGCATTGCACGAGCTTCTATACTAATTATGTTATAAATTAATTATATTTTGGGAAAATATTCACCTAACACTTATAAAATATAATTTAATAATTCAAATAGAATATGGGATCCAATAAAAAAACTGAAATTGTGCATAATATTTTAACGTGCAACAAATCTTGTAGTAGATGGTATCTTCTCACCATATGACAGTATGACACGCTCATACAATCAACCCACATCTCTAATTTATTTTAAGATTGTATGTGATTATTTTTAGGCTGGACATGATCACTTTAAAATTATAAGTGATCAATTTAATGTTATAATTATTCATTTTAGTGACAATTTAAGGTTACAGTTAATTATTTCAAGATTATAAGTGATCATTATAAAGTTACAAAGACAGATCCAGCCAATTCAATAATATAATGCCAATTAAGTTCATACAAAATGTACTCGATTCATTACCGTTCAAATCAATTCTAATTATTTGTTGGGAGGACAATCCATGACCAATTAACAATTTAAACAACATATGGTTGAAAAATTATTAAAAAATTGAAAATTATCAAAACAAGCTTTAAAAATTTAAATTCCAAATAAGCGTTTCTCTGTGCGAGCCTAAGGTTACGGTTTATTTGCTTACTAATAGCGCCAAAAGAAAAAAATTATTTTGTTGTTATAAACATCGAATAAAGCCAATGTCATAATGTTTGAACAAACGTAAAAAGCAACAATTGCTAGTCCGTTCGTATCAACAACGAACAATATATATGTACTTATTTTTTTGTCATTTGTCTTCTTTGTTTGATGTTATTAACAACGAGCAAAGTAATTTTTTTTCTTCTTTTGTTCACTGTTAAAAATACCGAAGTAGGGATTACAACGGGGCGGATCAGGATCAGGTCTAGGTGGACTAGATCTAGATTCGTTTTCCAAGAACAGGTTCAAGATTTCAAGACCCATATCTGAATTTGTGGATACCGTGGATCCGGTACCGGATCCGGGTCAAAAAACGGGTCTGACTTGTTTTTGTTTTTTTTTTTTTTCTGATCGCTTTGAGATTGTCATAGTGCTATCCATAGACTAATGATAATAAAATATATGATTTCACAATCGATCACTAAAAAAATTTGGGAAATTCCACATGATAGCATCCAATTTTAATAAAATGTCAGTGGTAACACTTTTTTAAGAAAACTCCACATGGTAGCATCCTATTAATGCACTATCTAATTGGCGTAGTATTTTCCGTTAAGTTCTTGTTAAATTCCATTTAATTTCATTGTGTAAGTTTTTTCCACATGGTAGCATCCGATTTTTGTTTGATTCACCATTTTAACGTTTAATTCACCATTTTAATGTTTAATTCACCATTTAA
Source organism: Amaranthus cruentus (assembly GCA_019425755.1). NCBI lineage: Eukaryota > Viridiplantae > Streptophyta > Magnoliopsida > Caryophyllales > Amaranthaceae > Amaranthus > Amaranthus cruentus. The sequence goes on from CM033450.1 coordinate 6,786,117, forward strand.
TTCATTAACGTTCATAAATGTGTTATAATTCTATAGAATAATTATAAATGTAAAATTATTTTGTGGAAAAATAATTTTAACGTTTAATATACCATTTTAATGTTTAATTCACCGGTTTAACACAAGTACTCTTTTGAATTTAAGAACTTGTTTCGATCGGATTTTCAAAAGAGTTTATCCCATAAGGATTAACGCGACGTCCTTTTTTAAAAAAAAATCGTTATGATGGGTAAAACTGACGTCAAATTTCTTTTTACTATTTACGTACCGAAAAATAGGCGAATAAGCACTTGTTTTGACCAGATTTTTGAAAGAGTTATCCCATAAGGGTGATCGCAACGTCTGTTTTTTTGAAAAAAATCGTTATAATAGATAAAAATGACGTCAAATATCTTTTATTTTTATTTTGTTAATTTATGTGTTTTAATTTTAAATTATTTAAAATTACAATAACTAGTGAGATACTGCCACGTAGACAGCTTAACCTCTCAAATTGATCAAACCCTGAAACTTAACGGTCAACTAACGTTTTTCCATTAAGTGGTTGTTATTTGCAGAGAAATATATCATATTACGTAGTTTTTGCAAAAAAAATTTAAATATACATAAGGTAATTTTTTGCAAATAGACATATAGATTAGGTTGTTTTTTATAATTTTTCCATAAAATTATTAAACATTAATGGACGTTAATAAATTAAACGACGAATTAAACATTAAAACGGTGAATTAAACGTTAAAATGACGAATTAAATAAAAACTGGATGCTACCATGTGGAAATACTTACAAAATGATGAATTAAACGGAATTTAACAAGACTTTAACGGAAAATACTACGACAATTAGATAATGCATATGTGGAATTTTCTTTAAAAAGTGCTACAACCGGAATTTCATTAAAATTGAATGCTACCATTTGAAATTTCCTTAAAAATATTACACAACTTAAAATCTACCACTAAACTCAACATAAATAAAAAGAAATGTAGAAAAAAAACAAAATTAGGGTTTATTATCCTTAAATCTGCCGGCACTGGAGGAGCAATCAGAGTGGAGTGGCTGGAGGACTTGGCGGCATGGGACTGGGGTCTAGGAACCTGCGGCTGCAATTCTTTCGTAGGAGTGGGTGGGAGATAGTGAGAGAAGAGTGGAAAAGGGGAAGGGTTAAGGTTTTGTTGGAGTGGGAGGGAGACGGACTTGGGAGAGGAGTGGGAAATGGGAATTGAGTGAGAGACGTGAGTCACGTGACTCATGAGAATTAACTGAAAACTGAGAATTAAGTGAGAGTGAAAATTAACTGGACAATGACTTTATTAGACTTTGATTAAGTGACTTTATTAGAATTAAATATATATCTAATATATTAAAAAATAAAATGGGTCATCAGATTTGTGGGTCTGGGTATTTTTCTCAGATCTGGATTCGTGAAATTTAATTGGACTCGGATTCGACGGGTCTATTTGTTGGGACCTAAATCCGTGAAAACGGATACGGATCCACGGATTCGGGTTGGGTCCAATACCCATTGCCATCCCTACACCGAACATACCCTAATCTTATACTCGGACACAAAAACACTTATTTTGGAAATTAAATTTTTTGGAAGCTTATTTAGGTATTTGATTGAATAAAAAAATTTATTCATTCAAATTTTCCATATGGTTATCTCTAGACTCTATAATAGATTATAGACTTACCATTTTCTCCGTTTTTTTTTCTTTCTAGTCAAATCACCAAAAGCAAGAAGAGAGCGCGCGAAACGAAAATTCAAGACCCATGGTTTCCCTCCTTCCATGAATAAAAACTACTAGAAACTCCAAATTGTATAACCCCTCCTCCATTTCTGAACCTTTCAATTTCTCTCCCCCTCTCCCCAAATTCCCAATTATAAACCCTAATTAACCCGCCTGAGAACTGGGAAGAATCAAGTAGAAGAAAATGTTTTACTCCCATACGTTTTTGGCTCGGAAAGGGCCTCTTGGTACTGTTTGGTGTGCTGCTCATCTTCAACACAAACTCAAAAAATCTCATTATGCTTCTACTGATATTCCCTCCACCGTCGGTTAGTTTCCCTCTTTTTTCTTTCTTAATTTTGATTTTGATTGAAGTCTGGATTTTTTATTTCATTTTAGAATGTATTAATTAATTGGGGACATACGTTTTTATATAATGGATGGGAAAATATAAATATTAATCATGACTCATGATTGAAATACTTTTTTTGTATCAATTGAAGATCCTTTTTTTTCATGATTAAAATGACCATGAATGAGATTGCTCTCATTATGAATTAAAATGTGTTAATTTTCAGATTTTCCAAGTTGAAATCTTTAATAAAGTAACTGTCATTTTTTTATGTGTTTAAAGTAACAAGTGAAGAAATGACAAAATTGTAAAAACCCCAACAATGTATTTTAAATTTTCTCTGTTCTTTATGATTATTGGCTAATAAGTGATTCAATGGGAGTTTTTAGACGGCTCTTTTTGGTTGTTTTTGGTCCAAGAATTCTTAATTGTAATTTTGGGAGTTATTAAGCAACTGTTATTTTCTAAGGACTAATTTAATTTCATGATTTTGTACCTAAGACATCATTCATTCATAGTATTTGACTGTTCTCATTCAAAGATCCAAAGTTCATATTGTGAGTTTTTTGTGTAAACATATAATTAATAAAGTGTTAAGTATTAGAAATCCATGTTTGTTTCAAGATTTCGTCTTTTTTTGTTCAAAAACTTCTTTGAAATCTGAAATTACGGGAATAAAGATTTCATTTGGAAATATGGAATTGGTTCAAATTTATTGTTTGTTAAATTAAAAATTTTCAAATTTGAATTTGGATCAATTTCACCATTATTTTAAAAGTACAAAGTTAAGAATTTGAGAATGACATCATCAAACCTTGTTATTCCCAAATTCTTCATTTGTGATTTCATAATCGAAATCCATAATTTGAAAATACTTGTTCCCAAATACAACATAATAGCGATATTAAAATCAAAAAATGGATGGGATTTCATACTCCAAATTCCATATTTTCTTTTATTTGAAGTGATATTTGGTTGTCCTCCACAAGAACAATTTAATAAGCAAGAACACCTAAAGAACTATAGTCTCTTACCTCTTGGTGGTGCGTTGTTTTGATTGATCATAGTGAGAATGCTTGTAGACATGGAGTTCAAATTATAAACACCTAGAAGGTTTCCACTTCGAAAGAAAAAGAATCTATTGAGGTTATGTATTTAGTTTTAAGGGTTGGAAAATGTAGTAAACTAGCCAAGTATGAATCCTTTATATACTAATGGCCCGTTTGATTAACAGTACTAATTAACGGTCATAGGAATGAGTTGTAGTACAAATTTTCATAATATATATTATGTCATTTCCATGGTAATAAAAATTTTGATTATAAAAAGGTTTCTTGTTTACAATTGTCCATTACCATCTTATACCACATGTTCAAATGGTAATGTAATGGAATGAATTTTGTGAAGCAAACAAGAATAATCAAGGAGAATAAACATGACTGTTAAGTTTGTGAAGAGATATTTCTTCTAAAATTACACTAATTTTTCCAATAACATTCCCATCTTTTAGTACTGATTACAAATGGGCCGTAAGAGAACATGATACAAATCATTAAAATGGAAACAATGCTGTAAAACAGTTTATGGGACTTGCAAGGAGCTGCTTGAATGGTACTAATCATTTGTGGTGTTCTAATCCACATTTAATGTTCATAAAGTGCATAATTTTCCCATTTTCCCATTAAACTCATGATTAACAACAATGTTGATTGTTCAATCACTGTTTTGCAGAGAGGATTATCTATCCAGAAGTACCAATTGCTCTAAGGATGTCTGGACATCTTTTATTGGGTGTTGTTCGTATTTATTCGAAGAAAGTTGAGTACCTTTATAAGGATTATGAGGGTCTTCGAGTTAGCTTGCAGAATGCCTTCTGTACCGTCCATGTCAATTTGAATGAAAACGCTAACCAAGCTCAATTTAATGCCATCACTTTGCCGGAAACTTACTCACTCGATGCCATTGAAATAGATGATGATATTTCTCGCTTTGATGGGTGAGCTTGCTGCTATTTTGTTTCATAATAAACAACATAAATACCCGGATTTTACTAAATTTCATATATGATAGTTACTTAAATATTTTGATTAATATTTCATTTGTGAAACTAACTACTAGTTAATGAATTTGCATTTACAGATCACAAGATGATCATATCAGGAACATAGAGGAAATTACACTCCAAGGTTGGTTGCACTATTTTTTGTTAGTGGTTTTAGTCGGTTCATGTAGCTGACCCAATGTTCCATAACTCGCCGGCTAATTCACTTTTTAAATTTGAATTTTGTTCAAAATGGTCTAAAAATAGCCCAAAACAGATCATGATTAGCTTTTTTTGATTTGCGATTGACGAGAAGAATAGCGAATCATGTGACACTGAGCCAACCCCAAATACAACCTAGGCATTGTTGTTTCATTGTAGATTTATTGTCATATGAACTGATGTCAGCTTTCTGATTGTTATGCAGATTCAACTCCCGTTGAAACTGAGCTTTATGTCAGGATCACATTTGATGATGTAATGTATCGATATTCCTTTGTCTAACTTATCTCTGATTTTATTCGTTTTTAACCGCATAATGAAACGAACTAACAAGATTTAATTTTGTTTTGGTAGGACATCATTCCAGACTCGTCTCAGTCTGAGCCAAGGGAGAGTGATCCAATGCAGATAGAGTATGTTGCTTACTGACACAGGAATTTGCATATTTTTTCTCATAATGCAATTAATTGACATCTGCGTATATCTTTTGCTTGCAGCAATCCTCCTGCATTTCCGATTCCTCTTAGTCCTGATATGCAGACTGCTGGTGTTAACCAAGATGAAGAATTTCCACCCCATGAAATCATGCGCGATAATCGTGACTTTGATGCCATTTTGTCTACCCCAATATTACGGCCACATCAAGACCCTGTTGATCCTGAATCGAACATATCTCCTCCAAAAGATACACTTGAGATGGAAATCGATACACCACAGTCCTTACCCGCGTCAACCGGAGTAAATTCTCAGCAACCACTGCAGCACGAAGGACCTTCGTCTCCTCCTACTCTTGATGCTCGTGAGGTTTCCGATACTTTGGGTGAGTGCGCTCTCCTTTGTGGTACATTATACGGAGACTCGAAAGGTGCATCAATCAAAAAGATCTGAAAACTCTCTTTTTTTTTCGCAGTTAATGTTTCACCGACTCAGTTGGTATTGAGGCCTTCTCCATCTCCCGAGAAACCTAAGCCTAAACGACAAAGAAGAAAACGAAAGATGTGCTTTGACGAGACTTTAGTTTTGACTAACCAGTATGTTTGATTATTCCATAAATATGGCCTTATTTTATCTGGTTAGTTGCATGTGGACTCATACAAATTCTTTCTTGCAGGTTTTTGAAAAATTCGCTCAATAATTGTTCCGATTTAGTGATGAAAAGGAGGAGGCTGGATTCCTCTGCTCTAGAACAATGGAGAATTAAACGGAAGAAGAACGAAGACATTTTCTCAAAGCCACTAATATCCGGTAAGTAGATTCTCATTTTCCAAGTCAATTAACATCGATGATTCTACTCTAGCTCTCAATGTGACTAGTAGAACAATTGTTCTTTTGCAGGAATGTGCGAAAATCTCCAAAATCTGTTGAGCGAAGACTTGATTGTCTCAAACGCCAAATTGGCTTTCACGGTAGCAACTCAACCGGAGTCCAGGGCTGCAGAATCTCCTGCACATGATCTTGATGCTGGTGGGGAAACTCAGCGTCATATTTCTGGCGATGATTTGGAGATTGAGCGTCTCCGTTCTGTGCATGATGATCCTGGACAAACCATAATGGAAACATTTCCTTCCTCCACACCGTTACCTTCTCCACAGCCTCATGGATTTGTCGAGACTCCTTCATCCATGAGAGCACCAAGTTCAGTTTCAGAACCTCGATTCGATGACACTGATCTTCAATCAGATAAGGGTCTTTTTACCAGCTCCACTGGATTCGATATGGAAACACCTGTTTTTAATACTGAGGAGAGGAACGAAGAAATGGGCACTGGTTTATCTGACATTCCCGAACTGAGAGATTCTATGATGGCTGATGTAAGTTTTCTGACATTCCATTCTTGCATTGTGAAACATCTAGTGTTATGGTCTATTATTTACCGAGATGCCCGCCTATTTAACTGCAGGAGCTCTCGTTTCTGGAACAAGATTACGAAAGCCCCACCGGTAAGCTGCATATACAACTAAATTAGTGTTTCCTCATTTTTGGTAGACAATATAAGCTTGTATATAACATCAGCTCGATGTACCAGATTCTCAAGGTGCTCGTACAGGAGATGCCATGTCTGCAAGGACAAGGTATCCACTATATCCTTACTAAAATCTAAGGTTTGACACTGGAATGGGGACATCCGTGGCTGGGGCCCACAAACCCACGGGTCAAAACCGTTTATTTGCACATACACTTGGAAACTATATGGTAGTATGAAGATTAGCCCACCCAATATATATTCAAGTCCACAACCAACTATTTTATCGATGTGGGATCTTTTTACTCACATGTGAAGTATTTCCAACAACTGCAAGATCTAATCTGTTTTCTGGTTGCAGGGCCGTGGCTCAGTATCTGGAAAATCATTCCCCACTATCCAAATACCCATCTGAAGAGCTAAGTTTGAACTCCATCTTGGAAGGAAAACGAAGGAAGATATGTGCACGAATGTTCTATGAAACTTTGGTAAGTTTACGCAATGTTTTATCAAGGTTCGGCCCAAACCTACCAAGTTAATACTGATCTATTGCTTTGTCGATGGTTAATGCGTGCTGCAGGTTTTGAAAAGTGCCGGACGAATTGATGTTAAACAAGATGAGCCTTATGGTGATATTACTTTGAAGCTGACAGCCAAAATTTAAGGCTTCACACACTTTAAGCTGATAATTTTATATGCATAGGTATGATGTTTAAGAGTATTTGCCATACCCATTTCAGTTTGAGTACTTCATTTCTGATCATATTCTGTACATATTTTTCTACAACTTCCTGCATCTTCATCTGGTGAGACTTAAAGTGTGGATTTTGAAATCTGCAGGATATTAGAATTGATGTACAGCAGCTCAAGTTAGGGGCGGAAACAGGTGCCCTCGCTGCCCACACGCGAGAGCACCGAGTTCCAAAGATTGTAGTAATTTTGGATGAAATTTTAATCATAATTTTTTTGTATTTATATTTTTACTAAGATTTTTTGTATCTTATAATAATTTATAGTCTCACTAACAATTTTGTCGGGTCCCTTATTTAGTGTTGTTTTGACATTTTAGGGGTAATGGGTATAAGTTGCCACCGTTCTTCCCTCTCTAGACTTTAGCCATAGTTTTTTATGGGCGGGATATATTGGGTATGATAATGATGATTTCGGCCTTTAATTGTTGTTTGGCAAAAGTAATGTACAATTTTATTAGCGGTGTTCTACTATCTATATGACAATATTGCGGAATTGAGGTTTTGATTTCCATTTTAGCTGATCAGGAAATGGGCTCGCCTCTAGTGGCTCAAGTTAGTAGAAGCCTAATGGGGACAACCGACAAGGCGCACATTTTGTTGAGAGTTGATACTACGACATGAAAGCTGAGTGAACATTTGTAATTAGACCGATTGATCATAGGAAAAATCGATAATAATTCAACTTTTTGTTCATCTGCTGTGAATAATTCAACTTTTTGATTATTTTTAAATAATTCAACGTTTGCCCTTAGTTCGTTGTGAATAATCCAATATTTATTTTATTTTGCTAGCAACATACCCTATTATTATCTATTATTAGTAATAAAATATGATACATGTAGGCAAATTTATCACAAAGGTTGGATTATTAGAAAATATTCAAAAGGTAGGATTATTCATAGCGAATGAGTGAAAAGTTGGATTATTAATGTCAATTTTTCTTTTATTATATAATTTTAAAATATTGGAAGTCGGCGAAAAAAATAATGAAAGTAGATATTTAAAATATTAAAAGTAGGCATCAAGGATACGGTAAGTAGAGGTGTTTAACGGGGTGGGTTGACCTAATGGGTCAAGGGTCTGTTCACATTTTAATGGGGTCATTAGCGTGTTGGGTCAATATTGGGTCTTTGTGTGAAGGGTCGGATAATTATATGAATTAGTTGTAAAAAATATTTTACCACTTTTTTATATATTTTTATGTGACCAAGTGTTTTCTTGAGAGACCGTCTTTTGTAAAGACGATTCTCAAAAGTCCAATTCAAATCTATATTTAAAGTTGTAACAATATATATTTAGAATTGGACTAGTCTTTTGAGAGCTGTTTTTACAAAAGACGGTCTCATATAATAATTTGTGTTATGTGATGATATTATTATATACATAGTTGAATTTACCCAATGGGTAATAAAGTATAATAAAAAAATAAAAAATTGACATTACTAATCCAGTCTTTTACTTATCTGCTCTGAATAATCCCACCTTTGGATTATTTTCTAATAATCCAATTATTGAGTTAAATTTGCCTACAATATACTGTAATACTAATAATAATTAATAGGTAATAATATGGTATGTTGCTAGCAAACTATAATAAAGGTTGAATTATTTACAACGAACTAAAGACATACATTGGATTATTATAAAATAATCTAAAGGTTGGATTATTCGCAGCGGATGAACAAAAAAGTTGGATTATTAATGTCAATTTTTCCTAAAAAAATACACAAAATCTTGCGTAAGACGGTCTTTGAATAAGAAGAGCGTTGGGCCGGTCCATTTGCAGACGCTTGTACTACACGTGCACGCCTTGCCTTTAGATTTCCATTTTTTTGGGTTTTTTTTTTCATTTTCTGGACATTCAATTGGATCTTAAAGGTATCAATTTTGACCTTAAACATTTCAATTTTAACCTAAAGTAATACTTAAACTTAAACATATCAATTAAAGTAAAAATTTCAGTTTGAACCTATATTTGATCATTTGTGGCGTTAAATTGATCAATTTTTAGCTAAATATGGTTTTGTTCACAATCTGAGAAGTTAATAAATATTATTACTTTTATCATTTTATGGATGAATTTAACCAACAAGTGTGGTCAATAACACATTCAATAATATCAGTTTACATATTAAAAGCATAAATATCAAAAATTACAAAAAATACTAAAAAAAAATTCAATACAAAAAACACAATGTAACTGCAAGTGTTAAATTTAACAATATCAATTATTACCAAACATGCATCAATTATGACCTTATGTGTTTTTGTTATGATGCTAACTATATCAATTATAAACAAAATAAATGAGCTACATAACAACATACAAATCATTCCTTATCACTGTCAATTATTACCAAATATGCATCAATTATGACCTTATCTTGTTTCTGTTATGATGTTAATTATATCAATTATAAATAAAATAAATGAACTACATAACAATATATAATTTAATACTTATCACTGTAAAATATATTAGGTAGAAATTGATCACTTTAACGTTAAAATTGATCACTTATAGGTTCAAATTGAAATTTTTACTTTAATTGATATATTTAAGTATCACTTTACGTTGAAATTGATATCTTTAAGGTCGAAATTGATATCTTTAAGGTCAAAATTGATACCTTTAAGAGTAAAATTAAAAAATGCCAAGAGAAATGGAAAAAACTGATGGGCTCCATATTGGGCTGCGTTTTAGACTAAGACGGTCTTACCCAAGATCTGCTGAAAAAACTATTTTATGAACTTTTATAAAACAGGTCAAGGTGGATCGTATTTAAACGAGCTTGACCCGCCCAGGATAATGTAAGTAGGCATTAAGAATACAATAAGTAGACAATTAATCTTTAATAGGCTATGCTTAAAAAAACAATTAGAATTAGAAAAATTTTAAATGTTAGCTAATTAGAGCTTTGAACAATGAAATAATATTAGTTGTCTATTGATTCAATGACAATTTAATTTAAGAAATAATACTTTAATTTAATTAAATAATTACAAATTTACAATAGGCATAATTTATTAAAATATTTTAAAGCTATGTTAAATTAATGTAAATAATGATTTGACATTCAAAAACTTATTAAAACAAAAATAATTAATTAATTAATTAAAATTCACGATTATTTTTCATTTTCTACGCAATGACATCTTTATTACCATACCATACTTTTGTATACATTTCGGTTTTTTTTTTTTTATTTAATACTAGGGTTAATTTTATATTAAGGGAGTTCTTATACTTATATCGCTACATATATACTTCGTTCGTTTCGAAAATTTGTATTATTTGACTTTTTACACAATTCAATACAGTAATTCAATTTTTAATATTTTTAAAATTTGCTATTAATAATCTTTGTATGGAGAAGAATCAAACAAGATCTCACCTGACTATGTTTTAACTTGTACTAGATTAATATTTAAACACAACTAAAGGATGATGGATGAATAGTGCATTATATCATAATTGTAAAGTAATTTGGAATGGAAGAAAAATTAAATAGTTATTTATTCAATCAATTGTTGTGACATTAGTGTAAAATTTTATAGTGATAATTATATCTTATTGGAAAACATTACAATTATGATAATTGCATATTTCTTATAAAATTTCTATATATTCTATACTAACAAACTTCGTGTATTGCAAAAATTTCTAACTTTCTGTACTAGTATAAAATATTGTAATTGTAATTTTACGTAAATAAAAAGTGCTGACGATTTAATGACCATAAATCTACACAACTGAGTAAATGACATTTAATTTAAATTTTTATAGCAATTAATATTTCGTACATTGCATGAATTTCTAACTTTCTATGGTAATATCAAATATTATACGTGTAATTTCAGGTAAATAAAAAGAGCCTACAATTTAATGAGATTAAATCTACACAAATCACATTACTTTTGAATTATTATTGCAATTGATCTAATGAAATCATGCAATGCAAGACAATCTTGGGTTCTTGCACACATAAAAGAAAATTTTAAACCATTCATTAACAAAAACTTAAAAAAATGATGCCATTATTAATGGAAAATAGTATCTTCTCATGTAATTTTAGTCATAATTCATAGCTCACCAAAACACCTATCTTGCACAAGTCAGTGTCCGAGATTGCTCATCAACACAATATTCCGTACAGGTCAGAGTCTGAGACAACTCATTAACACAGTATCCCGCACAGGTTGGAATCCGGCATAGTATCTTCTCATATGAAGAGGTCTAAGAAGAGTTGATGAACTGAATAACCTGATTCATAAACGGATCCACATTAGGAGAACCCGGATTCACCAAATGAAATACATGATTCTCACCAAGAGTTTCTACCACTTCCACCTTTGCCTTACAACCACTCTTAACTAACACCTCCTTGTAGTAAAACCCCCTATCTCTCAATCCATCCTGCTCTGCCACCCATACCATCACCTTTTCCCCACCCAAACACCCCAATTCCGGGTCATTACCCGGGTTTATTAACGGGTCATCTATCCCACTGGATCCTGGATTTGCAAATGCCCACAATTTCTCTGCTAATCCCCCTCCTTCTTCATCCTTCCCCCTTTTCTGGAGCTCGGATCCAATCCTTTCGGATCCCCAGAAATATGGGTGGATTAACAGAATTCCTTTCAATTTCAATTTCCCCTTTTCTGTTCTTAACCCTAATCTCTTTGCCATATGATGAGCAATGTTAGCACCTGCACTATCTCCACCCAAATACACACGATCCAGATCCGCGTACTCCTGGATCCATTTATACCCATCTCCACATCCATTTTCGACCCATTTTAGAGCTTCCCATGAATCTTCATACGCCGTAGGAAGTGGGAATTCCGGTGCAAGCCTATAATTAACAGATACCACAATCAAATTACCTTTAGCAGACAAAGAATTGAGGTGATTATGGTACGGAGGCGATGCTGCAGATTCAACACAGAAGCCTCCACCATGAAAGTACACAAGCACGGGTAATCGACCCATATGGTTATCTTTTGGATTTGGCTTGTATAGCCGCACCCAAACACCGCCGTGTTCTTCAGGGGTTACCACCACGTCTTGTGACTCCACGCCCGTGTCGGCATCGACGGAGGGTGGCACATGTTCTGTGCCTATGAATCTCTGGACGGTTCCGTCTTTGTGGATAACTAAAAAGGGTCGGTAATCTTGGGCTATATCTTCTGGGTTGATTGCTGCCATTGCTTTCATTGCTTCCTCCATTGTTGTTTTAGAGTTGGTAGAGTGCTCTGGTTGAAAACCAATCCTTAAACAAAAATCTTCCCCTGATTTTGTGTTAAGAAGTAGGGATTGTTTCCCAAGTAAGTGTGGTAACGGGTGGGTAGGAAAAGATAAGAATTAATGTGTAGAAGGATGGTTGGGGTTGGGTAGGGAAAAATGAGTGGTTGTGGTGAGTAAAGCCGTTTAACAATAATGCAAATGCAAGTATGCAACCACTTTGTTTTAAGGCATGCAGGTGTTTTTAACAATTTTGAAAAATTACAATAATAATTTTATTACACGTGATCTATTGAGAGACCGTCTTTTGTAAAGAGAACTTTTAAAAGTCCAGTCTAAATCTATATTTAGAGTTGTAACAATATACATTTAGAATTAGACTAGGCTTTTGAGAGCTGTCTTCACAAAAGACGGTCTCAAGTAAGAATTTGTGTTTTATTATATTTGGATTAGTTTCTAAATAATTTAATATTTTTCATATATTTGTTCTTAACATATCATATTATTAATAATCATACATTTTACTATTAATTTTAATGTACAATAGCAAAACGGAAGTTTGAATGTGAGCATGTCGTTTGTTTTTTTTATTGGATAGTATTAATGAAATTCGACTTATTTGCATTTTTTACACTTACTATATTTACAAATGTGTATTTTGGGAAAAACTCATACATTAATGGATGTAATAAATAACAATTATTCCAATTACACAGTTGTATATAAATGCACTGTTTAAAAAATTATAATGAGAAATATCAATATACTGGGTAGAACATTATTTATTGTCTCATAAAATTATGGAATTACACAGCGTAGAAAATTATACTACAGTATAAATTACATTTATTCCGGTGTAATCGAAACTACACTATTATTACACTGTGTATAAAAACATATACAATAATTTACGAAATAATTACTTGAAGTACATAATAGCCCCTTTTTCCATCAATTGTTATTTAAAACTAAAATGACATAAAATTCAATTAATTGATCATTAAAATCAGTTATTTACATTGTTAGAATATCATAATACCAATTTTGACTTCAGGATAAATGTTAAGTATGGTTTGCAATCTAAAATTTCTTTAAAATATTAATATATATTAAAAAAACCGTGCATTACACAGGTTTCTATCCTAGTAGGTAATAATAGAGTATGTTATGAGCTATCAGCAAACTATTCATTCACAACAAGTCTCCTGAGAGACCGTCTTTTTGAGAAACGGCTCTCAGGCCCAATCCATTAGTGTTTAATTCTTACTCTTATTCCATATTTTCCTTTTATGGGCCGACCCAAATAGAGTTGTTCTCTCAAAGAGACCGTCTCTCACAAGAATTTGTGATTCAGCAAACTAAGGCTAAGACAAGGTTATTCATGATTATAAGCAAGGTAGGCATTGGCCCAAGGCCCAGAGATAGAAAGGGCCTTAAAATTAGAAAATGTTAGTTAATGGAAGTAACCACTTAAAAATTTGCAATTTATGAGTAGTTCTTTAATCATTTAAGAATCACAAATTCTTGTGAGAGACCATCTCTAATTGGGTTGGCTCATTAGGGAAAATGTAGAGTAAATATAGGCAATAAACTTTAATGGATTGGGCCTGAGAGACGACTCTCAAAAAGACGGTCTCTCAAGAGACTAGCTGTTTAAGAATTATATGACACATCTACAATTTTTAATGCTAATTATAATATATAGGGTCCTTCTTTGTTATTAGTCTAAACACCCGTTTAGTTCATATTCGACCCTCCACAGGGAGAGCCCATTTCTTTCAGTTTGCCTAGGACCCATACAATGCCAGAAACGATACTGGACTTAGATTGGATTATTCACAGCAAACTAAGGAAAAATGTTGGATTACTAGAAAATAATCAAAAGGTGATATTATTCACAACAGACAAGTAAAATGTTGGATTATTAATGTCAATTTTCCCAAAAGAATTTATGACCCGTTTAGTTGTTGGTAGTACATGATGATAATAAGAAGGATTTATAGTGTTAATTTTCATGAAATTTATCATGTTATTACCATGGTAATATACTTTATTTGTAAAAAAAATTTGTTCGCAACTTTTCTTTACCACCTAATACTACATTTTCATATGTTAATGCATTAAAATGAATTTTGTGAAGAAAATGAGATGATTAGTGGAAAACAAGTATAAACGTTTAACTTGTCAAGAAAAATTTTCTACTAAAATTATATACTTAATTTTCCATAACCATTTCTGCCATTAAATGCCTACTATCGATAATTAATAGCTCGTAAGCTCATTTCTGGTTGGAGTGATTAATTTGACCACATGATCCAACTAGCTGATATTAAACACGCTTTTATGATGCACTATTTTCTGACAACTTAATTATTCAAAAAAAAAAGTAATGGTATCCATCCTTTTCATGCAATCCAAAATAGCTTATGAAATATTGCCCCACTCCATCCTGCTGCCTTGCAATTTCAGTGCAAATGTTGGCAGCATACTCTCCTGGTAGCTCTTGAAAACATCTCAAACAATGCTCAATCAATACCATAAGAAAAACAAGATTAAGTTAGTACACAGCTTCATAATCTCAAATTAATAACAAAGAAGAAACTTACTTTCATCCTATCACTGATAAAAGTTTATAGTGAATTAATAATGACATAGGGTGAATTAATAATTACCACAAACAAAAATGGTATTTGACGCAAAAAAACGAAAAAGTAATGGTATATCACTATTATAAGAAAATGGTCTTTAATGCAAAAAAACAAAAAAGTAATGGTATATGGTGAATTAATAATTACCACAAACGGCAGACTAACGGAATTTGTCATTAATGGTATATTGTGCTAACGGACTAAAACTCAATGGTATTTGGTGATCTACAACATTTGATGTGCTATATGGTGAATTATGAAGAAACTCAATAGTATATCATGAAATTTCCGTTATTTTATTGTATAATAAATTTGATGGACGAAAAGTGGAGACTATAATCATTAAAAATACATTAAAAGAAAGTTAGTAGAGCTAATATGAGAATCATAACTAATAAAAAAATCTTTTGATATACTTAAACTAGTAGAAAACATGCGAGAAACATAAGAAATATAAAAATGTTGAATTGAAGTTAGTAGAATATATGTAACGACCATAAGCCTAATTAAAAGATTAAAATAAGAAATATAAAAATGTTGAATTGAAGTTAGTAGAATACTAGATAATCCCCGTGCGATGCACGGTTTTTTTATTTTTTTATTTTACATTATTTTAAAAATACAAAGAAAATAATTTGTAAATTATTGGTTATTGATTTTCAATGAATTATTAATAACATATAATATCAAATATTTAATTTAGTTTTGACTTTAAAAAAACTTTTTTATAAGTTATGTATGATGTTAAATAATGTTATTTTTAATATTATTTAAATTTTATTGATCACTATATAAGATTGTAAGTGCCAAATTTTTATTTTTTGTTTCCAAAATGAAATTTAGCAAATTATTATTTTAAAGAACAAATTTTTTTGGTTTCTAAAATCAAAGCTATCAAATTATTATTGTGTATTGAACAATGAAAAGTTACACACATCTCATTCATACAATTTAATGAAAGCTAATATAATGATAATTTACATATTTCCCATACACTTTTAGGGAGCGTTTGGTATGTGATTTATCAATGCAGGAAATGGAATCATTTAACCTTATCCTTTACAAGTTGTTTGGTATGAGTTGAAAGTAATTGTTTCCGTTTCTAATAGATTAGCGTTTCCGCTCTATTGTTACCGCTCAAAAGTATGCGGAAACAGTTAACGTTTTCAAGCCGGAACAGAGTTTACTCTCTAGCTCTCACGCACTCACGCTTGTAAGATCAGAAGGAATAATGTTGGTAGGAGAAAGAGTTTGATTTTGAACTGGAAAAAATTCATATCTTAATCCACTTGCCAGTAATTGCAAATTTGCCATGGATACACCAAAGCTTATATATGCTATATGCATCAACAAATTAATAGCACAGTTTCCAATAATGCATATGAGAATTTGGGAAATTTTAAGTATTTAATAGGGTGTGATAATTAATGTAAAAGTAATAATAATATTATACTCCCTCCTAATCTCCTATTCGGCCTAAATATTTCATTTAGTTTTCACATTTGCCGAGATAATATTTTAACTCTTAATATCTCAAATTATTCTTCATTAAAAATTATAAAAATTTGATATTAATAATTCTTGTATTGAGATGAATCAAACAAGATTCCACATGACTATGTTTTAACTTATAGATTAAAATTAAAATACAAATTAAGAGTGATGAGTGAATAGTGCCAAAAAAGGACATTTATGCTGAATAGCAGGTAGTATCAAAATAAATAAATAAATAAATAAGTGATTTGTTTTCTATGCTTGTACAAAATAAATGATTATAATAACGTTTACCGTTACTCTTTCTCCATTCCTTAACTATTTCAATTTTGTTACTTGTGCTACTTTAATACCAAGCAACGGGTAAAGAAAACGTAAACGAGTGTTTCCCTTACATTGTTTTACCAAACAACTAATAACTATAACCATTATCCTTACCCTTACCCCTCTTTATCAATTTCCTTTCCATTACATTTTCCCTACCTATACCAAACACCCCCTTATTAGCAAATAATGACATCATCATTGATAAACGGAGGGAAAAAATCTTTTGAGAAGTTGACAACTCATCACTTTTTGAGTTTGCTTATGTCATCCGTATTTTGCTTTAGTATAATGTATACCATAAGCCTAATTAAAAGATTAAAATAAGAATGAATAAGATTATTTTTTTCTAAAATTTTATGATATAAATAGAAAGAATTTTTATGAAAACCACAAATAAAACCCCTTTAAATAATAAATGAAAACTTCTCTAATCAAATGAGGGAGTAATATTTTTTTAATGAAATTCCATACGGTAGCATCCAGTTTTAATGAAATGCCAGTAGTAGCACTTTTTTAGGGAAATTCCATATGGTAGCATCCAATTTATGCACTATCTAATTGCCGTAACATTTTCCATTAAGTTCTTATTAAATTCCGTTTAATTAATCATTTTGTAAGTTTTTTGCACATGGTAGCATCTAATTTTTGTTTAATAAACATTTTAACGATTAATTCACCATTTTAACGTTTAATTCACCGTCTTAATGTTTAATTTATTAACGTAAATAATTTTATGGAAAAATTATAAATGTTAAATAATTTTATGGAAAAATAATATTAATGTTTAATTCACCGGTTGAAACAAGACTCTTTCGAATATAAGTACTTGTTTTGATCGGATTTTCGAAAGAGTTATCCCATAAAGATTATCACGATGTTCGTTTTTCACAAACAATCGTTATGATAGGTAAAAATGACGTCAAATATCTAATTCAGTGTACGTATCGGAAAATAGGCGGATTAGTACTTGTTTCGATCGGATTTTCGAAAGATTTACCTCATAAGGGTAATTGCAGTGTCCGTTTTTTGAAAAAATATCGTTATGATAAGTAAAAATGATGTCAAATATCTTTTATTTTTATTTTGTTAATTTATATGTTTTAATTTAAAATTATATGAAAGTACGAGGACTAATGAGATACTGTCACATAGACATCTTAACCTCTTAAATTTGTCAAACCCTCAAACTTAACGGTCAACTAATGTTTTCCGTTAAGTGGTAGTCATTTGCAAAAATAATAGATCATGTAGTTTCTTATTATTTTTCATAAATTATTACACATTAATGGGAGTTAATGAACGGTGAATTATAGATTAAAACGATGAATCAAACGTTAAAAGCTGAATTAAATAAAAATTGAATGCTACCATTGAAAAAAACTTCAAAAAATCAAAATGATCAATTGAATGGAATTTAACAAGAACTTAACGGAAAATACTACGACAATTAGAGAGTGCATAAATTGAATGCTACCATGTGAAATTTTCTTATAAAAGTGCTACCATTAACATTTCATTAAAACTAGATGCTACCGTGAAATTTTCCTATTTTTTATTCTCTCATTTTATGAGTTTTTTTGAGCCCTATTCTTTGTTAGCTTTCCTTCCCATATATATATATATATATATATATATATATAGGGGCAGGATCATGTGAAAACAACTAAAGTGGTGAAAACTGAAAACCTGACTAAGATATACATAATGTGGTAAACGGTGTACATATTATCTTATTGGGTGTACATATTTTTCTAAAGGAAAAAATTCATATTATTTACAGAAATGCCATCCGAATATGTACATCTTTTAAGCATATATGTACATCTTTTAGAAAATGTCCACTTATTTACAAAATTGCCACCGGAATATGTACACCATTTAAGCTTTTATGTATACCTGTTTTCAGTTTTCACCATTTTAATTGGTTTTCACATGATCCAAATCATATATATATATATATGGATCTTTTGTGAATTACAGCCTCAAAGTTTTCTCGTTTTATGAATTACAGCCGCAAAGTTTTTTTTATGAATTACAGCCACGAACTTTTTAAATTGACCATCATTACAGCCAAGTTACCGGATGAGACCGTTGACCAGCCTTTTTACCGTTTACTTTCCATTTTTTTTCTTTTTCCTTTTCTTTTTTCTTTTTCCTTTTTTTTTTCTTTTTTTTTTGTTTTTTTTTAAATTTAATTTTTCATCCCCAATCATCTTTATCTCTCTTCCTCCTTCTCCATCATCTTCATCCTCTTCATCCTCCATTAATCTTCAAAGTCACCATTAATCTTCAACCCAATTTCTCTCCAAAGTCCAAACTCTAAATTTCTTTCCACCATTAATCTCTCTTCATCACTTTACACCAATTCAATTTCCATCATACAATTCAATCTCTGGGTTTTTAGAAAATAAGTATGAATAAATGAATTTGGGTTAAAATTCATTTTTTATTTCTGGGTTAAAATTTAATCAATTCATTCATCTTCTTCATCTCCATTAACTTCAACTTTGAAAGTCCTATCACCACTCACAAGTCTCAAAAAGTAGCCAAATTTGTTAATATTTGCAATGAGCAACCATTAATGGCGTCAAGAACAGAAACTTCAAGCAAGAACTTTGAGGAGAGAGAAAAGAGTTTTTAGTACTTCAAACAAGAACATAAACTTTGCAATGAGCAGCCATTATTCATCTTCCTCACAAAAACTATTATTGTGAGATCTTCAATTAATGGCTCTCAAAATTAATTCACAAAGCAGAAAAATTAATTTTTTTACCTTAAGATCTAAAATTACATATCTCACTTCTATATTTTCATTTCTCTACATCTCTAACAGGCTTAAATTGAATTCAAAAAGAAATTGTGAAATAAAATTATTACCCAAATTTAGTTTTCCCAGAAAGTAAAAATTAATTTAATCTGGGTTTTTTTTTCATTTCTCTACATCTCTAACAGGCTTAAATTGAATTCAAAAAGAAATTGTGAAAAATTATTGCAGAGAATGTGATTGGGTCTTTGAGTATTCGGGTCTTTGATTGGGTCTTTGAGGAGAACAAAGTAAGAAAAGTGGTGAAGAGAGATTAATGGTGGAAAGAAATTTAGAGTTTAGACTTTAGAGAGAAATTGGGTTGAAGATTAATGGTGACTTTGAAGATTAATGGAGGATGAAGATGATGGAGAAGAATGAGGAAGAGAGATAAAGATGGTTGGGGATGAAGAATTAAATTAAAAAAAAAGAAAAACAAAAAAAAAAGAAAAAAAAAGGAAAAAGAAAAAAAAACTCAAAAAGAAAAGGAAAAAGAAAAAAAATGGAAAGTCAACGGTAAAAAGGTGTCCAACTGCCCATCCAGTAACTCTACTGAATTTGCAATTTAAAAAGTTCGTGGCTATAATTCATAAAAATAAAACTTCATACAGTATTCATAAAACGGTAAAACTTTGATCGAATATACTATATATATATATATATATATATATATATATATATATATATATATATATATATATATATATATATATATATATATATATATATATATATATTCTTTTTGTTTTGGATTATAGTTGGAGATGGAGACTTTAGTGAGATTCGAAATGACGGTACTTTTTCCATCTAAAACAAAATGCTTCAATTAAAACCCAACGCATAAAAACCCAGAAATATTGAGAGCAAAGCTTATGATATGAGATGCGCAGTGGTTTTTTGCCGCTGATTTTGATTCATCATCATCTACAATGTCTGAAGATTCGCTTTCCTCTTTCAAGGTTTTCGATTTATTACTTCCATTTATTATTAATTTTCATAACTTACATTTGAACTTATTTATGTTTTTTTTCTAGTATTACCCTTTTTTAATTTTCTCATGATATGCTCCATTGATTGCTGAATCTTGGCTTTAATTACATCCTCATTTATATATCTTAATTTATTTATGGATCATTGGAAAAAAGGGAAAAAATTAATATGTTGTTTGCTTGTTTAGATTTTATTTTCAGTTTCATATCCATGCATAGCAGGAAATCTCAGATCTTTATCTTGATCATTTTCTTTATTTCTTGTTTCAATCATTGATGGGATTCATATAATCTTGAAGTTAGGATGTTTAAATGTTTTGAACCTTTTTTTTTTGGTCAAATTTATAGTTTGGCTTTTTTAGATTCAGTTTGGTGACTTGTGAGTAAATCTATTACCCCAATGCCATTAATTGACTCTCAACTGGTCAAAATTTGCTTATTAGTGATGATATTGGGGTTATTTTGGATTGATTCTTAAAGATGAATCCTTTACTAGTTTAAGAATTTCACCTAAAAGTTGGTGGTAAATTTTGGTAGGAAAATTAGGTTTCTAATGGTTATGGAGTAGAGGAGAATGTGTGAGACATTTGATTTTCCAAAGTTATACCTGAGTAGACTTGCTAGTGTTAAATGTAGGTAGCTAAATCAAATTTCTCATTGTTGTCTTTTCTAAATTGGGATTCGGGGAATTTCTTGGCAAGCTCTCATAAACTATTGCGAGTCATTTGGTTATTGGTAGTAATTAGTAAATGGTGAATATGTGAATGTGTTTTAGTTTTAGTTTTAGTTTCCATAAAATGTATTATGTGGAGCTCTCACCTTTATAAATTTTCCACTACCGCATAATACCACCTTTTTAAGTGGTAATAAACATAAATGGATTATGTGAAGAAAATGAATGATTAGAGTAGGACAAGTTTGCTCATAAATCTTGTCAAGTCGGTTTTTTTAGGTAAATTACGTTAAATTGTCATTATCCTTTCCACCATTTAATACAAATAACAAATGGGCCGTTTGGGACAATGTAGCAAGCAACTTAACAACCATAGAAAAAGTATGGAAAATGTAGAAAATATTTGCTTTCTCTGATTAATACTTCAACCTGTGTAGACTTGCTGCTTGCTGGTGGTAGGTGTAAGTAGGAAAGCCAAGTTTCTAGATTTTGTGTAGAAGTAATTCCTCCGCCTTTTTATTTCTTATACATTTTTCCAAATAGCACCCTTGTGCTTTTGAGAGAAATTCTGCAACTAAAGAGAGGAAGTAGTTTAGAATGTGGAAAGTTTTTGCTTTCCTTAATTAACACTGGGTAGCCTCTTATTACAGGAGATTTTGGTGCCAAAGAAGTCCTCATTATTGTTGAGGATGATTGTTGTCTTAGTGCTTACTATGGTCTGTGGAATCTCCTTTTCTATGGTCTTTCTCAAGAAATTTAGCATCGGCAAGGTTACGATGCTTACATTGTTCCCAAATGTTCAAGTGAGTGATAAGCCATGCCCGAGGCCTGATCTTGAAGCTTGGGAAGTTCCTTATGTGCATTACCCTAAACCTGTTACTTATAGCCGGTATTTACTTGGTCTATCTTGCTTGTAAATTGGTAAAAGAGATGCTTAATTTTCGATTATTCGGTCCTACTTATTTTAATTTCATTATCAGGGAGGAATGTGCATGCCACCCTGTCCGTTACTTTGCCATATTTTCAACGCAAAGATCTGGTAGTGGATGGTTTGAAACCTTGCTGAATAGTCATATGAACATAAGTTCAAATGGGGAGATATTTTCTGTCAAAGTCCGGAGAGCTAACATTTCGAGTATAACGGAGACCCTTGACAAGCTTTACAACTTAGATTGGATGAGCAGTGCTGCCAAGAATGAATGTACCTCTGCTGTTGGCTTGAAATGGATGCTAAATCAAGTGAGTGTTATGCTTTGTTTGTCGTTCTTCATTTTCAGGTTCAAAGATGTGCATAAATTCGTGTGTGAACTACTGTCCCTAATCCTAATTACATGTCAGTGCTACTGTCCCTAATCCTTTTTAGTTCTTATACAGTTTTAGAACCCTGTTACTAGTTTGCATCATTGAGATTAGGTTAGAATACTATTCTTGATTAGTGCATTCAACTTCCTAATTGTTGAATTCTCCCCTGAATCATAGATGTTGACACTTTTTGCATCTAATCTAGTCGAAATTCTGTTGAATATTGTTTATAGATCATGCAGATATTTTACCATGGATATTAGCAACTCTGCCAATGTTTTACATTCTTTCTGCAATGCAAAAATCACTTATGTCAGTCGTTTTGTTTGGATTTCCTTTTGCTATTGGATGGAAAAGCAAGGAGAAAACTTCATGCTTAGCACTAATATTTCAGTTGTTTCAAGATTTAAGTATCTTTGTTCTTAACGATTAATGGTGCTTTGAAAGGGTAGGAATTGGATGCCTAGGATTGGGTCTGGTGTCTTGAATGGGTGATACGGAGATCATTCTAGTTTAAAACTATATAATTAGAAGATGGTAGCAACAAATCATTGAGCTTGAGAAGGCTCATCACTGTTGCAACCTTAATGGACTTTTTTAATGTATCAGATTTGTAGATTTTACTTTTCCAGCCTTTTTTTTTTTATAGATTTTTAATGTATCAGTTTTGTCTTCCATTGAGTTTCCTTATATATATATTTTTGGTGTTTGTTCATATATATATATATATATATATTTTATTTCGGCCATCTTGGAATTTAGCTTGACGCAGCACAAATGCTTGCTACTTCCATATTCCTTGTTGGGTTTGACTTATAACCTTTGGAATTTTAGAAAATTGTTAATAGACCAACTTCTATTAGACGAGGAAGATATAAAGGAAACAATTTGTAAGATTAGATTGTGTTATATTACCTTTGGTTTAGCTGATTTGGTTTTGGACGTTTGCCTCTAGTTAGTGATTAGGAAGGTGATGTTGTCTGTGTTGGAAATACTGCACATGTGAGACAAGATCCCACATCAATAAAATAGTGGTTTGTTAACTTGCATATATAATTGGTGAGCTACTTTTCCTACTACCATATGGTTTTGGGAAACAATGAACCTCACCGAGAGTATGTGCAAGTCAAAGCTCTTATCCCGTGGGTTTGAAGGCTCGAGCCCATGGGTGTCCCGTGTCCACACAAGTGGGCCACTGTGAGATTATGTGACGAATTGTCACGACCTAATAGTCTGTTCTGTCTAGATTATTTTGCCCTCGTTATTTGATTCTCTTCGCAACATGGATTAAAAACACGGTTGTTGATACATTTGTGGTAACGGTTGTTGTGTCGCGTAAACTGCCATGGTATGAATTTTGAAAAAAAAACATTCTTGGAGTTTTGAGCTGATAATTGCATTTTTATTGTTGATGTATTATTTTTATACAATTAAATGCCCATAGTTATTATAAAATTTAAATGTAAAGGTACTTTTTTTTAGAACAAATGTAAAGGTACTTTTAGTGGTTTATCAATTAATTTATTAGTTAATTATTTTTTTTACGATTAAAATTATAAAATAACATTTTTTAAGTGATATATAATATTTAAAGATAATGGGTAAGAGGGAGATGTTTTTTCAATTTTTTTAATTTAGAGCGGTGTTGAGGAATTTTTTCTCTGGCTTCTTGACAATTATGTTGAACGGTTAAATATCGGATGTTATTACGTAACAGACTAACATTCAAAACATGATCATAAAAATTCATGAGTCATCGTATAACGGGATTTAACATCATACTCGTTTAACTCTCAAACACGTTACATAACGTAATGAGCGAGTTTTTATTCCATGCACAATATTAAGGGCTATATCCATATTTAGCTACAAGGTTTCTTATTGCTAAATATGAATCAAACAAAAGTTGAATATTTCCTTCAATTGTTTTGAAATTTTTGACATTATTTGTTTATTTATTCAGCAATGTCAGACAAGGCTGGCTGATTTTGCCACATTGCAAAATACAATTTTCTTTTTTGATATATAGTGCTCTTTTGTGCCTAGATGGGAGCCTCTAACCAATATTGGGGTAATGGAATGTTTTCATATTGCTCTTGATCTTCATGTCTTAAATTTTGACACTCCTGTTAAAGTAAAGCCGAAAGCAACCTTTGTTTTTACACGGGTAATGTCGCTTACGTTTGATCACCAAAACCGCGTAGGTGTGATTTTAGTTGGGATCCACGTAATGACATTAATATAATGAAATGTTGCTACTGTTTTCAAGTAAGCCAAATTGCTAATAATATTATCATATAAAAATAAAAAACAAGATTCAATTATGGAGTTGGAAATAAGAATTATCATTGAACCAAACATCAGACTGATATAAATATATAAACCAAAAGAAATATGATAGCACGAAGGCCATTCTATTACCCCAATGTTATTAGTGGTTGCCACCTAGGCGGTATTTAGGGGTCGGGTGTATGCATCCTTACACTTGCTAGTAATAACAAACAAACATCACGTGCAACTTCACATATATGAAGATGCACATGTTAATCATTTTAATATAGTTCTTTATAATTCGAAATTAAAGAATTATAATTTTCGGCCCCATCAAACAATTCCATCACTGGAAAGGGCTTTATTGGGAATGCTTCAAGAGAATGATAAGAATACTCTGCAGACCCAATGTTTTCAACTTTTCAATTATGGTTATGATTTTCTTACATTTGGGGTTATGACAGATCTTTTGTATCTCAAGGAGGAACCGATCAAACTCTTTTATTTTATGATATGAAGTACATACCTTTTTTGAGACCAATGCTTCCAGCTATGGTTTTCCCTAGCCATATTGCAAAAATACGTTTTCAGTCACGGTCTCGATAGTCATTATGAAACGGCTTTTATGGTTGATGCGAAAATATCACGGCCTAGATTTTGTTTGCACCAACCTTTACAATATGGTCATGGTACAATAACACGGACAATATTTTGCACTATAATCCCAATTTTCTTTCTGTGGTATTTTGTCGGGTTGTTGTTTGATGAAGAAAAAAGTGCCTATTTTATGTGGCACCAGAAATTTGTGTAGTATGCTATGTCAATGGTGGGAAATCCCGAGTCTGAGAATACCTTTTATATTGATGGTGTTGTAGTGCTTTGTTCATGCATGCGGCGTGCCTAAGACGTTATTCTTGATCTTCAAAAGATAGTAGTTTGATATCCTAGCTACAGTGACGTGCTAATGATGTTGAGATTCAGACAAAACTGCTATGCCTTTGTGATAGTGACAAAATCTGAAACTGAAATGAGGGTGTTGTATATATTCGGTTGAATATTGTATTTGGTTACTTTTCTATAGCTTTATCTTGCATTGGCTGCCGATGCGTTTTTATTTTTCGTTTGCTTGAACTGTTTAAATCTTTTCCTGTCTGTGTTAGTTATATAATTTTACTTGATCTATGCAGGGTTTATTGCAGCATCATGAAGATGTAGTCAAATATTTCACCCAAAAAGGCGTTTCCGTAATCTTTCTCTTTAGAAGAAATCTTTTGCGACGAATGGTATCAATACTTGCTAACTCATATGACCATGATAAGAAGCTATTAAATGGGACTCATAAATCTCATGTTCACTCACCCCATGAGGTATGTGAATCCTTCTCTATTTTCACGAACATCGATAATCTTTGGTCAATGTGCATTTCGGGATTAATTGCTTTGTATGGTAACGTAGTGCAGGCTGAGATACTCGCAAGCTACAAACCTTACGTAAATGTCACTACTCTTATACGAGAGCTCAAACTCGTCCAAAACATGGTAGCCAAAGCTTCAGAGTACTTTAATGGCACCCGTCATATGACGCTTTATTACGAAGATGTTGTCAACAACCACACTGTATGTCTTCTACTCTTACACCCCGTTTGGTTCATAGTATTAAATCGTGTATATGAATGATTTTAGTTTTTATTTTGATTCCGATGAGATATGCTATGCCAATCCCATGGTAATGGATGAGAATGAATATTATGAAGAAAAAGGAAGGCTAGAGTAGGACAAACGTGATTACGTGAACATAACTTCATAAGCCTTATCGAGTACATATTCAAGCAAAATCTCGTTAAAATTTCTTCACCATTCCCACGATTTGATACCCACAACCAAACGAGCAGTAAAGATTTTCGGCTCAATGTTCATCACCCATCCGTCATCATGAAGTTAATGAGTCTCTGTATTTATACTGTCTTGCAGAAGTTATTAGATGTTCAAGATTTTCTTAGGATTCCAAGAATGAAGCTAACGAGTCGACAAGTAAAGATACACAAGGCACCTTTGTCGCAACAGGTAGCAAACTGGGATGATGTTCGAAAGACTCTTAATGGAACCGAGTTTGAGAGTTATCTCCATGATGATTATAGATTGTAGGATCTCGGCTTTTGTAGATGTAAATAGCTTCTATTAATTTAATTTTACCCTCTCATAATTCTTTTGCATTTACAAAATGCAAAAATTTTGGTAGCAGAAAATTTGTTCTTAAATGTTGTAGCTGTTGTACTTTCTGATGAATGATTCAATCAACAGCTAGTCTCCTGAGACTCCTGAGACACCGTCTTTCTGAGAGACATCTCTCAGGCCCAATCCATTGAAGTTTATTGCCTACATGTAATGTACATTTTCCCTAATGGGCCAACCCAATTAGAGATGGTCTCTCAAAGAGACCGTCTCTCACAAGAATTTGTGTTCAATTATAGAACCATTTGATTGAACACAAATATGTGCACTATCTTTCAGCTGGCCCAGAGCCCTCTTTTTGGTATGTTGGTTAAATCACAAACAGCGGAGAGAAAGGAAATAGTTATAAGAAACTGAAAATGAATCAAAATAGCAGAAAATGGGCTAGTCACCACCTCTCATGTAGGATCGTCTCATGGTAAGACAATTTTATGTAAAGAGTTCAAATTCAATAATGAGTGTTCAAATATTCATAGAGTTAATTTTATCATTCAAAGTGACGTATTAAACAAAAAAGGATCCAAATAGCATAATGGACTAGCGAGCATCTTTTGTATGAGATCGTCTCATGATAAGACGATAAGACGATTTCATGGAGTACAAAAATCAATAATGACTGTTCAAATATTAAGTGTTAATTTTAGCATTTAAAGTATATATTAAACAATTGGTTAAATCACTAACGGTGGAGAGAAAGGAAATAGCTGTTTAAAAAAAAATGGACTAAAATAACATCAAAATGTCAGTGAGCAACTTTTGTATGTGAGCGTTTCATGGTACATTTAACAATTAAAGTGAGTATATTAAATATGTAAATGGATATTTTAATTGATTTATTTTATTATTTGGGAAAATATAAAACTCTTCCATATTTTTTTCTTCCACCCCTTATTTTTCCAAAACTTTTTTATATGATATGAGCTGTTGTCTATCTACTCTCTCCAGATTCTGATTATAATTTGTCTATAAACGGAACACACCGAATATGATGATGATGTGAGCTAGATTGTAGTACAACTAGGATAGAAACCCGTACAATGCACGGATTTTTTAATACGTTAATATTTTAGTGAAATTTTATACAAACGAAAATATTGAATGAAGGTGCGTGATAAATTATTCACATGCATACATTGTAATTTAAAAAAGAATTAAATATAAAAAAACACAAAATAGGTTGTTAATAAAGAGTTTATAAGTTTTGAAACACCTGTTTATATACTACATTCTCAATACGATGACATATTTCAAAATCCTGTCGTTTTAAATTTGTAGAAATTTTGTCTCAGTTGTCAAAATCCCTGGTCATAAATAAATTAATCACTATACTATTATTGCCATAAATAAAAAAATTACTGGTCAAAATCCCTGATCTCATTGTTATTATTGCCATATTGTCAAATAATTACTATACTAAACATTAAAAATCTCTGGTCAAGTTTACTCCTGCAGTATTTAGGAAAAGATTCCTGGTCATATAATTACTATACTAAACATTAAAAATCCTTGTATTTAAAAATCTCTAGCCTTAAATACTCATGTCAAAAATACTGACCAATAAAAATATTACACTTGTCACTCTCATATTCACTTGACTTTTTCATCACTATACATTAAAATTAATATAGTGTATGATTTACAATAATAAAAAAACATTCTACTCTAACGACTAGTAAGTTGTAATAGCCTTATGGATATTTATCTACTGGCCCTATGACTTGTGAGTTTTCTATGGATCACTATGTTCTCTACATTATAAGGTCATATACACATTTTAAGAAAATTTGAAAAGATAAAATTATTTTAGAAAATAAATCTCAAAATAAGCTTTCAAAAATTGGTAAAAAAAGTTGAGGTTAGAACAAATAAACTAGTAAAAAATGTTAAAATTCTTTATTCACTATTAATAACATCGAATAAACATGTTTTATTTTTTTGTGTCTGCCAACAGTATGAGATTGTATACCAGGGAAAAACATATGTTTTTTTGTCCTTTCAAACGCTATAACATTGTTTTCCTTTTGTTCGCTGTTAGTAGCAACGAACAAAGCTGTGATAATTTTTTCTCTGGTTCGTGTAGTGATAGCGAACAAACTTAACTTTTGGATCGGACAAAAAGACATTGAATTTGGAAATTAAAATTATCCGAACCTTGTTATGAGCATCTTTTTAAATTTTTTTTATTTTATTTAATCTTTCCACATTTTAACAAATGACATTGCGGGGAACAAAGAAAAGTTAAAAAAAGCAACATTTTAATAAGACCTCTTAATTTTTGGGATCATATACCATTAGATATCTTAAACTGATGTAAAAAACACTCGACTAAACTATATATTTTAATAAGTTTTTTTAAATTATAGGGTAGACCAAGAGAACCAAAAAAATAACTATTAAAATTCCATCCAATAACTCTACCTTAAAAAGGCAATAACAAAATTTTAAAAAAATATCTTTGACTTAAATTTATCAGCTCGTTTGTATGAGACCGTCTCATCATGAGACAAGCCCATATAATAACATATTTTTTCAATTGATTACTTTAAGATCATAAGTAATCGTTTTTAAGGTTATAAGTAATCATTCTAAGACTATAAAAGTAATCACATTAGAATTATAAGTTATCACTTCAACGTTACAACTTACAAGTGATCATTTTAAGACAAAAAATGTATATTGAATTGATCAGTCCAATAAAAATGGTCTCATCGTGTCTAATTTAAGAATTAGTGTAAAATTATCCCTATTTAATAGAAGTAAGTTTTATGAAACATGCCCTTAATAAATTAATAAAATATTTAGAAAAATAGAGCACTAACCACTAAGATTAAAATAAGACAAGAATAGTCCTCACATGACAAAGAGAACTCACTTAGATCCTCTTATTAGTCACGCAGAATCGTGACAACTTCCTACAATAATTATTTCATGATTAGTTAAAAAGCAATAATAAGATTATTAATTTTTCAAAACAAATTCTTACTTGAGACCGTCTACACAATAGACGTCTTAAGTTGTGGGGTTGGCCCAATTTATAAATTAAAAAAAAACTGATTAGTGGTTTTATAAGTTAAAAGGAAGACATGTGTTGGGTTCTTGAGAGACGTCTATACAATAGACGGTCTCTCAAGAAAGAACCTGTTTTTCCAATGCATACATGTCTATTACCAATTAGACTAAAATATTCAAAAGAAAAAAAATCATATAGACTATTCTAAAACATCTCTAAAAATAATCTATCAAGCTTAGCATTCAATTAATTGAGCGTTATTCTACTTAATTTACACAATATGCTCTTTTGACAGTGATGTTTATAATTATCTTTTTAACTTAATTTACATTTTATTTATTATTTATCTTGTTTACCAACTAATATATTATCCTCATAATTTGCAACACTTTTCATTTCCAGTTGTCCTTCTAACTTTAAAACATTTCTTTAATGAAAATATCTCCACCGGTCATCACTCTTTAATTCTTTATATATATATATATATATATATATGTATGTATATTATTTGTCGTTTTTTTGATAATTGCGAAGTAGATTAGGGAGAAAGAGATGACTATGTGAGAATCGAACTCAGAATCTTTCCTGAAAAGTATTACTTGCTCTTCAACTAAGATAAGACTCAATTATCTTCTTTTAATACATATATTACCTTCTTAAAGTCTATATTATTTCTTAATATTTGTGTCATGTTATCTCAATTTTTTCGATTATAGAAAAAACAGAGAAAATACAAATTAATATTTACACTTCTATCAAAAGGTATAAATCAACACATTACTCCATTCGTTCTTAAGAGATTGCGATACTAACAATTGATATAAGTATTAGGAGTACATAATTAGTAGGACCCACTAAATTGTATATGCAAGATTAAAAGTTAGAGAAAACATATACTTCTAAATAATAAATAAGAATTATAAAGCGATAAAACACTATGGTCAAAAAAAAATATTACAAAAGTTAAAAGGAATGAAGTATTTTGAAAAGTGTTAATTCTTATCACTTTTGAATTGACCTATCACTTTTCTTAATTTCATCTCTAAATTTTAACTTTCTTTTAATTTTATTTTCACAATTTATTTTTTTTCTTAATTGATTATCAATATTTACTTTTTTTGAATTAACTGTACTTCTCTTTGATTAAAACATAAGAAAAATTACCTAGAATAATCCAACATTTTTATGATTTTCTTACAATAATTCTACCTATTGATTAACCATGAATAATCCCAACTTTAAAGGGTATTTACCTAGAGTAAACTTGAGTCACCCGATGACCTGCTATAGTAGGTAATTTACCAAAAAAATAAATTGAATAATTAATTCTTTATGAATTTTGAAAAAATAAATTAGAGAAAAATTCTGGAAATTTACATAAAAAATTCTAAATAATAAAAAATCATAAACTTTTCATGAGTTTTTTTAACATTTTTTTCAATATATTTTAATTTATCTTTTTTTTTTAAAAAAATAAAACTTGCTCCAGTCACCGGGTACTCTAGAAAAATACCTATCAAAGTTGGAATTATTCGTGGTTAATCAATCGGTAGGATTATTGTAGAAAAATCATAAATACTTTGAATTATTCCAGGTAATTTTTCAAAAAAAAAAGTAAAACGAATAAATTAAAAAAAGGTTGCCCAATAGTACCTCAATGGTACTACAAGTCTACAAATATACTTCTTCGTTCCTTACTGATAGTGACATTTTCCAACACATCATGTCCATTCAGGAGCAAGTATCATGTAAGTACGAAGTATAACCCCTCTTCCACCTTCCCCCCTCTTGTGGGTTTAGAGTCAAATATATGAATCAATCTACCACCAAACCCCCTCTTCAATTCCCACATAAACCAAAAACCATAGTCTTAAACCAACAATCCCAACAAAATACTCATCCTATACTCCAATTTCATCTAAATCAAGATGGTAGATATTACACAAAACCAATTACCTCCCTCAATAGATCATATCAATCAACTATCCATCAATTGTTCTACACCTTATATGAGCTCTACTTCAAAACCCATGCTTAATTTCTTCTATAGTGCACCCACTAGTCCCCACTCCCCCAAATTCCATTCTTCTTTCTTTGATGATCTAAATGATGATGATCATGATTCCGAACATGTGTCTCTGCTTGATCATGATCATCATCAAGAACCCAAAATTGGGATGAATGATGATGATCAAAAAGATGATTTTGAATTTGATTTTAGTGGGCAATTGGATTTGATGGTTAGGCCTTCTTTATCTTCAGCTGATGAGCTTTTTGATGGAGGGAAAATTCTACCGTTAAAGTTAAAGCTAACTCCGACCGTTGTTCCAAAATCTAAGGAAGTTATGTCCCCAAAACATAGGAAAATGGGTTCGGATCTAGGACCCGATCGAGACCCGTTTAAGGATTTGATTCGGGATAATGAAAGTAAACAGAGAGGAAGAGGCAGAGGAGGAAATGGTGTTAATCGTAAAGGATTGAGTCGCTCACTTTCACCATTAAGAGTGTCTGAATTTGCTCTTCTGAGTAATCAAGATCCACAGAATTTGAATGGACCCAGTAATTCAAATGGGTTGTTTGGATCCAGAAAATGGAGGTTGAAAGATTTGTTTCTGTATAGAAGTGCTTCTGAAGGACATAATAAGGATTCTCAATCTTTTTCCAAGAGATGGGGTTTTAGATCATCAAGTATGGTATCAGGATCCGGTTCGGGTCTGGGTCTGGGTCTGGGTTCGGGTTCGGGGTCAGAGTCAGGTTCGGTGTCGAAGCGAAAAGGGCGAGTATCAGCTCATGAAATGCATTATGCATCAAAAAGAGCTGTTTCTGAAGAGATGAAGAAGAAGACAAGTTTGCCTTATAAGCATGGTCTTTTGGCTTGCTTGGGTTTTAGTCCTGTTCTTCCTCAATTCTCCTATGCTTTTCCTAATACTCCCCCTTGAGTTTTCCCTTTTTTGTTTTGTTTTGGTAGGGTCTAGTTTGTCCGTTATTTGAGTTTGCTATTGAAAGTAATATTTTCTTCAAAAAGGGATGAACGAGTATAACATATTCGAAGACTACAACTATCAGCTTAAGCTTTTGGTTATCACATAGTATCCTATGCTTTCTCGGTTCCTTTAAATTAGCTACAAAAAATAATATTTTTCTTCACAATGTTACAATTTTAAAAGGACCAGAGGAGTATAACATATCTCGAGACTATAACTATAAGCGTAAGCTTTTGGTTATAGTGTAGATATATGTTATATACTCTAGAAACTAATTTAATTAAAAGTTTAAACTGATAATTTTAAATTGTATGTTATAATATTACCATATGTTAGTTAAGTCCCCAAAAATGTCCTATGTTTTGGTGTAGATTTAGTTCTAGTTCAACATTATAACTCAAAGAGTTTGTTTATTGCTAAATGTATCTATTAGATTGTAAAGTAGCTCTCTTGTTAGATTAAGTTAGCATGATTTTTATATACCCAATAACGCTGTAAATTTTTTTATCACCAGCAATGATAATATATTTCTATAATCAGATTTATGTATTTTTTCAATTAGTTTCCTTTTAAATTTAGATATTACGTCGAATTATTTTCAATTTGTGTCTATTTTCTGTTGTATCTAAATATTTCCTCCGTTCTTTTTTACTTGCACCCAAACACCTTTTTACGCAGTCCAATGCGTTTGTCGGGTTGCTTATATCTAGAATTATACACAGCTAAAAATTTTAAAAATTTGATATAATGAAAGTATTTGACGAGACGAATAAAACAAGATCCTACATGACTATGTTTTTTTGTCGTTTAACAGCCGCACTATCTAAAACACTATCAAATGATGAATAGTGTAAAGAATGGAAATGGTGCAACTAAAAAAACAGAGAAAGTATTATAAAACATAGTAATATTTTAGTTTTATTTTTCATCTAACAAAAATTTAATTTACAAAATTAATATATTAGTTCCCATTTAACCACTACTAGGTAGTGTATCAAAATTCAAAAAGTTATTTAGAAATTCTGATCTAAAGGGTTATTTTGGGATTAAAAAAATATATAACCGTTCATAGTAAATTATTTATTTATTTACTTTAATATCAGAAATCAAAGAATTCTTCCTGCTTACATCACCTTATTTATTAGAAAGTTGACTTTTTGAACAGGATACATCATCCAAGAACATTTGGACAAGTAAAAGGTTTATCAAACAACTATTGACAATTCTACCGAAATACTTCTACTTTTTCACTATTTATCGTTTAAGCTTATTTTATATATTGCGGCGAATATGTGAGTAATAATATAGTCAAGTGGACTCTTGTTTGAATCATCTAATCGCATATTTTCACAATATAAACTTTTTATAATTTTTAAATGTGTATAATTCGACTTATAAAATAAACAAAATAATATATTGAATTGCATAAAAAAGTCAAATGTAACAAGTATTATAAAACGGAGAAGTATTAAAGATGAGAGGTGACACCCGCAGGGCCGCAAAGCATGTAAAATAGCAACAGGCTTCTAGAGGAAAACGACCTAAATTTAAATGAAAAAATTGAAAAAGTCTCCGTACTTATATATATTTGACTTTTTACGTAATTCAATATTTTATTTAATTTATTTATATATTAAATTAATCACAATTAAATTTATAAAATTGTTTTTGAAAGAAAAGTTATAAAGTTAATATTATGAAAATATGCGATTAGACGATTCAAACAAGATTTCAGTTGACTATATTTTTTCTTACACATTAGCGAAAATTTATAAAATAAGCTTAAATAATAAATAGTAGTTATAATCAAAATTGTAGCAACAATTTAACAATAGAGAAAGTGGTCACAAGACGAGCTAGTAGGCAACCAAAAAAAGATATGGTAATTATGTGGTTTGTTTCCTCCTTTTGACTCTTTGCTTGTTTGGGTGGAAATGTTTGCTTTCAAGGGAAGGAGTAAATAGTTTGGACATTGATATAATTACTCCGTTGCTTTATATTTGCTACATAGTTGACTGCGGTACTATTTATCAAGCAAATTGACTTTTATATTGTCGATAATTTAAAAGTTAAACATAGTTATATTATTTGAATTGTCTCGATTCAAAGTTTATTAATTTTGAGTGTTTATAATTTTTCGATATGTATAATCAGAGATATTAAAGATTGAATTCATACATTGGAGAGTGTAAAAAAGCAAATGGTGCAACTAATAGGGAACAGAGGAAGTATTTAACTCCTACGTCATTTGCTACGAGTATTTGTTTTAAGTGTCTCATTTTATTATTGAGTTAAATCACTTTAAATGTCTCATTTTTATTTTGAGTATATTAACTTTATAAATTTATTCTTACTGAATTTAATATTTTCACCCTTTTACACTTCCTAATCCAATTTTACCTAAAATCAAATTTAAGAATACTACACTCTTTCTCCTTTCCGTGTAGTTCCAATTTAACCACCTAAAAGTTAGTGAAAAGTCAAATGGAACACATGATTTGAATAAGAGGGAGTATAAAATATCAAACAGGGGTGAATCAAGAATTTCGAGTTAGGGGGCCAAATTTTCGATATATTAGCAAAATTATTTATAATACAAAACAATTATAGTGTTAATTAAATTTATTAGTCTATTAAAAAATACTCCTAATATATAGTTCAAATGTGAATTTGATCCATACCTTAAGTTACAAATATGTTATATCAACCATTGACCTATAGTAATTTTGTTATGATTATACACTATTTAAATTATATAATATATTATATATTGAGAGGGGTCAAAGCCAAAATTACAAAGGATCGCATTTTCGGCAAAGGTGGCCGGACCTCCGCCGGCCCGATTCGGCTTCGCCCATGATATTAAAGGAAAGGAGAAAAATGCATTTTATGAAGAAAATGAGAAAATATATAAGATGAAAAGATAAATTTTAATATGTAGATAACAATTAAGAAAAAAAAAATATAAACTATAACAAAAATAAAAATAAAACAAATTTCACTAGACAAAACAAAATGAAAAATATGTACTATAAGTACATGCCTAAGCTTTATTACATGAAGTAATTCACCCACCATAAACAGCTGGTAATATATGCAATAAGTCAATGACACCAAAAGTTGAACACACTTTGTTTTTATTCCTAAAGAATGCCTAACATTGTCTCCTATTATATACATGAATCATGATGATGGTAAATGCCCATTTATGTTGTTTTTAAAATATTAATTGATGATTGACTTTTACTGTTTAGTATGATCTTTAATTTGAACAAGTTTAAAAAAGTTTTAATAAATTCAAAATAAGAACTTAAAAGGTGATTTTTTAAAGATAATTTTATATTCATTGTATACTTGGGATTTGTAAGTTTTAATTAAATATTGAAATAAATGATAAATTTATATCTATAACTATAACTAAAATAAAAAACGCTTACATCATTATATTCCAAAACTTATGAGGTGTCAGCTTGTGGAGCAAAATTTTCGCTCCAATATAGGATGATGATGTCATCATCCTATCATATAATGGAATTGGATTTTCGATTGGTATTGATTAAAATTGATTAATCCTAATAAATATTATCATAATCAACACATAGAAATTGATGAATTTTTTCTCAACAATGCCTAAATGCATTGGAATTGGATTATTCAATCAAAATATGTAAATACACTATTGGAATTGGTTAATGCAATCAACATTTAAATAATCTACCTAATATATTTAGAGGTAAAAGGAGATATAAATTGGTGAATAAAGATTGAATGTCAAATAAAGATGAAAACCAATATTTTCATTTGTAAAGCAAGCAACTTCATTTTTGCAATCATTTGACATTTACTTTAATTATATACTCTAAATTTCTTTTGTTATTCATTTATTTAGATAGACGCAATTACTTTAAATGTTATTTTATTCATAAAATCTAAAGTGTCAATTACAATCTTATAGTGATCAATAAGATAATTGAGCTAATTACATGGATCCATCTCAACATTCAAATAGTCTTATACAACACAAGCTATTTTCTATTTTATATTTGTATTATTATTTAAATTATTTGTTGTATATAACTGTATATAACTGTTATCGTTATTTAAAATATTTTATTTAATTTAATATTGTAATATATGTTTAAAATAATTTACTTATATTAGAATTTATTTTTAACATATTTTGTTATGCTTACTTAGTAAATATAAAATAATATCAATAACATCACACTTAATTTATAACATAGTATTTTTAAAAGTAAAAATGAATTAAATATTAGCTATTACATGCAATTATTAATTCATTGAAAATCAATAACCAATAATTTACAATTCCTTTTATGTTTTTTTATAATAATAAAAAACAATTGAATGAACAAAATCGTGCATCGCACAGGGATTATCTAGTAATGTACTAAGATAAAATAAATTGTATAAAATAGAGACTAAAAATGTGTATTCATAAACACGTTTGAATAATAAAAAACTAATAATCGGAAGATGTTTAGTGTTTACTTATAATACGTTGTAAATAATGTATCACTCAAGAACAATGGTCAAACGCTTTACTTGTGAATATTGAAATTAGAATTAATTAAATCAATGAAAGTATATGAAACAAAAGCTTGTAATATTTACATAAAAAATTGTCTAAGATTCATCAAATGATGGCTATGTCTCTAGGTTCCATATATATTTATTGATTAATGATCAAAGGAAGAAGCTTCAAGATTCAATAAAGAATTACAATAGAGTAGAAAATCTTTCTTACGTGTTTATTATTTAGGTTATGGACAGATAAATATAAAAAAAAGCGTTTACATATTTTGGAATTGAATGATATGATATCTTTAATTTATAAATAGAGATCCCCAATAATTACAATTATACATATATAATATCCCGTGTTTATTTTTTTGCTACATGTATAATGAAAAGATCTTCTCGTACTTTTTTTTTTATCATAGGGTACGCTGAGGAAAGAAGAAAATTAGGTGAGAATTGAATTATGGGGATGGTTTATTCCGCATCGATAAATTGAAAATGGTGTGTACACTTTGTAAGTTATTAGAGTCCTTCTCATAGCCATATGGTTTTGGAAAGGTATATATCTCCTTAGCTTATGAACTGTGTGCACTTCGTGTTTCCCTGTTAATATGTTGATATTAACAATAAGTCCGACTTAATTTAACGTGGTATCAGAGCCGATCGTTCGATCAAAAAATAAAATAAAAATGGTAGGTTCGAAAAGAATGAAGTTCCTAACCTAGCTGATTATCTCCCACATGCAAACTTGACGGGGGTTTGCATGTGAGGGGGATGTTGGGATAGTTTATCTTGCATTGACAAATTGAAAATGGTGTGCACACTTGATAAGTTATTGGAGCCCTTCTTCTCATAACCATATGGTTTTAGGATGATATATATCTACTTGGCTTATAAAGTGTATGTACCTCGTATTTTCTGATTAATATATTGACATTCACAATAAATACATCATAATTTAACACAAACACAAACACAAACACAAACACAAACACAAGGCATTTACCCTTCAGTTGAGAAGACCTGACCTAAGATTATATCATTGAAAGCAGAAAAAGTAAGGATGTTTACCATTGAAGATTGAATGAGAAAACCTATAAACAATTTCATACTATTAACAAATCGTTTTCATACCTTGTGTAACAAAATAAATAAATTATTAATAATTATGTTTATCATTATCATCATCATATCTAATATTCCGCCCGAAAGCAGGGTCTGGGTGAGGTAAGGTGATAGACAATTTATACTCGTACTCCCTTCACAGGGAGGACTAGAGGAAAGCGGTCGGTTTTACCCCTAAACAATAAGAGCCCTACAAAAGGAGGACATGAGTGGCAATGTTGTCTCAAGAGTGCAACTATTAGCAGAAAAAGACAACACAATCAGAAACTAGATCTAACCAAAAAAGTAAATAAAAATAAAAAGAGAAAATAAAATAAAAATAAAAATAAAGTAAACCACAATAATTATACAAAGAAACAAAACAAAACGTACAAGAAACAACTAGACCCTAGTAGAGGTGTTCATTCGGGTCATCAGGTTGATTTCGGGTCGGTTCAAAATCGGGTTTTGTGTTCACATTGGTTTTTACATAATTGTAGATCCATTTTTAAGTCGGGTCAAATCGGATTCGGTTATAAATTCGGGTGTCTATTTTGAATACCTCTAGACCCTAGGGCAGAGAAGTAACTAATTAAAGAGGTGGTTGTGGTCTAGTCTTGGTTCATTAAATAAGCATAGATTATTAAACACATGATGCATCAAGTATGTCTGTTAGTCCTTTATGTGTTTGTGTTGTGTGGTACTGAATTTTTTAGCCATCATCTTTGAACTTTCGTTAATCGTTACGACGACTTCTATTATATAATTCTTCAAGTCAACGTCTAAATCTGCTCCACAATTGGTTTTTTGTGTGTATCTTCTATGTCCATGAATCCTAATCAATGTTATAGAATAGTAGTACTTTTTTTTTCCAAGTATTGCTAAATGAGGAATTCCAATTTAAATCAACCAAGATATTGTTTAGTTTCTTTGTTTTTAGGTCAACAACCTAGAGAGCCCGACTCACATCAATATATATTTGATTTTTTTGACTCATTTTGAGAGTATGAAAATCTTAGACGAATGTAGTTTAATCGGATCTGATGAATTTAGGCTTTTTAGGTTATAAATAACTCTTTGATAAGTTTTAAATCGGGCTTAATAATTTAATTGTTCATATTAAACCAATTTTTATTTTTTTTAGGTATAATTATGGCTATAATGTGAGACTTTAGGTTGAGTCTAGGCCTAAAATGGGGTTAGATTGGGGTTTATGATGATGAGTCTAGGTTGAGAAACCTAGAATGACGGAAATCCTAATCCATTAATTTTTTGGGACAATAAGACCTGGATTTAATCCCATTGAACTAGGGTCACAGACTCATGCTTGGGGTCTAATAGAGTTTAGTATGGTTGCACGCCTGCACCCATGATCATCCATAAGTAACTCGCTATATGAAATAGTAAGTTGTCTTTGAATGAAGAACGATATAACAAATAATAGTTGAAATAGCTTTAATAGATTTCGCAAATGGCTACTAGAGTGATCGTTGACAGCTGACAGCTGATAATATAAGAATGACTTATATAGCCAATAGATTTATCAACTGATTTGACCAACTAATTTCGAACATACTCGCTGCCCTATGATCCCTATTAACAATAATTTGATTAATTTACCAAATAGTAACAATAAATAGTTTGACAATCTAACTAATTTGATTCAACCATGGTCCGATCGCACATTTTGTGCGATTCAACCATGGCCTGGTCGCGCGCGACTAATGTTAGAAATTACTGCAAACTTTAAACGGTCGTCATTTCTCGCTCGATTGTAAGAATTGAGTATATAATATGTCGTTGGAAAACTCTTAAAGTCTAGTTTCCAATGCCGCAAACCTTGCACTGATACAATTTTTCTATAAAAAGTTATGACCAAAAGAATGAACTTGTATCAAATTTCAGCACAAATAAACTTCAAACGATCGTCATTTCTCGCTCGGTTATCGGAATTGGGCATATAATATGTCATTGGAAAGATCTTGAAGTCTAGGTTATAATGCCGCAAATATTACAATTATAAGATTTTTCTATTCAAATTTATAGCCATTAGAGTGAATATGTCTCAAATTTTAACACAATCATATTGATTCCGCAATCATATTGATGCTCATTTTCGTTAGCCATTGTAATTCAATTTTTAGTTTTAGCTTGTTTTAGTTCAATGAGTGTTCGGAGAACGTTTTTAAAGAAATGTTAGAAATTGAAGGTTTGAAAAGTAATTAGGGGCAATTTTGGAATTTCAGTATATAGGGGGTGGCGATAAAATGAAAAGGTGGCTAAATTTAATAATGCCAAAAAGATTTTTTAATTTGTATCAGATAACCGTTGTGTCAACATCTATTGAAGCTGGCATGTTTATTTAAATCTTAAATAATGAGATTAAATTTTTTTTAAAAAAAAAATAATGAGATTAAATTGGCAAATCGAGCAGTTATATGTTGAGTCATACTTTTTAGCTTCTAGATCAAATAAACCATCTTCAATTATTGTTTGTATCGAGTTGGCTTATTCTTTTTAATTTAAAGTCAAGCTTTATAGAAGAATAAAATTTAAGTCTTATGGTTATAAAATAAATTTAATTTTCACATGTTTAAATTGCATTATGATACTGCAAAAACCAATGTGAACACAATACTCACTACAACATAATTTGTTTTTAGTGGGATATATTTAGCGACATTTAATTTAAATGTCACTTTTTCAAATTTCTTATAGTGTATATAGAGGATTTAGTGACATTTATTATAGTCTTTAGTGGCATATTAAAAAGTCACACTAAAGCTTTTACCGACATAGGATTTAGTGACATTTCTCACAAATGCCACTATAGACTATAGTGACAATTACATATGCCACTAAAGACCAAATTAAGTGTCGCTAAATCACTTTTTGGTGGACCTAAAATAAAAACCAATAATTATTACACTAAAAGTATGAATCAGTGGCATTTTTTAATGCCACTAAATCCAATGTCGCTAAAAGCTAAATTTGTTGTAGTGACTTAATTTTAAACCAACCAAAAATACATGATCGTAAATTAACCCAATGATCCGAATGAATACCTTTATTTGTAGCATACCCTTTAACCTAAAAACCTCCTATATAACATGTTTGTATAAAAAAATATAAAAGGAAAAAAAACATTATTTTGAATAATCTCACCTTTCTCATTCATTGTGAAAAATACGCATTTGAATTGTTTATTAAAAATACAACCGTTGCAACACTTTTAGTACTCGTGGTATAACTTCAAACCCTTTTACCTATTCTAACCCAATCCCCACCCCTCCCTCCACCTTAGCCCACCTCTATCACTACTATTTAGCCCCCACACCTCACTCACACCGCGTGTAAACTCAAATTTCTACAACTCATACTGCGTCACCTTTTATGCCATCTGAACCATATGTATATGTCCCAACCCACAAACCCACAAACCCAGATACTGACAACCCATACCTTTGTGACTGAGGGAAAGAGTGGGTGGGGGATGGGTGGTGCAGGAGGTGGAAGGTTGGGTGGTGCAAGGGCTAGGGGTGGAGGAAGAAACAGGGGACATGGGAGGGGTTTTTCCTTTCAAAATTTCTTTTCTTAGTGAATAAAATTACTTGTTATTATAGGTAAAAGTGTTTGAGAGTATGCCACGAGCAAATATTTTTTATAAAGGTTGGATTATCAAAAAAAATCTATAAGTGAGAGTATTCACATCAAATGAGCGAAAGATGAATTTTTCTAGAATTGTTTTTAGTTTTTCATAGGGTGATTCGCGATAGCAGGATTTTAGATTTTAGGGTATATCATGACCAAGTATGTTGAAAATGTGAAATTATCAAAAAATAAATCAAACATTAGATTATTCACGAAAAATAAATAAAATAGAAAATTATTTAGGACAATTTTTCTTAAAAATCACATATAAATAACATTTAATAAAATTACGAAAAAATACACTACAAAAAATATATATATATATATATATATATATATATATATATATATATATATATATATATATATATATATATATATATATATATATATATATATATATATATATATATATATATATATATATATATATATATATATATATATATATATATATATATATATATATATATATATTGAAGACCACAAATCGGAATGGATATAGTCTAAAATTCCCTTAGTGTTGTGTATGACGGGTTTGAAACTAACCCTCTTGTGTTTCCCATAAACACAATGTTCGCAAAACCCAAGATTCCCGAACTTTTTACCATCAAATAAACCTTGTTTGGAGAATTCATACATACCTCTTTCTCCCATGTGACCAAGTCTCAAGTGCCAAAGTTTTGTTTCATCATCGGACATTGTGGTTATGGAGACGTTTACAGAGCCAGAGATAGTTGAACCATCTAGAGTGTACAAACTCCCATTCATCTTCCCCTTCATCACTACAAGTGACCCCTTTGCAACCTTCAAGACTCCACCTTCACAAGTGATCTTACACTCGATTTTATCAAGAGTACCCAAAGAGATAAGATTCTTTTTCAAACCCGGAACATACCTTACATTGGTTAAGGTGCGCTCCATCCCATCGAACATTTTCATTTTCACGCTTCCAACTCCAACTACTTTGCATGTTGTGTTGTTTCCCATGGTCACATTTCCCCCATCAACACTTTCCAATGTTTGGAAGAAAGTTTTGTTGGGATTCATGTGGAATGTGTACCCCGAGTCTAGAATCCAAGTATCATCATCTTTGTACCCATGTGTGGCTACCAAAACACCACCATCATCACTATCATTGACGTAACTAGCATCGGCGTTACTAGTTCCGTCCTGTGCCCCATTTTCACTAGCATTTTTCTTCTTCCATTTCCAACAATCCTTCTTGATGTGGCCTTTAAGCTTACAATAGTTGCAAGTCTTATTTTTGTTAGGCCCCCGAGATTTTGACCTTTCTTTACCCTTGTTTCCACCCTCACTAGTGGAACCTCTCTCTAGAGTCCTCCCTCTCACAAATAATCCATCACCCGAGCCACCTTGTGATTTTGTGACAATTGTGTATCAATGAGATCCCTTTGAGTCAAGGAATTTTTCACATCGTTACTACTCAAGTTTTCCTTACCATAGAGTAGAGTTTCTCTAAAATTTTTGTAAGATGGAGGTAGAGAACATAATAGGTAAATTGCCAAGTCTTCATCATCAACCATGACATCAATGTTTTGCAAATCCATGACAATGGAATAAAACTCATCTAAGTGAGGTTTCAAAGGTTTACCTTCATCCAAGCGTAAATC
Source organism: Amaranthus cruentus (assembly GCA_019425755.1). NCBI lineage: Eukaryota > Viridiplantae > Streptophyta > Magnoliopsida > Caryophyllales > Amaranthaceae > Amaranthus > Amaranthus cruentus. The sequence goes on from CM033450.1 coordinate 6,830,088, forward strand.
ATAGAGTCTACTCTTCAAGAGTAGCTTATTGGTGACACTCTTGGCCATATAGAGTGACTCCAATTTCTCCCATATCGCCTTGGTTGTAGTTTCCTTAACAACCTCTCTTAGCACTTCGTTGGAAAGACATAATTGTATCGCCGATAGTGCCTTTGTATCAATCTCTTCCCATCTTGCCGCGGTCATACCTTCCGGCATCTTTTCTACACCATCAATTGCCTTTTGCACACCATTTTGAATCAAAATGGCCTTCATTTTGACTTGCCACAAGCCAAAGTTCACACTCCGATCAAACTTCTCTATGACAAGCTTCACTGAGGACATGTTTCACCAACTATGAGTTTGTAATAACACCGTATAATCAACCTTGGCTCTGATACCAATTGAAATGTAACTAAGATCGATTCGATGTGATATAGCTTGATGAACGATAACAATTTCAATGACTTAACAAAACGATTGAACGAAAAATATATTGCAAATTGACACAAAGATTTAAGGAGGTTCACCCAAAATTGGCTACGTCCCCCGTGGTGTGTAGTTGCTTGCTTGTATTATATTATATGAGAATACACTCTTACAATAGAGAATTACAATGATGTAAGAGATAAAACAATAGGCTATGTGTTTGGCTTAGGGGTTGTGTTTGATGTGTTTTTGGTTTGCTAATGGGTTCTCTATTTATAGTACTAAGTAAATTGAATACAATTGCATACTTAATACACTCTTGATTGCTGAGAATAATTAGCCTTGAAACTGATTTAGAGCTATTGAAACGTCACATAGGAAATCAAGGGGTGCAGGAGCAGGTGCTCGTTCGAGCATGCAGATCAGAAGCCCACTGTCTTGCTGCTGTGGACTGCTCGTTCGAGCGTATGGTGTGCTCGTTCGAGCATGCTGCTGGACCAAGAACTGTTGCTTCTGTTTCGGGTGCTCGTTCGAGGCATTAGGTAGTTAAGACTTGCCTTGTTTGAGCATACTACTCAGAGACCATCCATTCATCTTCATAACTCATCATCATTCTTCATTAATCAACCAAGTTTAAGACATCATTTAACATCTTCATCACATTTATACTAGAGCTGTTCATGGGCGGGTTACCCGTCAGGCCCAGCCCGCCCGGCTCGAAAAATTAAACTTTGGACGGGTAATACCCGCCTGCCAAAATAAATGGGCGGGTAGCGACAATAAAAAAATACCCGCGAATATACCCGTCCGGCCCGCCCGCTTATTTTAATATATTAATTTTTTAATAATTAATTATATTAAGTAAATAAGTAATGCTAATTAAATTAGTAGTCTAAATTATAATGTTTGACATTTGGACTTTGATCTTTGGGCATTTTTAGTATTATTAAACTATTATCCAATGTCCAATATAGATACAGTAATACACTTAGAATTTCCTAGGCTTAGAGTGTTAGACTACTTTTTTAGAGTATTTGATTTTTTCAATGTATCCTGCGCCGTTCATATGGCATATACTCTTCATTACTCTAGTTTTTATTAGGTAGTACCATTCTACCATTTTCCTAATTTCTCTTCAATAGTCCATCTACATTTCATTTCTCAATTATCAAACTATCAATTATCAAAACTTAACTTTATATTTTGTATTGTATTTTTGATATTTATGTAAGAAATACCCGCCTACCCGCGGGTCCCGCCCGCTTTAAAAATGGGCGGGTAGTGACAAAAAACTATGCCCGCAGTCGCGGGCGGGCATTTGAATTTTTCTGCCCGTGGGTAGATTTTGTACCAAATACCCGGTCCACTACCCGCCCAAGCCCGCCCATGAACAGCTCTATTTCATACATACACATTAAGTCATCAACTTAATACCCACATTCATTACTCTAAGAATTCCATCCCAAGAGTCTCCATATATATATATATATATATATATATATATATATATATATATATATATATAGTTTCATAAATTTGTAGTATTTTCTATTTTAGTCCTTTCCAATTAATAAGCCTTATTTCTATTTTTAGACTATCATTCACTACTTCCTTTTTATCTTATTCTTATATTTTAATTTAATTCTCTTTAAATTTGATCAACATAATTCATTATCTCTTTTTATTTTTTTACAATTATCCACTTTCATCTTAAAAAACAATAATCCTCTATAAATGATTTTAACATTCTGTATTATGTTTCATAGTTTAATTTTATTATATCAAATCCGCCGCACGTGCAAAATTAGCGCCATTAAATAAAAAATATCTCATGCGTACGCATCAAATTATATACAAACAAACATATCAACAGCACAAGATTTACAATTAAGTATATCTTTGACATTCAAAATTAAACCCTTTTTTTTAATAGAAGTCATAGCCACGTATCGTCGTCTATAGTAGATTGCAAGCAATACTAAATGCTATCGCTAGTTTATTTTTTAAATTAGATAGAATAGATATGTAAGAGCTACCTCATAACCAATTTCAAAACCTTACTAAAAAATAATTTTTACTCCAATTAAGAAAAATGTTAAATTTTATGTTTTTAAATCATTAAATCTTATTTATATATATATATAAAATATATTTTTAAAACTAAATTTATCATGATCATCATCATTATATCCAGTGTTTCTGGTTTATAGAAAAACTATATTTAGGGTTTGGGAAGGGAAAAAAGATGAATATTGAACCAAATTTGGACGATTCATAAGTGCTCAACTCACCAGAGGATCAACAAGGTTGTTAAAAAATAGGGAAATTATCATTGGTGCCCCTGAGGTATGCGTTATTCTCAATGGTGGATGAACTTAATTTTTTTTCCAATGACACCCCTGACGTTTAGGGGTAATAACATCCGTGACCTTCTTAAGTTATTTCCGTTAAAAATCCGTTAAGTTTTCGAAATTAACCTAACTGGGGTTAGTTTCTTCTTCTCTTCTTCTTCTTCACCCCTTTCATGGCTGCCCTTTCTTCAAAAGACAGCCTGATCCTTGCAAAGGAGATTGCTGCGCAAACCATAGCAAAACACTACCATTGCCTTTTACTAGGCTTTCAAAGATGTGGCTCCTCTCCCTGATGTCGTCTCCACGCAGACGCATAGAAAAAGAATGAATTAATTATCTTTTGTGCTCAGACATGGTACATTTCACAGTTGCACTCAAGTACCATCATAATTTAGATTGTTCAATTCTTCCCGTAACTTTATTTAGAAATGAAATGCTACAAAATAGAAAAGTTAAGGCTATCCAGATATCGTTTAGTATGAAATTTTGGTGCCATTTTCTGGAAATGAAATCCTGCACAGGGGAAAAGCCAAGGCAACCCAGAAATTGTAGTACTTGAATGAAATATTTTTGCCACAAGCTGGTTATGAAGTCCTACATAATAGAGATGCTAAAAAGACAATCCAGAAAATGCGATAATGTGTCATTTTCTGAAATTGAGGCCCCACATAATACAGATGCGATGCTAACCCAGATTTTTTAAAGCATTTTCTAAAGATAAAACCCTGCATGATATATACAACTTCAATGCAACCCAGAAATTGTACTCGGATAAAAAAATTTCGTTAATTGATCTTGATTTTCAAAACCCAGAAAAATCAAGAGGATGTTAAATCGATAATGGAAGAAGGAAGAAGAATCAGTTGTAGAGAGGAGACAATGGTAATATATCACAAATCCCTTTCTTCAAAACCCAGAAAAATCCCTTTCTTCAAAACCTAGAAAAATCCCTTTCTTCAAAACCCAGAAAAATCCCTTTCTTCAAGAAGCTGAAAGGTCCTAGATAAATACTGGTATAGAAAGAATCGAAAGAGAAATTTGACTTTGAGGATGCTTTTGTTAATTAATCCGTTTTTGAATAAAGGGATTTTCTTCTGGGTTTTGAAGAAAGGGATTTTTCTGGGTTTTGAAGAAAGGGCACCCGTGGAAGGCAGTCATGGAAGGAGTGAAGAAGAAGAAGAGAAGAAGAAACTAACCCCAGTTAGGTTAATTTCGAAAACTTAACGGATTTTTAACGGAAACAACTTAAAAAGGTCACGGATGTTATTACCCCTAAACGTCAGGGGTGCCATTGGAAAAAAAAATTTAGTTTATCCACCATTGAGAATAACGCATACCTCTGGGGCACCAATGATAATTTCCCTAAAAAATAAAGGAAAATTTGATATTGATAATCTAACCTTTCACTCATCCGCTAATAATAATCTCACCTTTGGATTATTTTTAAATAATCTATCTTTGTGATAAATTTGCCCACAACATACCCTATTATTAATAATAGATAATAATAGCGTAAGCTATTAGCAAACTAAAACAAAGGTTGGATTATTCACAGCGAACTAAGGGCAAACATTAGATTATTAGAAAATAATCAAAAGGTTGGATTATTCACAGCGAATGAATAAAATGTTGGATTATTAATGTCAATTTTTCCAAAAATAAAAGGAGTAATGACCGTTGAATCTGAAAGTTTTAGTGCTTCTCATTGTCGTTTTTTCTTTTGAATTTTTTGTGTATTTTAAAATTAAAAAACACAAAAATAGAAAACGAGGAAAAGTGATTTTTTTATAATAATGTATGATTCACCATTTTCAATATAATTGGCCGGAGATACAAGATTAATTTCACGAACTATTAAAAATAAAAACACATGATAGAGAAAGTAATTATCAAGTGAATTTTACTGTTAAAGAGTACATAGAAAAATTTGGAAAATTTGAAATAGAAAAGATTAATTATAAAAAAGCACAAAATAAGAGTAAAATGGACTTATTAGTAACTGGCTACTGCGAACAAAGACAAACAGGTCAAAAAAGTCAAACAAACTGGTCCCACTTATTAAGTGCGAACAGAGGAAAACCTAGTCAAACAGCTCTGTTTGCAGTTAGTAACTGCGAACAAAGTGTTTTTCTCTGTTCCCACTTAGTAAGTGGGAGCAAATTATTTGACTTTTTTTGACCAGTTTGCTTCTGTTCGCAGTTACTAACTGCAAACATCACTGAACCTGAGCTCTGGGACTAGAGGCGCTTACATATGAAAATAAGTTGATTTTGCTTTTATTTTGCAGAAGGTCTCCTAAGAGACCGTCTATGGCATAGACGACACTCTCAGCAGCCCAGCCCAATGGAAATTTCAGTTGTTTTTTTTTGGAAAGTGTAAAAATGGGCTGGACCATTAGACCCGTCTATGCTATAAACCGTTTATAGCAAGAATTTATGTTTATTTTGTGCTTTTTTTTCTAATATTTAGTCTGATACATTTATAATTTTCGTAAAATTTGTATGCCCCTGAAATTGAGTGGCCTTGAGATCGCTCAATTTGCTCCAACAATGGACCGGGCCTGGACTAACAAGCCCAAAAAAATGGAGTAATACGAAAATCCACTCATTACAATTTAATCTTCTGAGACCAAGACTTATCCTGAGCAATCTACTATCTCGGCATTTGATCAATCACAAATTCTTATTTGAGATCGTCTATATAATAGACGTGTCAAATTTTGGGGCTGGTCCAATTTATAAATTAAAAGAAAAAACTAAATGATGGTTTTGTAAGTTAAAAGGGAGATATGAGTTGGACCTTAAGAGACGTCTATAGGCGGTCTCTCAAGAGAGTACCTGTTGATCAATTAGTAGTAAAAAAATAAAGTGTTTTTTTAATAACAAAAATTATATTTGGTATACGTGAATCAAATTATAAGAGAGTTAAAATGTATGAATGAGATTAAAAGAAAATGATGGATTATTGTCAAAAACAAAAATAATGCTAAATGAATAGGACAAATTGAAATAACAAATGATGCTAAATTACTGAGGATAAATGAATATTGTGTGACATAAGTAAACTTGCCATTTTTCCTAACCTCATCACATTTGCTCATCACATAATTTTGCTCGCCAAAAAATTAAATTGAATATACCCAGTATATCTCGTTTATAGAAACTATGATCAGGGTCTGAGAAGACAAGAAAATCGGCAATTCATACACATAATAAAAAATGCGGCCAAAGAGTCTCTAAACTCGAAAAAATCTACAAATAAATCGTCAGAAAATACAATAGCACAAATGGTAACATTAACATCCTCTTTAGTGGAAGAAATTCTGCATAGCCCAAAACAAAGGAAAGATTTACATATCGGCAAGTCTCCTGAGAGACCGATTTTTTTAGAGACGCCTCTCAGGCCTAGTCCATTAGTGTTTAATTTTTACTCTTATTCTATATTTTCCTTTATGGACCGACCCAATTAGAGTTGGTCTCTCACAAGAATTTGTGTTTACATATAGTATGGAGCGTTCTTAAGACTTGTTTAATTAGGGAGAAAGAATGAATTTCTTATTTTTACTAGTCAATTTGTCTACCGGAAACTCACCTTCATAAGCTGATAGTGTATTAGATTTTGAACCAATACACTTCATGATAATTATTCTTGCATGAGATTCCATTCAAAGAACGAAGAAAAGGGTGGAGCAAAGATTATAAGGCCCTAGTTATTTTGATATTTTAAAAATTAAGGCCTCGCCCTTTGTTAATCATTAATGGTAATATATGGACCAACTTTTGCAAATATGTAACGTTTGTAGGTTTTGAGCCCCTAACAAACAATATCACATGAAGACACGTTACCAACTCAGCTATGCTTGATTGATCAACCACAATGAGTTTGTTAATATAAGAGGCCCCTATTTTATGAGAATCCTAGACAGTTGGACGCCTTTAATGAGACTAAATCAACCGCTTCTAAATGAAGAGAAGAAGAGATATATATAAGATCTTGAGACCCCTTTTTGACACAATTCATTCCATTATACTATGGAGTATAAGTTTTCATGATGTCAACTTTGATGAGGGACCTATGACTATTAGAAACAACATCTAAAACAAAGCATAATCAAGACGTATCAACTTAGATATGCATGTTGTAAAAAACATTACAACAAGCAATCAGGGTCGACCATAGGCAAGGGCAAGAAGGGCCTGTGTCTAGGGCCCACGAAAAAAGTAAACAATTTTTGCCTTCATATGTATTGAACTTGAGACCTTGTTTGATAAAATTATTTATTTAACCTAGTCAACGTATTAATCATGATATTGCTACCATATTTACTAATTCTTGAATTATAAGTGGATGATTATCAACCAAAAAGCGAATAATTAAGGCTCATAAATTATTTTTTCGCCCCGTGCCCCTGAACTAATACAATGCTAAGTTTTGGATCACTGACCTTAGGGAATTGGAAATACTAGTACATCACTACATCACTACATCACTAGTATTAATTCCATAGTTTTAGAAGTTTCCTATGCTTGAAGAACTTTTGAATAGAAATAGTTATCCTTGACAATAACATGAGAAGCTGCCTTACAAAAGGAGCTATTAAACGTCACTTTAATATGATATTGACGTTCCATTTGGTAATTGGTACTAAATGAAAAAAATCTGCAGTGTAAATTTTCATGATATGTATTATGTCATTCTCATGGCAATAAAAGTTTGATCATGGCGAAAGTTTATTTATTCACAATTTTCATTACTACCTAATACCACCATATTTTCAACATTGGAATGAATTATGTGATCGAAGAAAATGAGATTGTTAAAAAAAAATTAGCATGATAATTAAACTTGTCAAGAGATATTCCTAATCACAGTAAACTAACTTTTCATTATCAGGCCCACCATTTTAGTACTAATTAACAAACACGCCGTCAAAGGTTACATGCCCTCAAACAATCCCTTAATTAAGGGTTGTAATTGTACATTTATTCTCATTGTTCTCCCATGTAAAGGTTACAAGATTAAGGTTTACTATCGTTAATATGCGGGAACGATCATGATCACGATAATAGAATAGTGTGGTTGCCTAAATATCGATCGAATCATAATGTATTCCTCAATCACCTTTGTGATTCGCGAAATATCAGTTCGTGTATTTTGAAAACAACGCCCGGCCGACCCAACTATGTGATGCGGTTTTTTGCGATCTGAATGTTAAAGTAACCTCTTGAGCATTTAAAGCGATCGGCAATCTTATTAGCGCTACGATCTGAATTTAGAAAATTGGCCCTCAATGTCAAAATTTAATTTTGATAACTTATTTCAAAATACTTTGTAAAAAGCTCTGGAAATTTATCATTTATTTTATTAGAAATTTCATTTTAATACTATGTAAATTTATGTAAATTTATGTAAAAGTGTCATCCTTCTAACAATTTTACAAATGATTTTTGTAAACATCTTTAGACGAAATGGCAAACCAAAAATTTTATATGCACTTAGCAACTTAATAATACAATAAAAAATGAAAAATAAAGTATAAATTTATTAGTATGTCAATAAGTAATATTCCTTTCAAAAAAAAAAATACTAGTTAATAAGTATTGTTTCACTATTTTCATATTCATTATACATGCTATATTTGACTTTTTATACAATTTAATACATTATTTTGATTATTCATATTTTTTAATTATGCATAATGAAAAATTATAAAAAGTAGATATTATAGTACTTAGCAATTAGATAATTCAAACAAGACGATCCACTTAATTGTGCTTACATATTCCTATATATAAAATAAACTTGCAGGTGATTAATACCGATAATCGTAATATAGCAAAAAGTTTTAAAGGTGGAACTTCCACTAAAAATATGTGAATTTCTTCAAAAATAAAATAAAACACATTTAACTAAAATATGTGAATTCCTTGCTCTCTCCTATTGCTCTCTCTTACTCCTTTTGGTCTTTACAATTAATTAAAATGGACAATAATATGGAGGCCCTTCAAATTATAGGGCCCCGTGCCAAGCCACAGCTTGCACAGGGAGTTAGTCGACACTATATATTATATTCTGGGGCCTCAATGGTTGAGAATCCGAGATATATTATATACTCTAACACCTCTGGCTAAAACAAGGACGACAATTTTCTAATCATGGCACAAACATTGGTCAATAATTCAAGGTTCGATAATGACTTAACAGGGAGAGGAAATTAAAGAAAACAGTTAAGTACGATGCATTGTATATAAAGCTAGCCAATGAGCATTTACAGTACATATGTTACTCAAGTGGTAAGGTTAAGAAGATACTTTTTCTTTCCAGAAGGTCTCCTGAGAGACCGTCTATGGCAAAGACGGCTCTCCTAACAGCCCAATCTAATGATTTTAAATTAAAAAATAAGGCTGATGACTAATCAATTACTTATTTTGTAAAATGGGTTGGCCCATATTTCCTCGTCTATGCTATAGACGGTCTATAGCGAGAATTTGTGTTTTCTTAAAGGACAAGCATTAGTCCCTAAAAGAGAAAAAGATTGTTTAGGGTATTAAATGCACCGCCGTGAAAATAATAATAGACTGCTATATCAGAGGTTGTAGCTGACTCTATAAGTACGGTGTTTTGGGATTAGAAACGACACTCTCAAAATGTCATTTGGAACATTCTTAAGAATACCCATTAATTGGTCATAATTACCCATTATTACATGATTAATCAGGTATATGTTACTCTAATTTTTATCTTCAAACAATATTTACTTAGAAATGAACTTCATTCTATCTTCAATAAATTAAACATTGATGTACATTGATGAACAAAAATATAGTGCAATTAAAAAAACAAAAAGTATTCTTTAAAACTATTTAAATTTTTTGGTTTAATTAGATATTTTGACAATCTTAAAAATAGTAAATTTTGCCAAAAACCAATTTCATATATAGTATTTTTTTTCAAAATTTTGATTAAAGTTGTTAGAAATATTCAACATTTTTCTAAACTCGAGATTAGTGATTAGCTAGGCTTATACTCCAAAGTCCCACTAATTTTGCATTATTATTGTAGAGTAAAAGTTCTCATAGTAATTCATGTAAAATAAGCATAATAGTATTAAAAAAACCTACAAGCTCCCTCAGTTCCAATCTTTTTGCATAAATTTTATTTTGATCTATCTTATTTATTTTGTATTATTTTTATTTTAGAATATTAATCCATCATTTTTTTTTAATCTTATCCGTATATTTGAACTCTTTTTTAATTTCATTCACGTATTTTATTTATTTTTTTTAAATATTACCAGTTTATTTACTTTTTACTTTAAAAAACAATTTTTTTTTTCAATTCTAACGGAACAGAGGGAGTAATGATGAATATGATAGTACAACAACCAATCCTCTAACATTTAAAGCAAAAATTCTTAATCAATAACCGTGATTTATAAATCATCACAAAAAGACAAAAAAAATAATATTAAAATAAACAAAATCAAAAAAGATAAATTAAAACAACAAAACTCTCCTCCTATCACATATTACCACATAAGGGTGATTTATTAACCTGACAAATAATCATTATTTACCGAGACTTTCTCCATTTGAAGTACTCCGGAGAATAAAGTAAAGCTAGACGTCAAGAATGTGTTAAGCCGCGTGTCTGTGTAGAATACCGTAAAGAGCCATGTGTTGGTGTGCAACGTGCAAAGTGAAGAGTGGTCGCCTATTTCTGGACACTTTATCATCCTATTCGACTCTTCATTGGTCGCCTTTTTCTGTTCATCAAGGAATTTAATTTTATCCAATCATGTTTCATGGTAGCAGGTAGAGTACCACATTACAATCAATTTTTGTTTCCAATCATCTTTATTCAAGGAGTAGTAGGGCTCAATAAAGTTTGGTCTAAATCGTAAACTAAACAAAATTTTAGTATTTGGTCTAATCTACGGTTTAAATGGTCTGGTCTGGTTTTTTTTAAATTAAATTACGGTTTACGGTCTGGTCTCGGTATTTTTATTTTTCAGACCAGACCGGACTGCAAAACCGTAATATGGTCGAAAATCATAATTTTGTATTTATAAAATTAAGTTGCTACCTAGATATTTTAAGATTTAGTTATTTTTATATAGCAATATATACTTGAATGATGTTGTTGTTATCAACTAATTATAAATTATTATATTTTATTAATTGTAGGTGTAAAATATTTGCATACATACATGTATTAGTTTGGAATAAAATTAAAAAATAAAAACCGTAGACCAGATCGGACCGGATCGTTCTAAAACGGTTTGGTCCGGTGATCTAAAGGGTCCAGTCCGGTCTGGAAAATTTTCAAACCGGAATTTCTGGTTTGGTCTGATTTTAGTGTCAAATCAGATCGTGTTCAATCCTAACAAGGAGTATTTGCTAGAGTATATAGTTGGCCATAACATCAAAGAAATGGCCTTTAACATCAAATCACTAATGAGAGGTTATGAGCATGTTTAACAAGTTTGATCGTATAGGGCCCCACATAATTAGGGCCTTAATATTAAAATACGTGGTATATGTTAAGTGTTTAAAGATACAAAAGTATTAGATAAATATCATAATTTTAAAAATTGCACAGCATCTTCATTCTTCAGTGAATTTGTCAATTTTTGCTCCGTACATGGACGTTATTATTTGGTCCTGATGAACTAGTAGCAAAAAGAAAAATGAAATAAAAGGTTTAAAAATGAGAAAAAACATAACATAACAATAGAGATTAGACCAAACAATACAAGAAACATTAAAAAACAAAAACACAATAAGATTCAATGATACAACTTGGTGTTGGATAAATGAACCTTTTAAGGTTAAGAACTCAACGTGATTATCTTTAAAACTTTATTGGTTTTCATTTTTAAAATGACATAGAAGCAGAGTCGTTGGAAAGTGCCTATATATTGGTTTTGTGAAAAGATACGTAATTCCAATTTCATTATCTTCTTTTATTCATTTGTGCAACAGTGATATTTGCTCCATACCTTAAGTAGTGAGTGGGCATTACTTTTGGTGGGTGTATTTACATTGAAAAAGTCCTATCAATTTACACTTGGGATAGTCTTAAAAATAAATTTCTTAATGTAACAACAATTTCGTGCCACATCAAACTTTTTCTTATCAAACTCATGTTACAACATGAAAACTTGCTTTTAGGTGACAATAAAATTTGTTGCACAAAATTGTTTTTACGTTGCCCAGAGTATTGTGCAGTGAAAAAATATTTATTGTCACTATAACAAATTTAGCTTTTTGCGATATTGGATTTAGTGGCATTAAAAAAATGTCACTAATTCATATTTTTTGTGTAATAATTATTGGTTTTTATTTTAAGTTCCACCATAAAGAAATTTAGCGACACTTAATTAATTTGGTCTTTAGTGGCATGCGCAATTGTCACTAGTCTATAGTGGCATTTGTGAGAAAATGTCACTAGATCCTATGTCGCTAAAAGATTTAGTGTAACTTTTTAATATGTTGCTAACGACTCTAATAAATGTCACTAAATCCCCGGCAACGGCGCCAAAAACTTGTTCGCATAAATTTATCTCAAATAGTGAGTTACCGCAAGTGCACGGTGTCGTAGCTGTAACACCCCGAGATTTTCTGACTTCATTAATTAATATTTTAATAACTTTTAAGGATTTTATAATTATATTAAATTAATTTTAAAGTAGCTTAATAAGTTTCGTTTGTAAACGAATTTAAATATTAACATATGTTAATATTAAAAATACAACTACGACTTCTAAAATAAAGAGGTTTGAGCCAAATTATTATTTTATTAGAATGTGTGAGCTTATGAATCTAGAGATAATAATAATAATAATAATAATAATAATAATAATAATAATAATAATAATAATAATAATAAAATTAATATTTATAATAATATTCATGATAAGAGTACTAATAAAACCCTAGCTCTTAAGATTCAAGAGCCGTCATTTCAATTTTTTTTCTAAGAGACAAACCCATTTCCATTCTCCCTTCTCTTTCTTCCTCCTTTCCTCTCTTCTCCCTTCCCCCACCAGCCACTGGCGGCACCGCCCAGACAGCAGCCGGCGGCCACCTCCCTCCTTCCCCTCTCTCACGTCCGGCAGCCACCACATCCGGGTGGCTTGACCTCGCGCACCACCACCGACAGCAGCCTAGGCTGCCTCATCTTTCTCTTCTCTTATTTCTTCTCATTGTAAGCTATATTTTCCCCTCTTTGTAAGAAATCATTTACCTAATTTAAGTTTGTATGTTTTTGATATTTAATCTCTTATTATTTAGAGTTTATTTTTGTTAAATTTGAGTATGTTATCTTGATTTTTGTTATGGGTTTGGTGACTATGGTGATTTGAAAATAGATATTTAGAGTTTGATGAATTAGAGTTTGATGAATCAGAGTTTATAATGTGGTATTTGAAAATAGATATTATGAATTAGAGTTTGATGAATTAGAGTTTGATGAATTAGAGTTTATAATGTGGTGATTGAAAATAGATATTTAGAATTTATATTTAGAGTATATAATGAATTTAAATGTGGTATTTTGGGGTAAATTCATGAATCTTGGTTTAGATTAAGTAATATCTTGATAGAATTTAAAGTGAGTAGATATTAGAAAGTGTAATTTGAACTTGAATTAGTTAGAATTTGATGAATTAGAAGTAGTATGTACTACTTTTGTGGTTTGGATGGTGTTTTATTAATTTAAAATAGTGTGTAAGCTTTGTTTATGTGATATGGTTGATGAATGGTGGCTAGTTATTGTTTATATGACTTTACTCATGGTGGTATAACTAGTATTGTTGATACCATTGTTGTAGAGTAAAGGATAATAATAATTACTAAGAGAAATTAAGGTCGTGATTGTCATTCATGAAAGTATCGTCATAGTTATAGTCGTTTGATGAGGTGGTTAGTTTTGAGCTTGATTGTTATATGGAGATGTTCAATTGTGTTGCTAAGTTTTATGACTTTGACCCAAGTTATACGAATCGTTATTAATTCGTCAAGCTACAAATTTAATTTGCTCTTAATCGTTTTATTCTAAAACCTTGGAAAAGTAATAAATCATCACTACCATAAATAATATGATTGATGATTTGGTGTAATATCATATATTATGTGTCCCTAAACTTTCCCATTAGTAGTTTGATTAAAGCACAAGCATAGAGTCGCGTTAGTTCACTTGAACACATCTTTGTGTAGAATTCATTGGACTCTAAGTTATGGTTTGATTGGAATTGATGATAGTTCATGTGTGAACATGGGTTGAATTTATTACATGAGTGTGTTTAGAATGAGCATTAATTTGAATTGAAACTTATTCGGCTAATAGTGTAGTTCGTATGGAGTCAGTGCTCCTTGAATGATGTGAAGTAAGCTTATTAGACTTACTTTTAACGTGTATAGGTGCCTGGTTCATAAGAGGGGCGTAAGAACCTCTTTCGAAGTGATTTTTGCGACTTGTTATCTTGCAGCGCTACAGGTAAGTACACGCAGTAGCTAATTCTTGCATCATAAATATGTTTTCTGTGTGTACCAATACTATATGAGCTGCGTTGGATCTATTTTGCTATTTAATATTATTAAGTCTGTGTTAAAAGTGTGAGCCAGTTATAGAAATAGTAGAGAATGGGTGATGATATCACAAGAGTAGAATGATGGATTATATGAGATGAATGGGAATGAGTTCCTTATTGATGAGATACTAAGTTGGATAATTATTGTGACTCCACTGGATTGGTACCTAATTTGGATTAGTTCCGGAGGCATGGACCGCTATATATGGTCACATGACGGAGGTATGATCATACTTGCCATTAGCAAGATGGCGCCACCGCCTTAGGTGAGGTGTTGCCATGTGGGTCTTGAAACCCAATATGGTGGCCTCTAGTCACATAAGAGGATATATATAAAATCTATTGAAGTGATAGAAGACGGTGTAGATATTGAGAAGTATTTTGAATTGATCAATTTATGGTGTAGAGGTTTACCGTTGGGATGCCTTCCTCACCTTGCTTTTCGAATTGTTTATTGGTTACATATGTATAATTCATTGTTAGTTCGTGCTGATCGTTGTTTCCTTGTTGATGGCTTATCTTTGATGGCCCGCTATGACACGTTGGTCTATGACCTTACGTTGAGCTGTAGGGTATCATAGATAACACTCGCAGTTTTGGAGTTTCTTTGCATTGCATACTGGGGATGTGAGTGAGAACCTTGGACGTGCCATATTCTAACTATTTTGACAATACATGTAGTTTTGAATTGTAATTGCAGTATGTTTTTGGTTTGGTGCGTGCCCTCCTTTGATGTAATTAGTTCATCGCAAAGTTTTATTTGCTTTATATTTCCGTTATAGTACCTTGAATGGCTTGTTTAGCTGGCTATGTTTTTAGAAAACCTAAGTGTTTACATGGGAACCACGATCCATGCTTAGCATGTCGACAGAGGTTTTGGCGATGATCATTTCGCCGTGATTTTATTTCAAGGCTATTAATGCCTCTTCTCATGAGGGTTTATGGTTGGTTTGATTCCTTTGGTGCGTTAAAATTCAAGGCAGATGCTGCCGAAATTTTCATTGGATTTTGTTTGAAAGTTTTTCTATAACCTCTTTAATCAAACTTAAAACTTATTATCTTTATTTATTTCATTTTATTTTAAATGTAACACCCGAATTTCCTCCGTTCTCTTTCGATTTTGGTTCCGTTCAGAGGGTCGGAAATTCAGGGGTGTTACAGATGGTTACCAGAGCCAGTGGTTCCTATCTTTCCTAAACGCTTCGTGTTTTCTCTAATGCTGACCATTGTTTTGTTTTCGAAGTTAACCTGCTTTGAGAGTTTGGGTAGATATGGGATAGGTGCATATTACATTGCCATGCATATGATTATCATTGCACGTGAATAGGTAAATAAATAGTTTGTTTAGCTCATTTTAAGACTTATTTTCATGTATGTTAATTTTTTTTATAATTAAAAGTTATGATTGTGGTTTGAATGATGATATGATGCTAAACAATTAAGTAGATGTGATTTATGTGTTATCCGAGTACTAATGACAATTGTTACATATGTTGGACAATTCATGAGTTGCGTGATAGATATTAATTACGACAAATAGTGTATGGATAATGGACTTATAGAGAAGTTGGTGGTAACTGGTATTTCCTTTTGATTGTAAGGATGATATAAACTTTGGTCTTATGTGCTTGAACATTTGTTCATGTTAATTGTTTTCGCAAAGCTTATGAGTTCGATATTGATCTTACACATAAATTAAATGTTTATTCGTTTGTTTGATCATTTCATTTGTCAAGTACATTCGTTCGTCATTACGAGGATGTGGTGATCATAATTCTTTTAAAGATTGTTAATGATTGCGCAAGTATGATTGTAAATAGTGTAAACACGAATAAGGATGGGAAATTTAAATAAATAAATAAATAATAGGATCATATTTACACGTGATTGTAAGTGAAGTTGATTAGTTAGATAATTGATATGATAGCCTGTAAATAAAGTCTTGAGTATATATTAAGAATAATATTATAGTTTTTGAAGTCAAGCTGATGATTTATGTAAATAAAGTGGTAGCATGAGTGTGAGTTTTTATTTTTATTTTTATTTAGTCATGCATCGAGTCATGAATTACAATCAAGAAGCGATGTAAAAGTTTAGAGTATGT
Source organism: Amaranthus cruentus (assembly GCA_019425755.1). NCBI lineage: Eukaryota > Viridiplantae > Streptophyta > Magnoliopsida > Caryophyllales > Amaranthaceae > Amaranthus > Amaranthus cruentus. Next base: position 6,846,544 of record CM033450.1, read on the forward strand.
TTTAAGTAAAGAGATTATGTACCCGATAACGTGAAAGATTAATTATTTAACTCATATAAGTGCACGAAAGTTTCAAGTACAGTTCGGAGTATTGTCTAACCAACCCTAATATGTTATATAAATGATATTCAGTTAGATTTCGAAAATGTCTTTCAAGTGCGAGAGTCAGGAAGTGATGATGACCATTGGGTTTGACCATCGACCACACCAACTTTTCGTTGTATTTTTTTTTTGTTATCAATAGTATTAAGTATCATATTAGTATAGTACATTGGATTTACTGGTGTCGTGTTCCTTGGATTAAGTGCAAAGACTTAGAGAATTACATGTTTATCGTAGTATAAATCATTTTGAAGACATTGGTTAAGTTGATAATCCAATTATAGTACTAATGGGTTGTCACGATTGAGTTGAAGGATTTTATACATGGGATAGTCTCATAGTTATGAATGTGGTGATTGAATCATTATCAATACTTTATTGTTCTCGTCCAAAATTTTATTGTAGAATGTCTTCCTAAATGTATAACTTAAATAATGATTTAGTTGCAGAAATAAAGTTTTTATCTACATATATAAAACTCACTAACGTTTTAAGGTAAAGTGTTGAGTCTTTGATTGTTTTTTTTTCTGAGATATAATTGTCAAGCTAAAATAAGTAATTTAAAAGTCAAATGAGTTGCTTAAATATTAAAGTGAGGTTTTTTTTCTCTTTTAAATAGGAGTTTTAGTAGTATACAAGTATTTCCTGAAACTTTTCTATATGAAAATGTCTTGAAATTGACTTATATCATGTTATTTTTTTTATTAGTAAAAGTTATAATATATGTCCATTTACTAGTAGGCTATGGTCATTAAACACTACCTTAAATGATTTTACTACCCTTACTACATTAACTTCATCTATGCCTTGTTAAAACATTTGAGTATTGGTGTTGAGTTTTTGTGTGGCAGAATCGTGTTTACCAATAACGTTTTCCAAACTCATACGGTGATTGAGACTGATGCTTTAAATTGGTTGATGTAATATATAACGTTTCCTAAACATCTTACGTATGTAGTGAGACCTTAAGAATCGGATGAGAGTAAAAATGATAGTCAACCTATTTACCTGAGTTATTTAGTTTATAGATATTTTGACGAATTATACACTATAAGGGTCCCCTGTAATTGATTTTGATTTCGTAAGCATCCAACCCTCATCATAATTAATATAGTATCTCATGTTTGTCATGTGATAATGACTTTAAAATCATTACTCTTTTGTAAAAAAAAAAAAAAAAAAAAAAAGAAAAGAAGAGTTGATGTGGTTCTTCAGATGAGATATGGATTATTTTATTTTTATTTTTATTTATTTATTTATTTATTTTTTCTTTCTTAAAGACACATGAGTTTGAGTATCAAAGGAAAAACGTGTTATTCGAAAATTCTTTGGTTTTAGATTGTATTTCGTAAATACATAATATATCTTGTCTTACACAAATTGGTAACTTTATATTAAGGTGGATAGTTAAAGAATAATCATCATAAACAAATCGCACGTGAAGGGCCTATGGATTGATTCGGGAGAGCACTATGGATGAGTAAAGATTGATAATTGAGTCTTAATAAATGCTTATATGCGTGATATTTGTTTTTTTTAATTAGATGATAATGTGAAGAAAAATCGTGATGATTTTTAAAGCGTTAACTAAATAGAATAATAATTAAATTTTTCTTTATAAAAAAAATAAAAAAAAAAGAAAAAGAATAGATTAACTAAATAGAATAATATTTTTTTAGAGTATATCATTGATCACCACTTATCCGCTAGTGTTTTGAAATGATAGCGCTTATATAAGACTCAAATGAAGCGACTTTACATATGTTCTTGTTTTAATAATGATTGGTGTGATCAGGTGGTAAATTAAGTTTGAAAAGTGACTTCATGAAGATAATGTAGTCATAGTAAAAGTCGAGAGCGTTTCAAATCTAAATATTGAAGAAAGCGAAAATGAATATGTGAATAGTTATAATTCGAGAGATGAGGCGAGATAAAAATTATGTCCTAAACAATTACTATACAAAATCATTATTATGCGATAAATAGAGTTAGATAATATTAGCATTGGTGTCAAGAAGTATTTTGATTTGATGTTACTAATTCATTAGATTGTAATAAGAATGCGTAATGAAAAGATTTTTTTGAAATTTTAGCGTGTTTTGATACAAACATTTATGTTAAATTGTCATTTCTAAGTTACATCTTAGGTTGAAGGGTGATTGAATCCCACTTATTTGCAAGGGAATAATTGTGATGCATAATTTCAAGTCTTTGTATTATTTTGTTAGCTTTGTGTTGTTTGTACTTTAGTAGTGTAAGGATTGTTGATGTATAGATCATATGGTGGAGATACGGTGTTATAACTAGTTAGAGGTAGTGTCAAGTGATGAAAATGTTAGATATTGTGAAATTAGTATCGGTCTTGCAACTTTATCAAACTTGTATGATTGATGATTGCTTTGCTATTTATATTAGAAATTCTTGTGATGTATACATAAATGTCATATTTAGTACTATTGTTATATATGTACATGATGCATTACTTTAAGTAAATGAACAACTGAAAAATTTTGGCGACTTTTATGTTGCCATTCCTGATTCTAAATCATTCTCATATTATCGTTAGTAGAATTTGATATCACGATGGATAAAGGAGGGTATTGTTAAACAATAATGATATGTGTATTAGTATGATGGTTGTGAGCGTATAATTATTAGCTACGGTAACTTGCAAAAAAATGGGGTACATTTAAATAGATCATACACTTGAAACATGTATTATGTTCGGAGTTATTAATTTGATTTGTTAATCTACTAATCGAGTTATGATATATAATTTAATATGTTATAAAATAATTTGATCTCATGATAAAATAATTAGTAAGAAATGAGGTATATGTAAGTAAAGTTAATGGTGAATCAATTTGGGGTTGATAACCATACATGATTAGTGAAAAGAGCATTTCATGTTCCTTAAGTCTAGAGCTTAATAGTATCTGAGTTAAGTGTTGAGCAACTTTATACTCCTTACTTTTGAGACTTTGTTGTTTTGATATTTTACCCCCATTTATGGTCTAAGTTACAATAGTTGAACATTTCGTACATTGCAAGATTATCACAAAGTACGACCTTAGGTGGTCACGTAGAAGTGGAAAAGTTGTTTAAAGAATTTAGATAACAGAACATTTCGTGTTGTTACGATCTCAAATAATACACTTATTAAGTCGCGTGTGTTAGATCCCTTACTTTTGTAAACATTAAGGAGAGTTGTCTTAGTAAGAAACATATTGAGACCTAGATACTAAGGTGGTGATGCTGAGATCGAGGGGATATTAAATAATTAGAATGCCATGGTCTAATCATTCTATCCTTGCTTATGTTTAGTAGGATGAGATTCGAGATGTAACTAAGTTTTTAAGGGGTAGAATCGTTAGATTTTGCGTGTTTGCATACATTTTCGTCTATGATAACAATCTATGACAATTTTTATGCTTTTGATTGATTGTTGAACCAAATTTGTGACATCTACATGTTTTTGATTAATTGTTTTAATTAAATCATGTGATATTTACATGCTTGTGATTAATTATTGGGTCAATGTAGGTGATTACAAACACTCGAAATGAAACATGAATAAATATATTTTGATAGATTGAATATCCTTGTGTCAATGGTGTCGATAAGGACACAATTCTTACGTCAATTCATGAGCTGAAATAGATAAAAACACATTCTCGAGTTACTAGAAAAAAAAAAATTTATGGGTTGTACTCTTGTTACCTCAGTTTCGGGGACGAAACTCCTTTTACTTTTTTTTAATTAATATTTTAATACTTTTAAGGATTTTATAATTATATTAAATTAATTTTAAAGTAGCTTAATAAGTTTCGTTTGTAAACGAATTTAAATATTAACATATGTTAATATTAAAAATACAACTACGACTTCTAAAATAAAGAGGTTTGAGCCAAATTATTATTTTATTAGAATGTGTGAGCTTATGAATCTAGAGATAATAATAATAATAATAATAATAATAATAATAATAATAATAATAATAAAATTAATATTTATAATAATATTCATGATAAGAGTACTAATAAAACCCTAGCTCTTAAGATTCAAGAGCCGTCATTTCAATTTTTTTTCTAAGAGACAAACCCATTTCCATTCTCCCTTCTCTTTCTTCCTCCTTTCCTCTCTTCTCCCTTCCCCCACCAGCCACTGGCGACCCATGAACAGCGCGTGACCACCTCCCTCCTTCCCCTCTCTCACGTCCGGCAGCCACCACATCCGGGTGGCTTGACCTCGCGCACCACCACCGACAGCAGCCTAGGCTGCCTCATCTTTCTCTTCTCTTATTTCTTCTCATTGTAAGCTATATTTTCCCCTCTTTGTAAGAAATCATTTACCTAATTTAAGTTTGTATGTTTTTGATATTTAATCTCTTATTATTTAGAGTTTATTTTTGTTAAATTTGAGTATGTTATCTTGATTTTTGTTATGGGTCTTGATTTTTGTTATGGGTTTGGTGACTATGGTGATTTGAAAATAGATATTTAGAGTTTGATGAATTAGAGTTTGAATTAATTTATAGGGTTTGAAAATAGATATTATTTTTGAATTAGAGTTTGATGAATTAGAGTTTATAATTGGTTTGAAATAGATATTTAGAATTTATATTTAGAGTATATAATGAATTTAAATGTGGTATTTTGGGGTAAATTCATGAATCTTGGTTTAGATTAAGTAATATCTTGATAGAATTTAAAGTGTGTAAGCTTTTGTTTATGTGATATGGTTGATGAATGGTGGCTAGTTATTGTTTTTATTAGTTTACTCATGTTGGTATTTCTTGTATTGTTGATACCCATTGTTGTAGAGTAAAGGATTATATTAATTACTAAGAGAAATTAAGTGTGATTATCATTCATGAAAGTATCGTCATAGTTATAGTCGTTTGATGAGGTGGTTAGTTTTGAGCTTGATTGTTATATGGAGATGTTCAATTGTGTTGCTAAGTTTTATGACTTTGACCCAAGTTATACGAATCGTTATTAATTAGTCAAGCTACAAATTTAATTTGCTCTTAATCGTTTTATTCTAAAACCTTGGAAAAGTAATAAATCATCACTACCATAAATAATATGATTGATGATTTGGTGTAATATCATATATTATGTGTCCCTAAACTTTCCCATTAGTAGTTTGATTAAAGCACATGGGTTGAATTTATTACATGAGTGTGTTTAGAATGAGCATTAATTTGAATTGAAACTTATTCGGCTAATAGTGTAGTTCAGTATGGAGTAGGTGCTCCTTGAATGATGTGAAGTAAGCTTATTAGACTTACTTTTAGCGTGTATAGGTGCCGTTCATAAGAGGCGTAAGAACCTCTTTCGAAGTGATTTTGCACTTGTTATCTTCGGCTTCTGAGGTAAGTACCTGCAGTAGCTAATTCTTGCATCATAAATATGTTTTACTGTTGTACCAATACTATATGAGTGCGTTGGATCTATTTTGCTATTTAATATTATTAAGTCTGTGTTAAAAGTGTGAGCCAGTTATAGAAATAGTAGAGAATGGGTGATGATATCACAAGAGTAGAATGATGGATTATATGAGATGAATGGGAATGAGTTCCTTATTGATGAGATACTAAGTTGGATAATTCTGTGACTCACGGATTGGTACCCATGGATTAGTTCGGAGGCATGGACCGTCTATATATGGTCATGCGGGGTATGATCATACTTTGCCATTAGGCGGCATGGCGTCCAGGTCCTTGGCTGAGGTGTTGCCATGTGGGTCTTGCAAACCCCAATATGGTGGCCTCTAGTCACATAAGAGGATATATATAAAAGCAATTGAAGAGTTAGAAGTCGGTGAAGATATTGAGAAGTATATTGAATTGAGAAATTGATGGAGTAGAGGTTTACACGTTGGGATGCCTTCCTCACCTTGCTTTGTCGGAATTGTTTATTGGTTACATATGTATAATTCATTGTTAGTTACTGACGTGTACTGTTGTTTCCTTGTTGATGGCTTATCTTTGATGGCCCTGCTATGACACGTTGGTCTATGACCTTACGTTGAGCAGTAGGGGTATCATAGATAACACCTGCAGTTTTGGAGTTTCTTTGCATTGCATACGGGGATGTGAGTGAGAACCTTGCGCTGCCATATTCTAACTATTTTGACAATACATGTAGTTTTGAATTGTAATTAGCATGTATGTTTTTGGTTTGAGAGCGTGCCCTCCTTTTGATGTAATTAGTTCACTGCAAAGTTTTATTTAGCTTTATATTTCGTTATAGTACCTTGAATGGCTTGTTTAGCTGGCTATGTTTTAGAAAACCTAAGTGTTTACATGGGAACACGATCCATGCTTAGCATGTCGACAGAGGTTTTGGCGATGATCATTTCGCCGTGATTTTATTTCAAGGCTATTAATGCCTCTTCTCATGAGGGTTTATGGTTGGTTTGATTCCTTTGGTGCGTTAAAATTCAAGGCAGATGCTGCCGAAATTTTCATTGGATTTTGTTTGAAAGTTTTTCTATAACCTCTTTAATCAAACTTAAAACTTATTATCTTTATTTATTTCATTTTATTTTAAATGTAACACCCGAATTTCCTCCGTTCTCTTTCGATTTTGGTTCCGTTCAGAGGGTCGGAAATTCAGGGGTGTTACAGTAGCACATACGGGTCGAACACAAGGAGCAAGGGTATACAATTTTCTTTGCGTATTAATCGAATATAAGAGGGGGTTTGTTGAATGCAATAATAAAAAGATATGAAAAATAAATAGGGGTTTAACAATCAATGATAAAAAGGGGTTGAGTTAACTCATTCATGATGACTATTCAATGATGATATACTAGCTTCTTAAGGGTGATAAAAGAGTAGCGAATCACACTAGGAGGAGCAATCCGATCCTTGATCGGGCTTGGGATCGCCTCCAAGTTCTTCACCATCCTCACTCTCGTGAGTGAAGATGAAGAGCTTGGGCTACAAATTGTCCGCTACTTGCTCATCCTTCCCCACTCTCATAGGTGAAGGATAAAGCCTTTAGACGAGGGGGTTGAAGCAAGGTTCAATCCTCATTGATCCCTTATATTCAATTCTATCCATTGAGCAAGGATTAGACTACCCAAAATCCAACTCTCGTTGGTATATTGGAGCTAATCATGACAATCCTTATTCAATGGATAGAAAGACCCCTCATCTAAACATTAACCAACCCAAAATCAACTAGGGTTTCATCATCATCAAGCCATCACAAGGGTTGAGTTAACCCCAACCATAGAGAACTACTCACTACTCATTCTATTGCTTGAAAACATCATAGTGGATAATATGACTAGATATTGAACAACCAACAAACACAAGAATCCAAATATTAAAGCTAATGAGCAACAATGGTGAAAACTACAAATAAGCATAAAAACTAAAATAAACTATCAATGATAACTAAGAAGAAGTATTAGAAAGTACCTACAAAAGATAAAAGCAATTGAAGAACAAAGATGAAAAACCCAGAAAAATATCTAAGCTCAAACCTTCAACAATGGAGGTTGATGAAGAAGAGAAGCTCCAACTAGAGATAATCCAATGGATGAAACAACTATAAAGCAAAAATAAACTTTGATTGAGGTGTTTTTGTGATTTTCAATGTTGATTGTAAGAAGTAAAACCTAGGGTTTAAGAGCAAAGATGAAGAACTCCAAACATACAATGATTCTTGCCCAAAAGTAAGTTAATACAAAATAGTAAAGGTAAAAATGTAAAGAAAAGTGTTCTCATAATACAAAATTCTCCCCTTATATAGTAATTCTCATGAATGAATGACCTAGGTCCTAAGAAAAGCAGGGAATAATCCTTCAAATGATGTAAAAAGGGCCGTCAAATGATTAGTCCAGCCAAAAGCCCATTCTGCGAAGAGGGAACGACCGGTCGTTCTAGGGGGAACGATCGATCGTTCCACTTTCTGATCTCCTGATGCTGTTGTATGATAGGGAACGAGTGGTCGTTCCAGGGGGAACTACCAAGGTCGTTCAACTTTCTGATCTCAGTCCTTCAACATGCTTTTCAAGGTTAGGGAACGAGTGGTCGTTCCCATGAGAACGACCAAGGTCGTTCAACTTTCTGACCTCTTTTCTTCAATATGCTTGGGGAACGAGTGGTCGTTCAACTTTCTGATCTCATTTCTTGGACATGCTGCATCAAGGTTGGGGAACGAGTGGTCGTTCCCATGAGAACGGGTGGTTGTTCCCTTGCAAAAATCATCTTCTCTTCCTTGTCTTGGCTTGGATTTTATCCTTAAGTGCTCGACTCGATCTCGCTCCTCCCTTGAGGCCTCCGGGGCTCGGGAACAAACATATCTATCATGCTTTGGCTCAAAAATACGCGAGAAACCTGCAAAAACACGAGCAAACGCATGCTACCCTCGAGAAGGGCGTAAATCCGACAAAAACACATGTATATGAACGAAATCGAATGCAAACAAGCCAAAATGAGGTGCATGGCAAGGGCAAATTTAGGGTTAATCAGAAACGAGCTAAAGCAATAAGATTTGTTGTTGTCTAATGAAACTACCAAGAATAACGAACTTGGGTGTTGCTCATAAAAAAACATTTAGTACAAATTATCTAGTGCAACAAATTATATTGTCCCCCTTAACCAAATGATTATAGTTCTTTGTTCTTGATTCTAGCTTAGTTGCTTCAATTTTTCAAGGAGAAGTAGCCCTAGATGTTGTATGTCGCTTTGATCGTTCAAGGTAATTGTTCTATTGGTGTTTTAGACCTTGATCTTTGTCAGTTACTTTTCAACTTTGTAGAGAAAAAGGTTAGATTTTCGATAAATAACGACTTATTTTATAAATTTAAATGTCGTGATCAGTATCACTCTTATGGAGCACCTTTTCAAAATATTATTTGAAATGAGTATTTAATTTAACGAAAAATTTAAACTTTTGGCTATTACATAAAAAAGTTGTAAGTACAAGGTCACCATGCGAATTTAAATAATTATTCGTCTATCAAGTCCAAAAGTCAAATCACATGAAATTAGAACCACTCCCATGAATTTTATATCCATTTTATTTTTAACCATGTCTCATTCTACATTTATTTAAATCTTAATTTTTTTACGATTTCATTTTGTTCAGATACAATCTTTTATAACAACACATGATGATGATGAGGAAGAATTATAATTGCATCGTTTGAAAATAATTGCTAAAATATTAGTGATATTATTATATAAGCTTATTTTATATATTATGGTTAATAAGTAAAAAAAAATATATAATCAAAAATATAGTTCTATAATCTTGTTTATAACGTCTAATTTCATGCTTTCATGGTATAATTAACTTTTTATAATTTTAATAATATGTACTTCAATTAAATATGTCAATGATAAAAAATAACCAATCTTTAAAAGTCGCCACCTTTTTTAAATAACATTACTAAAATGTGCTAAAATATATTTTTGATTATAAAATCAACCATTATTATTAAACTAAAATTATTAACAATACAAAATAAAAATATTAATTTAAAAAAAATTAAATATCAGAAAATAAATCTAGTTACACGTATTGTGCGAAAAGTTGATTCATGTTCACTCTTTTGGCCATAACTTTTGATATCCAAATCACATCAATCAATGTTTGGGGCATTGGATACTAGACTTCAAGATCTTTCCAATGATATTATATTATATGCCCAATTCCGATAACCAAGCGAAACATGACTATCGTTTAAAGTTTGCTTCTGTTGAAATTTAATACATGTTCAAACTTTAAACGAGCGTCATTTCTCACTTGGTTATCGGAATTGGACATATAATATATCATTGGAAATATCTTGAACTTTAGGTTTTAATGCCGCAAACAGAAGCAATATTTTTGAATTTAACGATCGGCATCGATGCTTACCGAATCATTTGGTGATCCTTTACATTTTCCATAGTGTTTAGATATTAAATTTTTAGTTTGATGAGTATTTTTAGAGAGATATAAAGTTATAAAAAGCAGTGTCGTTCCTGGCAATGTATGGGCCCTAGGCAAACTGTAAGAAGAAGGCCCTTTGATGGAGGGTCGATTCTAAACTTAAACAAATGTTTGGAAAAATAACAAAGATGGACCCCATATAGTATAATTACCGTTAAAATTGTAGACGTATCATATAATTCTCAAATGATAAAAAAACTACTCATTAATTGCAAATTTTTAAATGTGTACTTTCATTAACTAGCATATTTTAATTTTAGGGCACTTTCTGATTTTGGTCAGAAACGAAGCTGATAAATATGTACTTTCATTAACTAGCATATTCTCAAATGCCTACCTTGCCTATGGTCAGAAATGACGCTGATAAAAAGACACTAAAAGGAAACTTGAAAATTCATTAATATCGGCGAAAATGTACATATTAGTAGAACGACGGAGGAAGTGTATAGGTGTACCTTCTGGATATTTGACATGACAGATTGTTTTGTTGCAAGTAGGTTGGTCAAATAAAGAGTACATATGCCCAATCATCTCTATTAAACCCTCTATGCTACACCAAATTACACACACGTACCCTCACTATCTCACACGTGTCTTCCTCTTTTCCGCATATAAATCTACCTTGCACCCCACCCTTCTACACTAAGTCATAGAGCCCCTCAATCCTCATCCCCATTTTACCATTTTTCAACCATAATAATATATGGAAGGGAGAATATCAGGTGGTGGAGGGTGTTGCATAGCTAGGTACACCACCACCCATCCTAATCATCATCCCACTTCAACCCAAACTTATTACAATCACAAACTCGATCATATCATGCTTCGTTTCCGGCCCATCGCTCCTAAACCGGCTGTTGGTGGTGGTGGGCCCACATCTCCTACCACCCCTACTCAAAACGACACCGTTCGTAAACCTAGGAAGAGAAAAAATAATACAGGGGGAAACTGCATCAGTAAAGGTAATAAAAGGGGAAGGAAATCATCAACCTCGCCGGATCATGATTATCCAAAATCAAACGGCTATAAAGTAACGCTTCCCCTGTTACCTGAAACACCTGATCTAAGCCCTAAATATAATAAAGGGGAGAAACAGAACAAGGTGATGGAGATGCCTACTTGGCTTAGTTTCGGATCGTCGGATTACACACCCGTGGAATCAACGGTTATCGTGGAAGGGGTAACTGACACGTGGATGGATGGGAACAGTTTAGGGTGTTCAGACGAAGAGAGACGTGTAAGGTTAGATGAGGACACGTGTCCTGGGTTTATATCCGACGGCTGGAATCGCGTGTATTGGACGAATAAAGCGTATAAGAGAATGGTAGGAGGAGATGGAGAGAAAGTGGTAATGGTGAAGTTAGAGATGAGAGAGAAAGTAAAATTGCCGGTGGGGAAATTATTCCCTGCGTTCACGTGTAGGGTAAAGATGGTGTACGGGAAGATGGTATTGACGGTACCTTGTGATGCTTGGAGAATGGACGGTGGTGGATTTGCATGGCGGTTGGATATCAATGCTGCCTTAAGTTTAGGCTTAGGATGTTAATTATTACTGTTATTAATTATTAATTATTAATTAGTGATTAGTTATGTTAATTATTAATTTGATATGAATATTTGTGAATTATATGTAGTTAATTTTTTTTTTATTTAAAGCAGGATCTTTGATCATAGTTTTTATGAGCGAAAATGTAAACTATATAATTAAATATAAAAATATGATAATAATAATTAATACTTTTAAATTCTTTTGAATTTACTACGCACTCAAATAAATAGGAAATTATTAAAATAATTGAGTTAATCTTGTAAATTGATTAGATAAAAGATAGGACAAGTGATCAATGGTTTGTTTTGAGTTCGGATACATGGTTTTATTAATTAAGTCTGCTCTTTTCATTTTAATTCATTAGTCTACTCTTTCCTTTTTAATTAGTCATTTCACACTATTTTTTAATTTTTCATCGGAATATTAAAACAGCTAGTCTGTTGAGAGACGTCTCTCAGGCATAGTCCATTAAAGTTTATAGTATTTTACTTTACTTCACATTTTTTTATGGGTCAAACCAATAAGAAATGGTCTCTAAAAAGACCGTCTTTAACAAGAATTTGTGATATTAAAAGTATATTTTTATATTACATTTATATTTCTCATACTTTACTATAAATAATAATTTTACGTATTTTCTTGATTTTCTCAAATATGGAGGGGAGGGAGGACTCTTCATTATTATTATATAAATAAAGATTAAAAAGTCATCTAAAAGAGAATGGGGGGAATTTTATAATCAATCATTGAGGTTTGTAAATAACTAAAAATAAATAAATAAGATTAAAAATGGTAAATTATAATTATAAAACTCACATCTTATAAAATTCTAGCACATAAAAGTGATTTGTTAACTTTACGAATCATATAGAATTGACGCGACTGAAGAGGTAAAATTTATTTTCAACAATTTCACTACGCATATGATACATTAATATAGTTCAACTTTATTTTGATTTAACAAAAGTATTTACAAATTTTAAAAAAATTCCCCTTCTTGGTATCAACAGGGTCGTCTTAAACATTTCGGAGGCCCTGGTCTAATTTTAAAATTGGGCCCAACAAAAAAAAATTATTTCAAAAACCTATATTACTTTATTATAATTTTATAGTATGCTTTTATACAATTCAAGTTAATACTAAGCTTCAGATTAATAGACCATATACAATAACAACTCGTCTTGTATGAGACCGCCTCAATGTGAGACGATCTCAAAGCATGTAGCCCATTAGCTGAAATCTTCTATTATTAGGCTATTTAACCCAAGTATAAGATATGTCGCACGATGAGACTGTCTCACACGAGAATTTGTGGTACAATATTTAGTTTACAAAATAAAATGTAAAAAAATGCTAGATTGTATTACATAAGAAATAATAGCAAATTTTGTACAATAATTAAGACAAAATTTGCTTACTTGAAGAGATAATGGGTACTCAACGTATAAACATAAAACCTATTTGAATCAACAGTATATGGTTTCCCAAACTTTGATCATTAACTTCAATCGGAGACCGAGTAAAACTTGACAAATTCTTTAAAGCTTTGTGCAATTTCAAAAATTATGATATCCTGGACAAAACTTGGAATTTTAATTATAATATTAAATTATGTAAAACACATATAATTAATTAATAAATACTACATAATTTAATATTAAGACCTCTAAGTCCCCCGTGGTTAAACATGTAAAATATCCTGGACCAAATTCCAATCACTTCCTGGGTATCTATAAAATTGCATTTTATTTTTTAATTATAATATTGATTTGTAGTCTTAAAATAAAACAGATTACGATCTAGATGAAATAAATTAGTGAAATAAGAGAATATATTTTTGAATAAATTTTTTTTTAAAAAAGAAGTGAGATTATACTATTAAATACTAGTAGTAGTACGTACAATCTTTAAAAAAAATATACTAGTAGTAGTACATATGATATAACGAACATGGAATGGAAAAGAAGCAATCCATCAACATTTTATTTCATTGTACTTTTTTCTTTAAAAAAAAATTCATTGTAATTTTTACATTTTTTTAATTGAATTCAGTGTCGTTGCTAACATTGTATGGACCCTAGGCAAACTGAAAGAAATAGGTCTTTTTACATAAGAACGATTCTGAACTTAAACGGATATTTGGAAAAATAACAAAGACGAACCTATATATTATGATTAGCATAAAAAATGTATATGTGTCATATAATTCTTAAATGATAAAAAAACTACTCATAAATTGCGAATTTTAAGTATCTACTTTATTAACTAGCATTTTCTAGTTTTAAAACCCTTTCTAACTTTGGACCCTAGACATATGTCTATTATACCTATGGTCAGAAACGGCCCTTTTGAGGAATTTATCTTCTCTATCTCATGCCAACGTTTTGGAATATCACCAGAATCAAACTACAGCAATTATATCAAAATTTTAATTAACATTTGTGACGCGTGATTAGAACAATTTAATATTCTTATGAAAAATTAATAATGAAGAAAAGAATAATAATATAGTATATTAATAACATTATCTCAAAATTAATTAATGATTATTCTTTGAAACAAAAAGAATAATAAAAGTATATATATTAACCTTATCCCAAAAATTTGCAATGTAAAAAGCCAAGTCGCAAAATAACGTGAACAACTTATACCAATAAGTAAAGAGTTATTTTCTTGAGAGACCGTTTTTTAAGAGACGTCTTTCAGAATCAATTCATTGTAACTTAATGCTTATTTTACACTACATTTTTTTATAGGCTGGACCAATTAAAAATAGTCTCTTTGAGAGACCGTCTCTCACAAGAATTTGTGATAAGTAAAACAAGAGGTAAAAACTATACAAAAAATCTTGCAAGGAAAACCACAGCTTATTCTATTCCTCCTAATCTTGGTATCAGAAGTACTTATCAATTAGCTAGTATCTTAATTGCTCTATTTTCCAAAAAAAAAAAAAAAAACTTGCTATATATTATATTATATTTAGTAATGATAAAATTTTCTAACTCACACTCCTTAAGTTTAGTTAAAGTTGGTAAATACTATTATAGCGTAAACTAAGTCCATGTAAAACCAACTCCTCATATGTTATGTTGCATAAACGTATGTTTCTTATAATTGACGCAAAATATTACACTTACAGTGACATGTGAATGAGTTTAAAATCGTGACTTTCTGTCACATTAAATTCCGATACCATATTAAGAAACTATCTCAATCGAAAATTTAAATATTTGAAATTACAAAATGATCTCTTTCACTTATTTTCAAAAAATTCAAAGAATTAGCATTGTTAGGAGGTGCTAAATATGTAAAATACATATTTATAGTAATCCCTCATATTTTAATCCAATATTAATATCTTATTTAATTTTGCATACGGTTGTACTATTGTAATTTTAAATATCCTAAATTTTGCTTGGTTATAAATTATAGAATTAGTGAAATTACATCGAGAACGAAAAATTCAAATAACATCCTACTTGATTATATTTTAACTTATAGATGTTAAATAAAATACACACTAAGAATTTTTGGTAAATAGCGCCAAAAAATAAATGAGACGTATATTTGATTTAAATTAGAATAATATTTAATTGGCTATATTTTTTATTGGTAAAATTCTTGAATTAAATAGAACCGACAAAGTATACAAAATGTAACTTAAGTAAAAGCCTTGTATATATTATTTGGTCCATAGCATTTTAGTGTGCACTAACCTAATAGTAGTTAGTGTTTTCAAATGAGTATACTTGATTAACTTGTCATTTGTCAATTAAAAAAACTTATACTATTTCAATACCGTTAGGGTTTGTGCACATTAAAATAATATTTCTTTTGTTCTGTTTTGCTTGCTACAAATGCATAGGCACACATATTAAGTAAGTACTGTGCAATTATTAGGAGGATGTGGAGAATTCTTTTTAGGATTTTTTTAATATTATTTGATGAAAAATGAAAAAGAAAAATAGGTTTTTTTAGATGATTGGGAATATTATAAAGATTAAACAATGGTAGTGTTTTTTTAATATTATTTGATGAAAAATAAAAAAGAAAAATACGTTTTTTTAGATGATTGAGAATATTATAAAGATTAAATAATGGTAGGTAAAAAATTTAATGAGGTATAGAGTATGATAAAAATAGGAGTAGGTGAAACTTTAAATGATTCGTTTTTACTAAAAATGAAAATGTAGCAAGTAATATGAAACTTCCCAAAATATAAAATGTAGCGAGTATTATGGAACGGAGGAAGTAAGAAACAATTCTATTCAACACTTTCTCTATAGGATTCTAGAAACGATGATAGCTGATTACGACGACTGATTTGACCAGCTAATATTATTAACTAGTTTGACCAACTAATTTTGAATCCGTTGTTATGAGCAACTTGTTCAAAAACGGTTTATTGATAACAAAAAATTGTTTCAACCAACTAGTTTACCAAACATTAGCATTAGCTGATTGTTTAACCACTCAACTCTCTGTTTACACCAAAAATAGCTAAAAATGTCCAATAAACTATATTTTGACAAACACACCCGTAAAATTTATTTTCAAAAATCTTTTATTTAAAGACACGTAATAGTACAATCTGAATAGGATACTCTTTGATTGCCGGTGGTTATGGTCCATTACTCAAAGAGTGTAGTAATAATGCAACATGTGCTCTCTTGAGAGACCCTCTTTTGTAAAGACAACTTTTAAAAGTCCAGCTTAAATTTATATTTAGAGTTGTAACTTGTAACAATATATATTTAGAATTAGACTGGGCTTTTAAGAGCCGTCTTTACAAAAGACGATCTCAAGTAAGAATTTGTGATAATGCCAACAATAGTGAATCACGGCCATGTCCATAGACCATAGATGAAGAGCGTAAAAGACGCTGACGGCTGACCCATGTCTTCCTCACCTAAAATACTCACTCCCTCC
The DNA here is from genome assembly GCA_019425755.1 of Amaranthus cruentus. NCBI lineage: Eukaryota > Viridiplantae > Streptophyta > Magnoliopsida > Caryophyllales > Amaranthaceae > Amaranthus > Amaranthus cruentus. The sequence goes on from CM033450.1 coordinate 6,863,083, forward strand.
GTCCCATATAATTTAAAACAAAGAGAAAATTGTTGTTTTTAAGAAAAAGGTAGATAATGGTAATAAATGAAGAGATAGAATGAATTGTGTGGTTTAAATTAAAAGAGAGTTAAAATATGTGGATGAGATTAAAAGAAAGTGGTGGGTCATAGTCCAAAAATAAAAATAATGCAAATTAAATGAGATAGACCAAAATAGAAAATGCTGCAAACTAAATGGAACAAAAGCAGTACCAATTACCCCTTTAATTTTAAAGTCAGCCAAAACTCACCTAATCTCTCTTTTATAGTGGTGTTCATCTGCCCTTTGACAACACTTACCAATGATTCCAACCTTCATGTGCACCAATTTTGGAAACTTTTTGTCTGGCTCTTCTACAAACCTGCCATTTGGCACTCTTACTAACATGCCAACTTAATAATTTTCTTTAGAGATTTAAAAAGTATTGTTTAATAGATAATTTATTCACTTCGTCACTTATTTCAAATTAGACTCAAGTCAAATTAACAAGTTAGATTAGCTTATGCCCGCCAAGGTGAAAGTAATATACTTTATCTGTCCCCAAAAGATTACAATACTTTTCATTTTAATTAGTTGATCTCTTTAACTTTTTACATTTCTCTGTTCTCAATTTCGTCACTTTCTTTAGTTTCATCCACTAATATGTTTTCAATTTCTCTGACTTTTGTTCTTATAATCCACAAAAATTCATTATCCCTATCATTTTCTCATTATTTATACAATGTTATGTTATTGTAATCTCTTGTAAACAAAGGGAGTGTATTATTTAGGATTATTTTAATCTTAAAGATGAGAATATTATATAATACGATTCGTTTTGTATGAGATCGTCTCACCGTGTGACGAATTCATACAAAAGGTCTATTAGTAAAAACATGAAAAAAAAATGAAAACTAATTTCCCGCCTGTATAGAAAGTAATTTTTTAAAAATAATTTAGGCTGATCTAATAAGACGATATAAAATAAGAATTAGTGTATATAATATTTCCTCCGTTCTGATTTATTTGCTACCATTGCATAGGCACAAAGATTAAGAAGTTACTGTGCAATGATGAGCAGCAGGTGAAAAATTGTTTTTTTGGAAATTTTTAATATTATTTGTTGAAAAATGAAAAAGAAAAATAAGAGTAATTAGACATAAAATAGGATAAAATAGGAGTAGGTATAACTTTAAATGATTGATTTTTTACTAAAAAAGGAAATGTAGCAAGTAATATGAAATTTTCCAAAATGAAAAATATAGCGAGTATTATGGAACGGAGGAAGTAGTACTATTCATGTTAGGCTAACATTTTGGATATTTAGTAGGCTAGGACTAGGAGCATGAATTTTACATTATTGCATGTTAACACATCGACCAAACAGATAGGATTAGGGGGGTTGTGACGTTGTATCAGTACTTTGCACTAAATGTGGTATCTTATCCACTCTAATTTGGCTTCTAGCTTTAAGTATACCTACTTTTAATATCATCCATGATTCTTTTTTCAGATTTCCTTTCTAAATATAGGTAGGTCTTACTATAATAATATCTCCCTTGTTATTTTGCCCATTATATTTTAATATACGTTATGGAATAAGAAAAAGATCTTGATGTGTACTGTTTTTGAAAATTAAAAAAATTGATTGTTAAAATAATAAAATATAGAGGACATAATAAGGGCGGACATTCATTGAGGCCTAAAAGTGGCAGATTCTTTACAAATTTTTTTGTGAATATTATAATTATGACCGGTTCTAAGTGTATCCCGGGTAGCCGACTATCTAGGGCCCCCATAAATAAGGGGTCTTCAATATCAAATGGTGTTGTTCAGGCTCGTTCTAAGCTATGTTTGTGAACCTTTTTAAATTTGAAGTAGTATAATATTATGATATATTTTGTCTTGGATTATTTTTCTTTGAATGGAAAAAGTTTTATCTTTGTTTCACCACTGATCATATAATAGCAAAATATTGTAAAAATATTACAACAAAAGAATGTGACGTTTATTTTAGTTATGATAATTGTTAGAGTATATAACATATTTTAGGATCTTAATCATAAATTTAAGCTATAGGTTAGGACCTCAAAATATGTTATATCATCTAACGGTAACCCTTCCTAATTATGGTAGTTAATATTTTGTTTGGATGCTTTTGATGGTTGTTTTATAGATTGTTCTTGTTCAATGAATGATACGTAATCTGCTCATTAAAAATACCATTTTATTAATGTAAAGCCATTAAGAAGCTTTCACATGGGAAGTTTAAAGGGTCCGATAACTACAATTTTAAGCTTAACCTTTTTTAGTAATAAGAAAAAAATTGTTATTTTTAATTGATTTTAGTAGCAAACACGATCTACTAACTTCATATAAATATAAAGTTATAATTTAACGAATCATTGTCATCATCATTATACCGGCCCAGTGTATACCGCTCGTAAAAAACTATGATCAGGGTCTAGGCCGAAAGGGAAAAACCACAACTCATACCTATAGAGGAGAGTGCGATCAAAGAGTCCCCCGACTCGAAAACGATCTGCAAGTTTAAACTTACAGGTGACAAATAAAATAAAAATGCATACGCACAAATACAAAGATAACGAATTGTTTGTAATATAATTAAAACAAAAGAACCAAATTTCAATGAATATGTTTTGATTGAGTTTTGATAGTGGCTTGAATCACATCAAAAAACATATGCAACTAAACAATAATATGTACGCAGCAGAAAAAGTGGTGATTCCTTTTCTTCTAATCATATATATGCAAATATGCAATAACATACCTAACTAGATCTCAATAATTAAGATCAAGAACATCACCTTAATTTAAAATCGTCAGATTTTAAAAACATATCAAATTTTTACTTGTGTCTAATACTTGGAGATATTAGTTATTAAAAATATACAATAATATGTTTGTGTTGAGAAGTGTTACAAGCATGCATGGTATCAAGATCTGCTATTCAACGATTTTACGATTCAAAAATAGGCGAGCGATTCAGTTCTTAAATAGGATCTATGATAGAATCATACAATCCTTTCAATATCAAAAATAAGAGTGATAGGATCATAACATGATTCTATGATCCTATACTCCAGCAATTCGATCCTACAAGGATATTAAAAAATTAATGCATTCTAGCTTTTACTTACATAAAAATTTAAGTTAAAAATATATCGTCATCACGAGTATAAATTTCAAGTACTCAATAATTCGCAGCTCATAAATAATTATTAAAAGTCTTCCTTTTAATCAGTTAAAAGATGAAGTCAAATAAATCTTTGTTTACAATTCAAAACTTTAAAATGAACAAAATTAAATATGACTGATAATTAATTATTCTAAGCATATCAAAACATAATTATAAAATCTTATGATCCCATGATTATCATATTAGTTTTAATCCTACTCCTTATAGATCCTTTTATAGGAGGTTTTGAGCATGTTCAACGTGTTCGACCGCACAAGGTCTCAAAAAATAGAGGCCTCAAAATTAAATTACTTAATATATGCTAAGTGCTTAAAGATACAACAATGTTAGAAAAGTATCGTAATTTTTAAATTTACACATAGCCTTTATTAAATTTTTCAGTTTTTGTTCCACCCCTAAATCCTTTAGGATTCAGGTTTCGTTACACTTACAAGTAAAAGACCTTATAAGAAGAAAATACCACACTCAAAAGGTTAGTTTTTAAACAAATTTTTACTTGAGACCGTCTTTTGTAAAGACGGTTGTCTAAAGCCCAATCCAATTCTAAATATGTTATAACTCTAAATATAGATTTGAATTGAACTTTTGAAAATCGTTTTTATAAAATACGGTCTCTCAAGAAACCACGTGTAGTTTTTATACTCCTTGAAACTAATACTCTTACTCCATTTAGGAAGAGTAAAAGAGTTCAATTAGTTTCCGACAAGCTTACCAATCATATCCAATCAGCTACAACTTAGAAGTTGTTTGTGATGTTATTTTTAGTAGTCAAAGAGGCAGACAAAGTTAACGTAGTTATTCATAAGGAACTTTCGTCATTGGTTTGTGTTGATCGTCGTGGGTCCCACAATAAGTTGTGGCACTCACACATTGGGTTCCAGAGATTTTGCCACGATATTTGCTAATTAAAGAGACTGTCTTGTCCTAAATTCCACTTTTTCGATTTCATTACTTATCTTTATTATCATCTCTTATCGCACCTAATGATTTTACAACACCTGTCAAATTATAGAAGTATACCAACTCTTGTACGAGACCGTTTCATGGTGATAGAGGGGTCTTTGAGGGTGTACGAAGTGATCGATTGCACAAGCCTCTCTATTTTCGGTATATGAAAAATATAATCAAAAAAGAATATGTTAGTTTATTAATAAAATAAATATAAATATATTTACTATAGTAAAGAGCAAAATAAAAGTTTTACATAGGACCCTCATATTTTTCAAAACGGCTCTACACGGTGAGACGACCTCAAAATAAGAAGTCATAAGCTAAAAGATTTTATTATTGGCTATTTAACCTAAATATGAATTATGTCTTGAAACCGTTTCATTCTTGTGAATTATACTCCCTCCGAATCAGTTTAGATGTCCCATTTTCTTATTTGGCAAAATCATACCAATTGTCTCATTTTCTTTTTTGTCTATCCTTTTTTTACCTAAATACCCTCACTTTTCCAAATCTCAATACCCAACTACCACCTTTACAATTAATTTAATCAATTAAAATATCCAACTACTACCTTTTTAATGGACCCCACTCAACCCTTAAAATCCGTAAAATCCCAAATGGAACATCTAAACTGATTCGGAGGGAGTATTATATTTCCTTTGTTTCATTATTTAAATAGTAACATATTAGCCGCAATATATAAAATAATCTTAAACGATAAATAGTGTCAATAACCATAATATAACGAGTATTTCAAAACGGATAAATTACTTCAATTAAAACATGTAATTCTAATTTATTCTTAGGAAAAGTTTGATTTTAATTATAATGCCCCCTCTCTAACTCTTTCCTTCCTTTCCTTCAAGAATCTCATATTCTTCAATACATTTCAATACATAGTCATTTGAACATGTGACATTACGTTATGATCAAATTTTAATTACCAAAAGAATGACACGCATAAAATGATTAAATTTTAATTACCATTGAAATTGTGAAAACTTTTTTATGATCTAAGTTACAATTAATGAAGAACAGGCATAAAATGAGTTGAAATCTTTTAATCTAGCACCATAAACGAAAGGATAACCAAAACAAGTCTGAAAAACAATGTCAAAACTTAAAATCAACATGAGGTCGGCTACATTATGCCGTACAAATAAACTTGGACAGTTATTCGTAGAAGAAAATACTTTAGGAAGTTCGTCCGAAGTAGTTTCTTTTTCTTTTACCTCTCTATCTTTGACTCTTCAAAAACTAGCTGAAAAGTGAAACAGTCTTAATTTCTGCGCTTCTCCAGTAAACTTGACTCAGGCTTTTACTTTACAGGTGTTACCCCATAGTTCAATCAGCAACGCACCAGACAGAAGGCCGCTGAGACTATGGAAAACCCGAACATTAGATTGATGATCACTAGACTTAATGCTTTCATAAGCCAGTACACGAGAGAGAACGCTGAACATAAAGGGATGTTTCTACATGTAAAATGAGTGATATAACAAGTTCGTAATTGTACCTCGCTTATGCTAGAGTGAAGCCCGTAAAGCAAATTGCCTGAACCCACTGACATGAACTCTGAAACAGTATATGAAACCAAAGCTATATCATTCAAGAAATATATACAAAAATTCAAGAATTAATCACACCATGATGTACATTTACATGAAGAATTATTGAAACATCTTCGAGTAGGTTTTTCTCTCTTGATCACGTCTATCAGCAATCTGCACCAAAACAGTGAGCAATTTAGTTTTGGGGAAAAATAAAGTTCTTATTATGATTAGCAAACTGTACATATATTGCACCTTTTTCTTCGCAATTGCTAGCTCTCTCTTGATTCCAGCTGTATAAACACGAAACAGATCAGAATCTTTTTTAATAGCAACTCAAAAGCTGGTCTTATCTCAACAATGGTTCTTACCATCATTAGGCTCCAAATCTAATGCCTTTTTGAAACTAACAGCTGCAGAATCTATGTCATTGAGAGCCATATGTGCCTGAAGAACAAAGATATTTTTCAAAGGTCGGATCAATGAGAATTTCAGTAGATCACATAATCCACCATAATAGATAAAGATAATTACTATTCTAGACAGCTCATCAGTTAAAATTGTCCATTACTCCCTCCGACCAAAAGAATTTGCATCATTTTCATTTTGATGTCCCATTGAATTTGTCCCATTTCAATTTTTGCCTTTAACCAACACTATTACTATAATTGTCATCCATACATTTAACTTATCTTTTTATATCATCCACACATTTTGTTCACTTCACTACATGAATACTTTTTGACCACTAATTCTCACTTCCCTTGATTTTCAGAGTAAAAATGTAAAAATCTTAACCAATAGAGAATGAAGAAACAATAATGGGGTTCTGAAAACCGATTCAGAAAACTATTTGAAGATAAATACAGTGCAGCAACAACGACAGCAGACGAAACAAAAGTTTCAGAAAATTCACCAACCTGTCCTTGACGAAACAAGGCCTTCACGTTATTCTCCCATTCACGGATTGCGAACTCAGTGTCCAATAAAGCACCTTTTAGATCTCCCAGCTTCAATTTACAAGCCTAGAAGTATCAAAGATAAACCACAACTTCATAACTTATTACTCCGCTTTCAAAATGAGGAAAACAAATCCAATAAGATTAAAAGTTTATTAAGAAAGTGCATTTAGTACAGGAAAACCTTTTTTCATACAAAATTCTTGGTCCATTTTACAATTTTGTAAGCCAAAAAAATCTATTAGTCATATTTTCCCAAATCCAAGAAAAACGGTTTTCCTTTCTCATAGTGAACAAAAAGAAACACTTAATTTGAATAAAAGTGAAGTAATACTAGCAAAGCCTACCTCTTCCTAAACAAGGAAGACAACCATTTACAATGACAACAATAATGTCAGAGCCTTAATCCAAAAAATTGAGAACGGCTACATGAACTAATATACAGTTCCAATGGTCGTCAACATGGATTAGGAAGACAACCATATATTGTTCAAAAATAATTATACAACTCTTCATGAGATTAGTTCAGTTATCACAAGATAATAATCAAAAATCAAAATAACAGTAAGAAACATATATACAGCTCTGTATTTCCCTCTTCATTCAATATGATAGAACACAACTCGGTTGACCACTGATAAGCAGTGATTTTATTCACTTGAAAGACCTCAAATAGTACACTATTAATTTAACATATTTATGCTCAGTGTCACATCACAGCAAGATCATAAATAAAAAAGCTAAACATAAAATAGAAGCATCTGAGTAAGACAGCTTACAGAACTGTTTGTGAAAACCTGTGACTTGATCTTTCGCAACGCTGCACTTTTCTCTGCATGAAATGAAAGTTAAACAAGCCATAGCTAAAAGAAGCAGCAATCAGGATGCTGTAGCATCATAACAATTAATCATATGAAACTTTAGACTCACCTTCATCAATTCCATCTTTCTCCCAGCATTCATCAATATACAGTAATGCTTTTCTGTACTTCCTTAGAGCCATTTTATAGTCTTGTTTCTGGAGAAAAGAGGGAACATAAATCACCAAAAAAGTGTAATAGCTAGTAAAAGGCATTTCTAACTTCTAAGACCTGCTTACCTTGAAGTGTTCATTTCCAAGTGCCTTAATAGAATCAACAGCTTCCATCCACCAAGAGAGATCTTTAGGACTGCAGTCGAGATCAACTGGCCAATCAGGATAAGTGTCACCATCCTTGAACAAATCCGCAACACCATCATCAGCCCCCTCAGGAATTTCACCACAATCAGAAATAATAACATCCTGGGCAGGACGATCATTAGCTTCTGTGTTGACATGCTCAATAGAGCGAACAACCCCCATACCTTTGATCACTCTACCAAACACAACATGCTTCCCATCTAAATGAGAAGTTTGAGTTGTAGTTATGAAAAACTGAGATCCATTGGTATTAGGCCCACTGTTAGCCATTGACAACAATCCCTTCCTTTCATGTTTCAGCTCAAAGTTTTCATCCTCAAATTTCAATCCATATATTGATTCTCCTCCAGTACCGTCTCCAGAAGATATGTCTCCTCCTTGGATCATAAAGTTCTTAATGACACGATGAAATGGACTACCCTGCAACAGAAATGCAATAATTTCCCCTGCTTATGTCAGAAAGAGAACAAAAAAACAAAAATATGTTTTGGTTCCTAACTCCCTCGGTGTTCTAAATGCTACAATCTACATGCCTACATACAACATATAGAGTAAAGTATTTGTGAAAATATCAGATTGTTGGAATGAGGTTATCAATTAAAACCAAGAATCATCGCCCTCTTGAACAACAACAGGATTGAAACAGCATAGGGGTAAATCATTTTTCCATAATGAAGGGCACTATGTTACTTGGCATTGCGTGCTCATTTTGGGAGCTTGTATACATCCAAGCATTTGACATTGCTATTTTATTTCAAAAAATTCCTTAATTTCAGCTTAAAATGAACTAAAGGGTAAAATGAATAATCCAAATAGAATTATAAAGAGCAACAAGGAAAGCTCAAAAGGTATTTTGTCCGTATAACTAAGAACTACCCCACCACCCCACGGCTTCACCAACGTGGCTTAATTCTTAAAACATACATTTCGTAGGATGTGAAGTAGGAAGTATGGGAAGTTGCCTAATTTCCTTAATGTAGTGTTTGGGAACAATTATTTCATTTTAAATTATGAATTTCAATTATGAAATCATAAATGAGAAATTTCAAAATGACAAGGTTTGGGTAGTCATTCTCAAATTCTCAAATTTAACTACTTTAAAAACGATGATGGAATTTTATCCAAATCCAAATTTGAAAATTTTTAATTTGCCAAACAAAAAATTTGAGTCAAATTCAAATTTCTAAATGAAATTATAGTTCCCAAACATGGCATAAAAGATCTTTTTGGAACTTACATCAATGCACGAGTATAGGATGTGAAGTAGGAAGTATAGGAAGTTGCCTGATTTCCATTAGGAATTTATTCATGAGTATTTTGTAGGCCAAGTAATTCCGATTTCTTAGTTCTACCTTTTGCTTTCCTTCTATGTACAGTCATGTATGTTGTAATAGAAAGCAATTTGAATTCTGAATCATAAAATCAGAAACTTTGTTTCAAAAACTTTGTCTTCCTCTTTTGTTCTTGGAATAGAATATAAGAGAAGAAAGTCCTAATCATACTTGTGTTCATTAGAGCCTTTGATTACTCTTGTGGTGTATTTGTATCAATAGCAATTAAAGTTTGTCAATCTATCCTCTTGTTCATCCCTAAAGAAACATATTCAATTTGATTCTATTTAAGGTGAAATTTTGTATCAATTACTGTCATCTACATCTCATTATTATAATCATTTCTTTTCTAACCCACCAACATTTATCATACATGAATTGTTATATCAGAAAAAAAAAGGTTCATAAATGCAACATTCGATCCCAACATTCTATCGTTACAGATATTGCTTTTCGCTCTTGTATGTGACCTTGGATCCTCAGGTTCACATACAACAAGGAAGAACATATTTGTGGTTGCCTAACAATGATCTTAGAAGTTCAATCATCTCTTAGCATCACTCAAGTGTCATTCTTGCAGAAATTTGAGCATCAAAAGGGTCAAAGAATGTTCTATTAAAAGGCTTAAATATTCCAATAAGACAACATGTTAGAGATTAAAAAATCAGTTGCCTTACTCCTATGGATTGTTACAGCAATTAGAAATCCCAAACAAAGTTTGGCATGGCTTTTGTATCTTGAATACCTAAATCTCATGGTAAAGATTCAATATTCGTAGTTGTTGCCAAATTGAGAAAATATCCTTATTTTATTGCTCTTTCTCACCTTTACACATGCATCCAAGTAGCTCGACTATATTTAGACCATATTTTCAAATTTCATGGTTGTCTTATAAGTATAGTGAGTGATAGAGATCCTCCTTTTCTTGGTCAATTATGGCAAACCTTTATTTCTTTGAATGGTTCGAAATTTTTTTATCTACATCCTATCACCCTAAAAATGATGGCCAAACTACGGTTGTAAATTGATGCTTGATGCATTTGAGATGCATGTCCGAGAATGAACCTAGAGATTGACCCAACACCTAAGTAGTTTTCCTCAGCCGAGTGGTGCTTTAAATTTCACTTGCTACCCAACTTTTGATGATGTGTTATACAATCAACCTCCTCCTCTTCACCTTACTTATTTGGCTGAGGATTCTCATAATACTGAGATTGATAAAAGTCTTCAACGGAAACAACAAGCCAATAAGCATATAATTGAAAGGAAGTTCGATATTGGTGATTTGGGTTTGGTTGAAATTACATCCCAACCTCTAATCAGAAACTTTCACATAAATATTTTGGAATCTTCTAAATTATTGCAGAGGCAGCATAGAAGTTGAATCTTCCCTCTGAAGTCAAGATTCACACAGTGTTTTATCTTTTACAATTATAAATACTATACATCTACCACCTGTTTGGTTAATTGATAACCAATAACACGGTTTGGTGACGAAAATTTAATGTAATCTAAATAGGAAAATCATTTGGCTGATTTATGAACATGCTTATTCTAATCCAATCATTTTTCCTTAACTAAATTTATTCTCATTCATTACCAAAAAAAAAAGAGTAGAAAAAAAAAAGCATGTTTAAAATTCAGAATGAAAAATTAACACTAAAATTCATTATCATCACCATTTTTGTTCAGAACAGTCCAATTCTGTTAAAACACAACAACAATCAAAACTCAAACAGAACTGCAATTCAACTAAACAGAAAAAACGAAAGTGTTAAATTGACACCAAAAAAGGATCAGAACATCAAGAACACTAAACAAAAAAACTTAACACCTTCAAATAAAACTTTACAACAAAAGAAAAAACAATTACTAACTTAATCAGAAGCTAAAAAAAGAGATAGTCGGCTACCTTGTAATGAAGTGGAACGCCGGTGTGGGGACCGATGCCTTTCTCACCGGTACAAAGAGCTCGGAAATTCTCAGCAGTTTTGGGAACGACGTCGTTGAAAAGTTCAATGACAATACGACCTTCAAGCTCGTCACCAATACTTACATCCAGGTAACATCTTGGTCTCACCATTGTTGTGTTTCTTCACGAAGACGAATTAATCCAAAAAGGGAAGATTTAATAATGAAGAGGGGATGGATTAGGGTTTAAGAATTTGTTAATGGCCAGTAAAAGATTTTCAAGTTGATTTCAAAGCCTAAGTTTTAAGCAACTGCATTGATTCTAGATAGTACTAAAATGGAATATCGAATCAAGCTTTTTTATTTAATTCCTAACTTCGTCTTCCATAAGCAATCCCAAAGGTGGGATTTTTATCGCTTTATTGTTAATTTGCTATGAATAGTTTTGAATAGTTTTTATATTGAATATTTTGAATAATTTAATATTTTTATATTTTTGTTGAAAGCACTATTTGTCATATTTTGACCGGTTATTTTAGGAAGTACCACCAAAATGGAGTAAGACAATGAAGAATTATAACAAAGAAGGAGAAATGAGTGTGACAGCTAGTAGTTATCAGCAAAAAGTATACAAATGTTGGATTATTTAAAAATAATCAATAATAGAGATTATTCTGGACAATTTTTTCTTTATTTTATTAATTCATTGGTTTTTTTTAAGCGTGTTCTCATTTGTGTTTTATATTGTTTTATTTTTGAATAATAATTTTAATAATGTTTATGATCTTCATATATTTTTCACTAACTTAATTTGAACATTTTTATCCTACATTGTCCTTGCATGTTTCTCAAAATATTTTTTTTAAGTTGTAGCCCCATAACTTTTTACTAATTTTGTTTCAATATTTGTTTAATGCTTAGGGTCAGAATTTTTCCTCCAACAAATTTATTATTCAATACAATAATATAGGAAAAACTGTCAAGAATAATACCTACTTTTTACGTTTTCCTGTAACTAATCCATAATTTTGATTATTCATGAATTATCAGAACTTTATAGCAATACTTACAATAAGAAGAAGAAATTTTTCCCTCAATAATGTCTTTTGGGAATTTATTTCCCACTCTGTTGATGGGAAGTTTATTTCCCACGATACCGTCTACCTAGGATAAGTACCCAGAATATTTTATTTATTTATTTTTTAGATCAAACCGCTATCTCAAGTGATGGTTTGGTATTATTTTTTAAGCAAACCGCTGTTTCAGATGGCGGTTTAATTAAATCTATAATTTTCAGAAAAATTATTTTAAAAAAAATAAGAGCAAGTAAACCGTCATCTCAAATGGCGGTTTTACTTATTTAGAATTTTTTAATGAAGAAATATTTTGAACACCGTGAGAGTAATGGGCCAAAATTTCAAATTTATTTAAGAAAAAAGGCAAGGAACCTGTTTATATGCAAAGTCTGGAGCGCAGATGGTTGAGAATTGGTATTCACTTCACATGTTTCGATCAATGTGTGGGATGCGTGTTCGAGATCACCTGATAGCATTTCTTTTCTTTATTTTTATTTTTCATTTTAATAACAGCGGTTTACTATCAAAAAAATTAAATTAAAAAATATTATCCTACATGGACGATATAGAGGGAAATATGTTTTCATCTTACATAAAATGGGAATTATTTTGTAAAAAACAATATTGTGGGAACAGACTCTAAGAAGAATAAATTGAGATTACCTATCGATTAAGAATAAATTATTAATTTTAGAGAATTGGGATTTAACTCACTTGAGCATGTATCACCTTCCTTATGTAGTAGGACGTAAGGTTGTGGACTCGATTCTTACGATCCCTCCTCTAGTACTTCTCTTCTCATGACCTACCTTATAACATAAATTTTTAAATGAGACAATCTCGTAGTGAGATAATTTTTATTGGGTTGACTCATTTACATTTAGTCTATTAAAATGATTACTTATAATTTTAAATTTAACTAGTTTGTTGACGAGCCAAAATAAAGTAATAATGGTAAAAAACTTGATTTAATTTTGTATTTAAAGGAAAACATGCCACTCTCATAAAAATAGAAGTTCATCCCTCACCTAATACTTAATTCATCCCTCCCCCCAATATCAATTTCTTTTCTTGTAGTTAAACAAGCATAACATCCTTCACATGTGATTTTCTTCGAAAAATTACACTAAAATTTCACATGAGCCGTTATGGCATTCAATGCGAGTATCAAACCCGAGTCGAATAAATACATCCTGCATTCCTGCTAATGATCCAAGAAAATGCATAGCAAGTCTCAGTTTCAGTCCTCGGTGCAGAGACGTCTACAGATTTTTGTATTTGACCAAAATGAAAGAACTAATTTACATTCATGAACGTCAAGCGGGTCAGAGAAACCAAAAAACAACATACAGTGGACAATGCAATACTTCGACAAAATTGCTCACCAAACTTGCAAGGTGAACTACTTCCGACATCAGTGCTCAATCTTATTTCTTTAGCTTTGTCAAATGAGCAGTAAGATGCTTGGTTACTGCAAATCCCCTAAACGTATCCACTTCGAATAGTTCTTTCAGCTTTTCATCACACAAAACTTGCCTCTTATCAGAAGGATCCTTCAATAAAAGTAAGCATGTCTTAATGTCAAAACTCCAAAATATTCACAAGAAATAATGGATGCAGCTAAATTTGTTTCAACTTTCAAGAGAATTTGTAATTTTAAAGATCATTTAAGCAGCGTCGAATTTCAAAAAAAGGGTGTGCAAAGAGGAATCTGCGTGATGCAAGTAACAGAAACAGTTCAAATCATACAAGGGCTTTACGGTAGACTAAATTTGTGGGGAACTGTTATATGGCATCACCGTGTCCGAAACTGACACAGGTATGGAAACCTTGTCCAAAAGTTTAATTGTTATACAAACACCTAACTTCTCTTGAACACGTTTTCATTAAAACAAATTTTTAAGAGTGAAGTGGATGACACAATTGAGCTAGAAAGAAATATTACATGTAGCAAACTGTGCAAAATGTGTTCTTCCAAATATTTAAGTGAAAACTCATGCAAAAGGTCTTCTGAAACAAGAATATGTTTCATGAATGTAGTGTTCTCATACTTGTGTGTAAACAACTTGGATAGAACCAATGTCCTGTAACAGAGTAACATAGCTTGGCGGGTGATGTCTTGATGTTTGCACTTTGCAGTCTACCTAAGACCTAATAAGACAACAAAACTATTCGAGAAATTGTTACACATAGGAGACTTGCCCAAGCCAAAAAAAAATCATGTAAAATCTCTATGAAGAGAGTCAAATTATTTATATCATGTAAACGTTATCTTTAGCTGTCAATAAAACAACCATATAAAAGCATAGAAAGGACCCACCTTCGTTAGACTCATAACTAGTGATTTAATTTTGTTATATCTATCGTGAAGAACACAGAAGTTGAATATGAATGTCAGCTACTCATCTTAATAAAAGTCGGCGACCATGCGAGAAATAGAGGACTACACGAAGTCCCAAATAGTTTGATGGAGGTTTCACTACATCACGCATGTAAGTAGATCGAAGAATGTGGAGCCATTACTACCTTTGCTTAAATGCACAATAGTCTATAAGGATACTATGAAGTCAGCGGGCATCCACCGTTACCTTGCATATAAAATGGTCCTACTTAGACTTCAGATCATGGAAAAAATGTGGATGACGTCGCGATTGTGCTCAAGGTCGCGATGTTGCGGACACGGCACTTTACGGTATTACAAATTTGTGGACTTCGCAATGTGAATTGTTAAGGTAAACAATAATCATACTATCATTGTAATTCAAGTTATTTACAAAATTACAACATAGATTACATTTAAAACTTACGATAGATCTTTTAGAACTAAAACCTAATACTATTTAGAAAGAGAGTAGAATTGTTTATATCTTAAAATAACTTAGAATGGTTGTTACTAGGTTAGGTATTATTTAACAATATGGCCTTGACTGAGCAGCAACCCAAAAGATATGGTTGCTTCCATAGACAATATTGTAAAAGTAATTTAATTTCATTAACTTTTTGATGGAGATCCTAGTCCATCAATCTTGACGGTCTTCTGCTGCTACAATGAAGGTCCAATCTCCAAGATTCTATTGATGAACTCTAAGTCAATTGTCTAGGACGTTCATTGATTAGTCTTTGTATTAAATCTAGTAGAAAGTAGTTTTCATGTTTTGTTAGTTTGATTGGAATCACATTTTTCTTACTTTCCTTAATAAAGTCCATTATGGTTCTTAGTTTAGTTCACAATGGCTCATGTGTATGTTTGAATGTTCCCCTTCGAATTTTCGTTTCGAGTCTTTAAATTTCTTAGGAATCTACATAAGGTAAAGTTTTGATTAGTAATTTTCGCAAGCTAGAAGTCCAATCCATCGTAAGTTGGATCATGAAGAGGTGCAGGAATGAGATTTAGATTAAAGTTCACGTAGAAGTTCAAAGAAGGATGCTTTAAGGCATGAAGTCCAATCTTAACTTCTTAAGAGCCCAAGAGTCATCCAAAGTTTAAGGATTCCGACCTTTCCCATGAGCAAAACAGAAAGCTCTAAGGACTCCTCAAAATAATGCAAGTTGAAGAATTAAAAATTGAAGACCTCATCTAAAAGAATGAAAGTGGGAGCAAAGATAGGAGCCCATTTGGGCGTCCTAACTCCTAACCCTCAGAGCAACTGGTCAAGTTTAAGTCCTAATGCAATTCAAATTCCAAGAGTTGTACAAGCCTATTTTCAAGGGGATTACTCACTTATTATCACTGGAAGATACAGGGAACCAACCGCACAATTATCTTCAAGGGATACGGGATTTTTTTATGCATTCAACCTAGGGAAAAAATGTGAAGACTTAAGTGGCGTCATATTCAAATTCAGTTACATGTTTAAGCTTTAAATTAGGTGATTCACTCAAGTACTAAAACTCCTTAAATATAAAAATTGGAATTCCTCTGCATCCACAACATTCATAAAAACTACAAGGGATTTGAATTTCATTTCCTTCTCTCTCCCTTCATTTCCACTTGCACTAAACAGTTTTACATTCATCAACCTCTTTAGGAAATATTATATTAGCTCATTTGAGTCATACAAAAGCCTATATACTACTACAATGAGCTTTCAAGGCACATTTTTGTATGCTCTATTTCCCCTTATCAGAACTATCTCGTCACTTTTATTCTTAACAATCACAATACAACATACTCAAATTCTTAAAATTCAAGATTCATATCTTGTGCTAATTTATATCTAGTCGTTTGAATTTGTAAGGTTGACACCATCTCTAGTCTTATTCTAAGTTTTAACACTTAGATTTTATTGTCAAATCCAAAGAAAAGGTAGAAGATAATCAAATTCAAGGAAAAAAAATCATAGAAATTAACTACCATTTCCACATATCCAATAAATGAAATATTTACAGCTACATAAGATATCAAAAGAATTTCATGTAGTTGAAAGGCTCAAAAATAAGAGTTTTAGTTTCTCTAATCAGATGAAAGCATATCAAGGGGTCACTATATGAGTGAAAGAGCACATTAGGAAAAAGCATCAGGCACTTTCAACAGTCACTAGTAAACATCTAGCATTCAACAGTAGCTAATGTACCAAGTTATACATGCAAACATTTGAGGGAACCACAACCAACCCCACCAAGCAAGAGAAATATGGAAATTTTCAGGCGAGTAGAAGATTAATTACATAGTTTTATGATAAAAAAACATCTTACCTGGAGCTGATTCTGCTTTATATAGTCCCAAATCCTCTTGACAGCACCAGACCTACTAATGGTAGTTTCACCGGTACCAAGGAACTTTACGAAAGCCTCGGACATTTGAAGGGGTGCCATAAAACCAGTCCCGGTTGCCTTTTGATGTGATTTATCTGTATCTGAATAATATATAAAAAATAGAACTATGCATAAATTCAAAGGCAACATACATCAATCATTCATCCTCATGCTCACGCAATTATTATCAACCAAATACAAGATATTGCCAAACAGATTAACATTGAATTGCAAAGAGTTTTAAAATGCTGACCTTCATCCTTCGAACGTTTTTGCTTCTTTTCCGATTGCTCAGAACCAACTAAATCCAAATATAAAAAAAAGTAAAACATACATCAATCATTTATCCGTGTTTGAATAATTTATCAAAAATAGAGCTATGTGTAAATACAAAAGAAACATACATCAATCATTCATCCTCATGCTCACGCAATTATTATCAACCAAATACAAGATATTGCCAAACAGATTAACATTGAATTGCAAAGAGTTTTAAAATGCTGACCTTCATCCTTCGAACGTTTTTGCTTCTTTTCCGATTGCTCAGAACCAACTAAATCCAAATATAAAAAAAAAAGTAAAACATACATCAATCATTTATCCGTGTTTGAATAATTTATCAAAAATAGAGCATGTGTAAATACAAAAGAAACATACATCAATCATTCATCCTCATGTTCACGCACTTATTATCAACCAAATACAAGATATTGCCAAACAGATTAACATTGAATTGCAAAGAGTTTTAAAATGCTGACCTTCATCCTTCAAACGTTTTTGCTTCTTTTCCGATTGCTCAGAACCAACTAAATCCAAATATAAAAAAAAGTAAAACATACATCAATCATTTATCCGTGTTTGAATAATTTATCAAAAATAGAGCTATGTGTAAATACAAAAGAAACATACATCAATCATTCATCCTCATGTACAAGCAATTATTATCAACCAAATACAAGATATTGCCAAACAGATTAATATTGAATTTCTAAGAGTTTTAGAATGTCATTACCAAAAAAAAAAAAAAGAGTTTTAGAATGTCACCTTCATCGTCCGAACATTTTTGCTTCTTTCCCGATGGCTGAGAAGCGACTGAATCCAAATATGAAAAACAGTAAAACATAAGGATGTTATACTTACATTATATTTAACACAGAAAATATCATAAATAAAAAACTACTAAAATGGGAATCTACTTAGAATAGTAGTTTGTTTCTTCAAGGATAATTGTGTCCTCCATATATGCATGTACATAATTGCCTTGACTTGGATAATGAGTCACAACAATACATTGAACAAACCAACCAATGTGGCTATTTTATAGTTAAATCTACGCACTCTTGCATCATTGTTGAGATGGAGCTTCCTTTTTAACCTTTGTAACAAAGGGGTTCAAAATTACACTAGTCACATCTAGAGTACTACGGAAGTTATTTAAGTTGTTTAAACCTTACAGTGGTTTCATAAATGTTAAAATTCAGGAAAGTAATATGGAAAAAATAACCGAAAACAATATATGACATATACCTTTCTCTGACTCTAGAGGCCACACATGCTTTGAGAGAGCTTTATTCATTTGAAACATATTGATAGTATCAACGCCGAAAATGGAACGCAGCTTCTCATCACATTTTATATTACGCCTGTTAGTTGGATCTTGCAAATCATTTTCCTTTATATAGGCCCAAATATTCTTAACAACCTGAATCAACAATAAATATTTAGCATTACAGAATCTGAATTTTACATATTGAAAGCTGGGCAACCAATTAATATGAAAACATCACAGTATATCACCTCCGTTCGAGCCATCTCAGGTACTCCAAAAAATTCTTGAAGCCGAGTTGAAAGACTGCATAATTTTGTAAAACCATTTGCTTTCTTTTTCTTCGTTGTGTCCTTGTCCTTTGTCGCCTCATCCTTAAGCCTGATTGAATAAGCAACACGCATTGTCATTACGGAAAACAATCAAAACCCTTTGAATCTTCATAAGAGCCTTTTGCGCAACACCACAACAATGACAAAGTTTCACAATAAACAAAAAAATGACAATGAAACCAAAATAGCAACGGATTCAAGTCACGTTTTAAGATGTTTCACACGAAACATATACTCAAATTGCTAAAAGATCTTCAATATTCTATGAATTATCAAAACCTGATGTGCATGTGCTCAATGCACATCTTCAGGTGTTGCACATTGATAGATTCTAGAAAATGGGCCTGGGCAGCCCAAACAAGGAGGAGAAGAAGTAGTCCACTCATAAAACCAGGAGTTACTCCTTGAGTATATAAAGCAAAGCCAAAGGTGAAGGACAGCCAAAAGACACTATAGTTGTTGAGGGGACTAAATTCATAAAAATTCCTAGGCTATTTTGAGTTGGGGCCAAGGCCGACCCCGGCACCCTATCTCGGCTTTGATAAACATTTGATACCAACACAAAAATAAAAAGTATGAGGCATCATCCGAAGCCTATCAAGCTGAGGTTAATTTCACCAATAAATTATAAATTATCTTGCAAATTCTTTAAACCAAGGATCAAATTTCCTCACGATAGACCAAAATGTAGCGCGAAATAACCATAGTAATTCCTGTTGCATATAAATATGCATGCAAAAAATTCACAAATCAATTCATGAATAATCCAAAGATTCTAATTTTTCATTATTACAAGCAGTAGAATTAGCAAAAAAAAAAAACACATTTCAACAAAAATTCTTACAAATTACATAGTTAATAGTAGAACAATTCAAACCAAAAATAGGCATAAATTGAAAAGAAAAAAAAAAGAAAAAAAGAAACACCTTTTTTTATTCTTCTTGCTTCTATTGTTGTCACTCTTTTCTTCCACTTCTTCTTCCTCTTCCACTTCATCTTCCGCTTCCCCTTCCTCTTCCTCTTCATTTTCTTCATGTTTTTCTTCTTTACCGACATCAACATCTTCCAACTGCTCGTTTACATTTTCATCTTGGCCAACATTAATATCACCAGACTCAATAATTTCATCAATTTTTTCTGTAATAAACTTCTTCCTATCAGACAAATCAACGCCAAATTCGACTTGGAGTTGGCGGCGAACGGTGCCAGGAGTGGTGACGTTAAGGTCCGACGTCCGCAAGATTTCTCGGATTCGGTCAACTAGCTCCGAGTCGGATACCATATTCGAATTTCCGGCCCGGATCCGTTGCTTTGAGAGTAATGAAAGAATGAGAAAGAAAAATTTTGGTTTGACACTTGGTTTTTCAAAAAGAGGGAAATTTTGTGGCCTGTGGGGCAGGGTGGCGTATATTGGATGACAATCTTAATTCTTAACAAGAATTCGGTTCGTCGTCGGGTTTGTATGAGAATCCAAACGGGTTAACCCGTTTGAGCATTGAAGAACGAAGACCCAAAGGTGAAATGGGTAGAATACTAAGAAACTCGTATCTACCAACGTCTAACTAGAAAACCCTCTTTTTACGATTTCCTAAAGATTCTTAAATAAGATGATTTCATGATGAATCATCCCTATTAATGTGTTTACTCAAATACGTGCTATCTTGAGAAACCGTCTTTTATAAAGACGATTCTCAAAAGTTCAGCCTAAATCTATAAGGTAGTGTTTGGCAACAAGGAATTTATTTGAAAATAGGAAATTCAAATTTGGTATTCAAATTCAAGAATTGTAAATGACACTTAAACACTTGAAATTTGCAAATTTTAATATTTGATCAATTTTACATTACTATTGAACTTCTATGTAGAATTGATTCAATTTCATATTTCCAAGTTCAAGATTTGTCAAACATGATATTTAGGCCAATTCAATATTTAGAAATGAATTCCAAGTTGCCAAACATACCATAATTAGATTTTGCTTTTGACAGCCGTCTTTACAAAAGACGGTCTCAAATAAGAATTTGTGTTACTGAAATTATTATGAGAGATAGTCTCCTAGAGAGACACTTTAGATATATCATATATGGATTAAATAGTTTAATAATAGAGATTAAAGAGAAAATAATAATGTGGGGTTTTCGTTTTGAGATCGTCTCCTTCAAAGATGATCTTTCATAAAAGTAGCTAATGTGTTTATAATCACTTACAAATATAAGTGATCAATTAGAAAAATAGGCTAACTATATGATCTAAGCATGGTGAGTAGCTGATAAAAAAAATAAAATATTCCATGCGTTCCTTAATGAAGTTCCGACAAGGAACGTTCACTCAAATTAAGAAAAGAGAATTTTTAAATAGTAGATATATTATTTTATTAGATAATAATTTTGAGGAATGAAGAATGGGTACCATAAATATTAAAGGAAAAATTATCAGGAATAATTTCATCTATTGACAAACCGTTGCGAATAATCCGTACTATCAATTATTTATGAATAATCTCAACTTTTAACTATTTTTGCTCGTGCCACCCCTTGGTAAAAGTTAATTGGCTACTGCAGTTACTCTCTGCTATTTCCTTTTTTATCCCATTTATTTCATCTTCATGACATTTAAACTTCTCTCTCACCATCTTCAATCTAAACTTCTCTCTTTCCATCTTCAAATTTCTCTCTTTCCATCTTCAAATTCTTGTTGGTACTGTGTCGATTTCTTTCCCCTCATCTCCAATTTCGAATTCTTTCACATACAACCATATGCATCTGCCTTTTTTTTTTACCAAAATTAGGTTTTATGCGTGTTGTTTGAACTGTGGTTGTTGAACGAATCAAATTGGTAATCAATTCTTCCTGGTACTGTTGAACGAAATTAGGATTTGTCTCTTTTAAAATGGTAAGTTTAGATTGAAGATGGTGAGAGAAAAGTTTAAATGTCATGGAGATGGAATAAAGGGAATGATGAGGGAAATAGCAAAGGGTAACCTGCAATAGCTGGTTAATTTTTACCAGGGAGTGCCACGAGCAAAAATAGTGAAAAGGTGAGATAATTCATAAATAATACTCCCTCCGTTCCTTAAAGAAGTTCTCACTTTCCATTTTGGGGTGTTTCAATTGTTGTTCCCATAAGGAATCTTTTCATTTATATCACAAATTTTGGACAAAAATAATCTCACCCATCCTCATTTTAATATTTTAATAATGATTATGGGTCCACATATCTTCCAGTAACTCCATTTTAACATTTTTATATTCCTATGGTCCCCACATGTTTCCACTAACTTCATAAAAACATTTTATAATTAGTTGTGATCTCCATATTTTTTCCACTAACTTTTTTTAAATATTTTTGGTCCCCACTTTTCCTCCATCAAATTTATTATTCAATAAAATAATATCTCCACTATCTAAAAGATTCCACTTTTTTTAATTCCCGTGAACATTCCCTATGAATACATCAATAGGGAACAGAGGGAGTAGATAGTATGGATTATTCACAGCGGTTCGTCAATAGATAGGATTATTCCCGATAATTTTTCCAATATTAAAAAAATATTAAAATAAAGTAATTGATAAAATAAGGGGACCTTTGCCTACCTGTTGCGATGTTGGTGTTCGTGTTCTATGGCTTTTCTCGTTTTAATATTACTATTATTTTATTTTTATTTTTATTTGTACTTTTATTTTATTTATATGTATTTTATTTATTTTTATTTTATATTTAAGGGTCAAGCTTGTGTGATAAAATGCAGATTTGTAAAGTTAGTTGCAGCTTCAATTGTTAAAATAGAAGTATTAAAATGATTATGGAGAATGTTATTTTTGTCTGAAATTTGTGCTATAAATAGATAAAATGAGGATGCAGATCTGCAGCTTTAATTTGTGCTATAAATAGATAGATTGAATTTGTGAACGATATTAAGAGTGTTTATGTGGGATTGTTGATTTGACAATGAGAAACTGACACAATGACAGTCATCTGAACCCGACAATAATGATTCGTCTTAATTGTTGCTAAAGGAGGAGGGTTGAAAGTATCATGGAATGTTGTGAACGATGTTCTGACGTTCATTGATCTGTATTCTGTTAATAAATTCTTTGGAAAATAGATATATATTTATAATATATATTAGATAAGCTATTTAACCCAAATATAAGATGCGCCTCTCAATGAGACCATCCCATATAACAATTCGTGTTTATCTTTAAACCAATCTTATGCTAAGCCCAAACCATACCTTGAATCAATCTCGGTGGTAGATTAAATGGTTTGACTTTCAATAATTTACATGAGAGATTTAAGTTCAACCCTTTCTAGATGCTTTGATTCAATATTTTTTAAATGAAATTTTTTATAGTAACTTGTTTTTTTTTTCATATTAAATGGTTGTGGGATGTAGTAAAACTTGCACTTAACATATACTACTCTGTCCTCTTGAAATTGCATCAAAGAGAAATATAGTTATTTTTAAGAAAGTAGTAATAAATGAAGAGAGAGAATGAATTGTGTGGATGAAATTAAAAGAGAGTTAAAATGTATGGATGAAATTAAAAGAAAGTGGTGCTCATTGTCCAAATATAGAAATGATGTAAATTAAGTGGGACGGACTAAAATAGAAAATGATGCAAATTCAATGGGACGGAGGGAGTATTGTAATTGTGAGAGATAAAGCCAAAGAAATTATTCTCTTCTCCTTGTGGCTTAGCTAATTGTGGATAAGGATCGAGGATTCGTGTAAAACAAATACACAACCATCTGAAAACTGAATCACCATCTTCATCTCTTGCTCAGCATGAACATCACTACCCTCCCTGTAACCTATCTTATTGATATTGACATTACTATCCGATTTGTGCGGAATAATGTGTTGATGATGACAACGATAAAATTGTATGGATACAAGGAGTATACTTCATTTCTTGGTTTAGCTATATTACCCTCCATTGCACACGAAGGGAGTATTTAGCAATCAATTGTCATTGGTTGGTTGACTTATTTGACCAGCTAATAGCCTTCACTTTTTTATTTACTATTAAACCAATTTTTTAAGTCAGTTTTTGTTAGGTAAAAACTAGTTGCTTGTCGTCTACTAGACAAAAAGTGGTTCAAAAACAAATAAAAAAGCTAATCGTAACACTCCACTTGTTTGTGATAAATTTATCATTGAACTTGTACACAATAAGACTCGCATATGAGGCGAGTTGGATGCACACAAACCCATGAAGGTTCTATTTTAAAACCGATTGGCGATTGGTATTAGGAGGAGTATCCCATCAAGTATATGTAATAGTCAACTTCTCTCGAATTCCTCAATGTAGGATCACAAGTGAGTTATTTTCCAACAATATGACCGACTAAAAAGACAAAAACCAATTAAAAAACCATTTATGAAACACAACCAAAGTAAAACAAGAAATGCACAAAACTTCATTGACCACTGACTGCTCAGTATTATACTTATATTTACATATATCTTAACTAATAAGCTTCTTTTTTGTCATTAATATTAAAAGTTGAAATCTCTACAAGACTAATGCCTTAAATTATGTACAAGTAATCAAAACAAAGCATCATCACTGACTGAAAATCTAGAAACAGGTTCCACACAGTCATCAAAATCAGACTCATTATTTGACCAGTAATTTGATCTTTCTGTTATTGAATTCTTTAAAGGTTGTTTATCAGCTTTTAGGAAGTTTTGTAAGTCATCTAAAAGGTATGGTTCTATAAGTTTCCTAAAGCTACAACAATGGCTTCCTATGAAACCCAACCAATATATCTTACCCTTTTGCTTTATCCTGAAGTCCAATGAATATGATTTCAAAGCTTTGAACACTCGCTCCGCTTCGCTTTTGCTTCCTTTCACTTTCAACACAATGTCCCCGGATGGCGTGGTGTATCCTCCATGCATAAACCAGTAAGCAAGAACACGTGGTGACAACCATCGATGAATCAATTTGGGAATTGTTTGCCGCCCATTCGCCCAAAATTGATCAGCATAGAAACCAAAACATGTGTGCGGAACTGTCAGAAATTTCGAAGGGATGAATTCGAATTCGTTATCGTCTGATGAGCCGTTGGAATGTTGCACCCATTCATGGAATTTGTAATATATATGTCGCTTAAAGATAGAATGTGTACCGGGATTATCCTCAAACTCGAAATTGACGAAATATAACTTGTTTTTCCCAGCGTACTCGATTTGTAAGCCGCCTAACAGCAACCCCACCAAAATCTCTCTTTGTTCTGGAGTTAGTTTCAGCTTCACATTCCTAGAAACCACTTTCTTCTGGGAGCTAAAAATGTTATCAAGCTTCTCCATTAGAGAGGAATCAACCTCGTAATTCTTCTGGCGCATGAACTTGTATAGTTTTTCAGCCTTCAAATCATGTCCACAAGATATGTAACCGTATAACAGGGTATTACATGACCTGCTGCTGACACCAATAGCCTCATTCTCTGACATCCGGTTGAAGATGCTTTCAGCCTTCTCGACATTGCTAATTTTCACCAATGAGTCCAAGTAGATGCTAAATAGAGTCCGAGTTGGCTCACATTTGTCGAGGCATTCCAGGAAGGTGGACTCTACTTTATCATGTAAGCTTAATTTGTTGTACATGTTCAACAGATCCACATATGAGGGTGTAAGAGACTTCAGACCGCTCCTAATGAGATCTTCCATAAGGGAACCGACAAGCTCCACGTGTTGACCCGTACACATAATCTCTATGATCTTTCGATATGCCACAATATTTGTTGCTCCGACCTTCGCCTGCAATTCTCTAAATATCTCCAAAGACTTCATAGAATCCCCGACCTTAGCGTATACATCCATTTTGTACACATAAGCTTGAGTCGGAACGCCACCATCACATTGGAGAAGTTTAACCCAAGTCTTTTCTGCAGTATCTACATCACCTTCTTTAGAGCAAGCCCTTAGAATAGATAAGAGAGTATATCTACCCTCCGGAATTCCCCTCAAATGCATCTCCTTTAACAGAAAGAGCATCCGCTCTTTATCAATGATATCCTGATAGCTATGAAGCCAAAGGAGGCCACCATAGATTTCCTCGCGTATCTCTAATCCACGAGTTGCGAGATTATGGAAAATGAACTCTGCCTGGCTAAGGTACTGCTTTACAGAGTTTGGGGGTTTGGTAACAATAGCTTTGAAGAGAGCATTTTGGAGACTAAGCTGAGGGTGATACGCTCCTAAATGAATCATGCGGTTGTAGATGTCACATGCTTCCTTAAGGCAATCCTCATCGGACGCACTGAGATATGCAATGATCAAGATATGAAACGTTGACTCACTCGGTACCCGACCCTGATTAATTATATCATCAAAAATCTTCCGACATTTTGCAAACTTCCTCTCCCTACCCATGTTATCAGCAAGTTTGGTGGCCAGGGAAAAATC
The DNA here is from genome assembly GCA_019425755.1 of Amaranthus cruentus. Taxonomy (NCBI): domain Eukaryota; kingdom Viridiplantae; phylum Streptophyta; class Magnoliopsida; order Caryophyllales; family Amaranthaceae; genus Amaranthus; species Amaranthus cruentus. The sequence continues at coordinate 6,889,311 of CM033450.1, forward strand.
AAACCGATACCAATGTTGTTGGATCATCCACTCGTACACCTGAGCCATTTGATCCATAAATTCTTTTAGTTACAAGTTTCAACTATAGGAAGATCAGAATACTATTGAATAAGGAAACAAAATATATTAATCCTCACTAGAAACAAAATATATTAATCCTCACTAGAAACAATTAGAGTTTTGTGACATACTGTAAGTATAGAAACATCTCTACTATATATGCTAAGCTAATACTATAGGAGTAATATGGTGTATGTGTAGTAAAACGGTCGAACACGAGTAAATTTAGACAAATATAATTTGCTCTATTCGAATGGATACGCAGAAAGAAATAAGATAAATTGTTCTTCTGTTACTACCAGAAACAAGAATTTAATGGGTTTAAAATAACAAATCAAAAATCACACAATTTGCATATGCCAATCACTGATTTCTCATTGTTCATAGATCATGGATCAAAATGGATCAAAATAAGCTTTGTGATAACTCTTTACTCTTAAGCTCTTTCACTTCTCTTCTTTGTCAAACTTCAATCAAGCCAAACTCATCACACTAAACTCCATCAAATGATGAGGTTGATTTTGTTATGGAAGTTTCCTGGAAATCAAGGTTGTATTGAGTTTCAAGGTAAACATTTAAAGTGAATTTTGTTACCTTTAGAAATGAAATTTAATTGGGTAATAGTTCCCAAACTTGATTTTGTTATTTTTTTGAAAAAAAATTGTGAAAAATTGTGAAGGAAAATGTGGATGTTCTCCCTTATCTTTCCAACCAAAAATATCTTCTCTTCAAGACATGCAACTTGCAAGGCCAAAAGACCAAGGATCATGACGTTTATAGTATATGAGATGTTGGAATGATTACTTTTATAGTCTTTTTCTTCTTTACACCGGAAAATAATGAAGTCAATAATCAATATTGTTGATTCAAAATCTAGATCCTTAATACAGAATGCTTGGGCATTGATGAGTGTAGACTGTAGACCTAAGCAATGAAAGCTTGGAAAAGTTGAATTTGGCCAAAATGAGCCAAAGTGAAAGTTGATTGACTGCCATGCCAAAGGACAATTGAGCATGAAAGATGGGTTGATTTGATGAGGAAAGAGACACAAGTGATAAAGTGCCTTGCATAGAAAAGAAATTGAAAGGGCTAATTAAGCACAGGAAGGAGCAAGGTGCAGCACCTATCAGTAAGTTTGGAGAATACTTACAATGTTTTTGCACTATGATGATGGTCATGCATTAATGGCCAAGTGTGTTGATGATAGTGATTGAATGTTTGACTCCGTACACTCATATCATATTTATATAGAAAAGGAAAATGTTTACATGATTGATGACTTGTAAACATGTGAGGCTGATCTTGCCTAACAGTGAGGAATTTAGAGTTGAGGCCATTGTAGAGGTGCACTTGAAGATGCACAATGGCATTGTGAGAAAGCTTGGGGATGTGAGATGCATTCCTAAGATGATAAGAAATCTAATCTCACTGATGAGTGAAAACTCAAGCAATGAAAATTTGCAGAAGTTAAATTTGGCCAAAATGAGCCAAGTAGAAAGTTGGTTGAGTTTACATGTTCAAGGGACAATTGAGCATAGAAGATAGGTTGATTTTGACTAGGAAAGAGACCCAAGTGATAGAGTGCATACCATAGAAGAGAATAAGAGATTGATGCAAATAAGCGAGATCGAACGAGCAACAAGGTGAAGCACCTGCCGGTGAGTTTGGAGCATGCTTTACTCGAATGAGAAAGAGGTGTGATCATTTGAGCAAAGCATGTCGAAACCTCTTTTTGCACACGTGATTCTTTTTGGAGTTCTATTTTTGACTTCTTTGACCCTTAGGCTTATAAAAGGGGTTCATAAGGTCAGAAAAAAGCATGGGAAGAAGGGAAAACACATTGGGTTGTTAACCTCTAGGAGAGCAAAAGCGTATGTATGAGTGAAAGTTCTTTATGAGTGAATCAAACTCCTAGGGGTGAATTTGCGTGAGAGTTATTAATGGTAATTGGTGAATTTATTATCAAGAAATACAAATCTACTAATTCGGGAGGGAGTAACTTGTTTTTACATTGTGTATGCTATGTATGCTTTGTGCTTTGTGCTTTGTTTTTTCTTTCATATCCAATCTCCATTCTCTAAATTGTATGCCCATATACACAACAAACTAGTATTTGATAATCATATCAAACCAATAAAATCATAAGCACATTTGTATATACGACCCGTATGATTATTAACATTCATTCGTAAAGATACTAATAAAAATTCAATCTCACACATTAGCACTCGTAAATGGTATTAGGTGCTAATTGAAACTACAAAGAAAAACATGTTAAAGAAAAAAAAAAAAAACTTCATTACCATGACAATTGACACATTTAATTTAATAAAATTAACACTATCTAGAACTTATATCATCATTATTTACCACTAATAAAGTGCCCATTTCCTAAAATAGTAATGGAGTGCAATTGGGTATGCTTAACCATGAGGTGATAGGAAACAATTCAACCATCATTTCTCTCTATAAGGAGTATAATGGTGCAACATATTCAAAAACGTGAGAGCAAATTACCTATTATCAAAATCAAATATAGTAAACAATCTTAAATGCAAACATAAACCAAAATGATAAAGAAATTACCCAGAAAGCAGAATCATGGACACGAATACGCATAAAATGAAGAACAATATAAGTAGCATCATCCTGGCGCATCCACTTTTTCTGAGCAGAAAGAAGTCGAATTTGAGTTGGGCGTTTTTGAACAGGCAGCTCTTTACAAAGCCAAGCTAACTTAGACCGCCTCCAATTCTCCGGAAATTCCTCCAATTCTTTCATCTCTACAACCGGTGATTCAAATTGTTGATTAAGATTCTTCCTCAATTCATTACCATCCCATTCCATATCAAATCTCATCATTTCTCCATCTTCCTCATCAACACCCAGATTTGAATTTGTTTCTTTTAGGGTTTGTTTGCCCACCAATTGTTCGACGGAAGTAAGACTGCTGCCATTGCTGGCTTCTACATGGAATTGAAGGGGTTTTAGATTTTGTAGGTATATTGATGATGAAAATGGCGGATTGAGAAGGCGAGAAGGGAGAGAGAAAGAAGAGAGATTGGGATTGTAAATGAAGGAATTTGAAGGAAGAAAGTTAAGGAGAGAAAGTGGAGATAGTTGTAGAGGTTTTCCATAGCCGAGTAGCAGCATTTCTTCTTGTCAATCTCCAGTCACTACTCTTTCTATGTTTTGTTTCCCCTTCTTATCATGGACCTTTTTTTTTTCTTTTTTGAGTAGATTCTTATCATGGACCTAGTTCCCTTGGAAAAAATTATCTAAAATAATTTAATTTTTTTTACGATTTTTCTACAATAATTTTAGTCATAGATTAACTATGAATAATCTCAAATTTAAGGGTAATCCCAATTTTAAGGTTATTTGCTTAAAGAATTTCAACTATCTTTTCCGCCATTGAACAAAAGCCACACAAAAACAAGGCATTTCATTAGCAGGTGACGAAGACGGAAATGGGTCGAATCCAGCTAAATTCAAATCTAACCCTACTTTTTATTGCATTCAGGCCCAAATCTATATTTATAGGGTTTGAAAATTTTTGACCCAGAGCCTGACCCTTAAGGTTTAGTGGGTCAAGGGTGTGGATCTAAATCTAGGTCCAAATTTTTTTTTTCCTGAAAAAACTTTAAAAAGTATATTATGAAATTTTTGTACTTTATAAAATAATTTAAACATTTTCAACTAAGAAGAATTTTCTAATACTTTACAATAATTGAGTGGCTACATGTATGAATCTTTTGAATATTCAAGCTCTTAAAACGTTATCAAGTCTTTCGATTTTTAAAGTATAGATCCAACAACTACATTTCAAATTACATAAACCGACAAAATTTCTAATCAAGTAATGTTCCAAAATATAACAAAGTTTTAAATCAAACAATTAAATACATGTGATAGCTATTAGCTAATATATAATTAAAAAAAAAAGATGTAAAAAGGTATGTAGATCGAATTTGGGTCTTAAAAATTATAAACCCAAAATCAAACCCAATCCTTAAGGTTATGAACTCAGATCCGAGCTAAATCCATAGAATATAAAAATAAGTTGATTTAAACGCTTATAAATTAGAGGTTAAGTCTAGAGTACTTTTTAGTTTTTAGGGTCCAAAATCCATCTTCATCCTTACTGATGGGCCATGGCTAAATGTATCGTACAATTACATTTCTACCAGGGCCGACCCTTGATATTTGGGGGCCCTGGGCGAAATAACATATTGGGGCCCCTTTCCTTTGCAATTTATCACTTATATGGACCTTTTACAATCATTAATTTTGTTTTTTTAACATGGGGTCTTGGACGACGGCCCTTCTTGCGCACTCTCAGGGCCGGCCCTGATTTCTACCCCTACTTTATCTCTCACATCTTACGTAAGATTATGCTCATAATTACTGCTCACAAACTAAACAAAAATAGCTAACAGATGAAATTTAAGGAATGGTGCAAGATTATCAAGAAACCAACGAGCCAAGAAATATATGTATAAAATGAAAAAAAAAATTTTTAAAAAAAAGGGAGCTCTCCATTTTCAAAATAGAAAAGCTGGTAAATTTATAAAACATGTTAGAAACATATTTATTTTGACAATAAGGTTACGAAAGGAACTGAGGTCTTAAAAAAATATATTCCACGTGATAACCCTAAAGTTTTGGGTTTTCCACGTGGTAACAAACACTTTTAGAAATTTACGCGGTAAGCCGGTAACCCAAAGGTTTACCAAATTGATTTATAGTGACCTTTTGGGTTTAAAAACCTTATGAAACATTAATTTCGAAGCTTTAAGGTTGTTGTACGCCGATTTATGCGTCTTACCATTTTAAAAGTCATCAGTTTCAACCTTTTCACCCAAAATTTGATTTGGATGAAAGATGGTGAGTTGGGGTTTATGTTTTAGGAGAAAAGATTGAAACTGATGGCATTTGAAATACTGAGTCGCATAAATAGGCGTATATCAGCCTTAAAGTTTCGAAATTAACGTTTACTAACACTTTTATATGCAAAAAGGTTATGATGGAACAATTTCATAAATCTCAGGGTTACTGAGTGAATTTTTTAAAAGTTTTGGTTACCACGTGAAAAACATAAAACCTCAGGGTTACCCCATCGAATTTTAAAAAACTATAAAAACACATTGTAAAATAAGTTAAACAACCATAATGATAAATTAAATTAAGTGTGATAGAGTAGTACTCCCACTAAACAACTCACCGAATAGGCAAGATTATTAGACTTAAACTTACAAAGTCTAATAAGATTATTAGACTTAAATTTTTGTCGGTGTGTCTCTTTTTCTTTATGGACCAATTCTAAAAATATTGGATAATTTAAAGTATAGTTGAAAATCTTCTCAAAATTATTTGAGCATGTAAAGTGCTCAACCGAGAAAATGGGGCAACAAGAATAGTGGCATATGTATGTTAGGAGCCTACGGGTCATGTGACTTTAGGCGTTTTTACAAAATTTTTTAATTAATCACCGTGATTCGTAAATTACTACAAAAAGAAAAAAGAATACTAATAAAATAAATAAAACAAAAAAATATAAATTAAAAGAACAAAATTCACACCCAATTAAATCCTAATACATAAGGGTGATTTGTTAGCTTCAAAAATAACCGTTATTTGCTAAGATTTTCTCGTGTTTTTATTGAAAAATTCAAAGTAGACTTTTCTATTTGTAAGAGTAAGAGTTTAAAATTAATACTGAAGTCTTTTGATAATAAGTATTCTCTCATTTTAGTAATTTTGTTTTATTTATTTATTTTGCCTTATTTTTTATTAGTTCAGTTGATTTAATTTGTTTCATTTCCTTTTATGGTATGTCGTACTTAAATTTTAGCAAAAAAGGGTAAAATAGTTATTACTTTTACAAACAAAATTGTCGAAATTTCTTCCATTAGTTGGTGTCCTTACAAGTCTGAATTCTGGATCCGCCACTCAACAAGAACCAAGAGGCATAAATTATGAAACTATGTTTGCTCGTACGAGCAAAAACAATACTTCCTCCGTTCCATTTTACTTGCAACACTTACCGTTTTTGAAAGTTTCATATTACTTGCAACATTACTATTTTTGGCAAAAATAATCTACTTATTTTATCATCATTTATTGCCATCAATCATACATCATCCCATTAATTATTTAATATATCCACAAGTCACAACCACTATTTACTTATAATAATTTTTTTATTTCTACCTCACATATCACCATCAATCATACACCATCCCTACTTTTATCATACTGATTTGACGGCCCTTAAAAAATGTGTCAAACTCAATAGTGCAACTAAAACGAAACGGAGGAATTACTTGGCAAATCAAATGGTAAAAACGGTTGGGTTCAAATTTTACTAGAGATTAACATAGTTTTTTCTAATATTTTCAAATCAGATTACTGGTCAAGATTTTAAGCTATAAATTTTCAATCGATTAGTTTCACATTCAACCGTTCTCTCGTCTCTAAGATGGCCTTATCTATTAAAGTTAATTTTTAAAAGAATGATGATTAATTTGTATAATTACACGCTTACTCGGTAATTCAACAAAAAATGACAAAATAAAGCCTTGGAATTTATAAATAAAAATAAATCAATAAAATATTAATAAAAGAGAATATATATTACTTCCTCTGTTCCAAAATAGTTGCAACGTTTGCTTTTTCACGTGGTCCAATGCACTAATTCCATCCTTAATATGTCTAGTTGTGTATAATAAAAACTTATAAAAACTTAAAATTAATAATATTTGTATCAAAATGAATCAAACAAGATCCCACTTGACCATATTTTAACTTATAAAATAAAAAATAATCACAGATTAACGGAGATAATTATATAGTGTACATATTTCCAAATGTTACAACTAAATTGGAACCGAGGAAGTATTACCTAATATGATTATGAAACAGACAAATCTTGAACAACTTGAATGATTTTGGAATGAAAAAACAATGACTAAGCTTGAAAGAAAGATTTAGGGAAAATGCATGAATTTGTAATGAATAGAAATAAGGCGCTTCCGGTGATGACTGGGTGAGACTAAAGGTGCGTATCTGGTTTTTCATTTATCTATATTTTCTTTTTGTGTTTAAAAAAGACAAGTTTTTTATTAAAATCATCTTATTATGAGACAATTTAATATTAGTTAACTTATTTTAAATTTATTTTAAAAAATTATTAAAAAACATTTTATATGTAGTTTTGAAAGTTTTTTCATTGATATAAATAATTTAGAATGTTAAACGATCTTATATAAAACTTGCTAAAAAAATATATTGGGTTGACCTATTTAGAACGTTCTCTTATAGAAATCATATCGTCAATGTCAAACTTTGTGTTTCACATCAAATCAAACTTTTAAGTGTTTTATTTCTATGCTACTATGAAAACTCGTATAACGTACAAATTTATTAGTATGAGATATATAAAATATAGGAAAATTTGCTCAAAATAATCCCAACTATCACCCGTTCCCAACTATCATTTATTTTTTAATAATCCCAACTATTTTCATAATTTGTTGAAAATATACCCACCCCTTTTAATCGGCTGCAACAGGTTACTTTTCCACTTTTTTCTTTCTTTTTTGATTAATAGATCAAGGGGAAATGTTAATTTTGAACAATTAAGTAAAAAAAAAAGAAAAAAAAATAGAAATATTATCTGTTCCAACCGGTAACAAGGGGTGAGTATGTTTTCAACAAATTATGAGAATAGTTGGGATTATTAAAAAATAATTGATAGTTGGGATTATTTTTGGCCAACGGATGATAGTTGAGATTATTTTAAGCAAATTTTCCTAAAATATAACTTCAAAAAATAATAAGTATGGATTATTCTGATGAATAATTTTATAAAGCAAAAATTTAAACTAATTTTTTTAAAAAATTATTTATTAAATACATCACTTGTTCATTCAATCAAAATATCAAATTATAGGTTAGACTTATAAAATTAATATAATAAATTAAATAAATATTTTACCTAGCTTCAATTTTATAAAAATTAAACTTTAAATTTGATAAATATTCTAATGTAATCAACTACTAGATCATTCACTATAATAATTTCATTTTGTCAACGTTCTCTAAAAGTGACATTTACTGTTTTTCAAATTCTTAATACTTTCCCCGTTTTTATTTAGCTGCAACATGCCTTTTGCATAAGAAATGTCATTGACTTATTGTCAAGTGTACGATGTCTATAATATCCCCAATTATAGTAGGTAAAAAATTAATGATGTAGAAGTACAAAGTGAAAATAAAGTAAGGATAAAATAGAAAATTATTTAATTACTTTTAACTAAAAAAAGGTAATGTTGAAAGTATTGGGAAATATCCAAAAGGGGAAATATTGCAAGTAATTTGAAAGAAAGAAGTATCTATCATGCTATCATACTTCCTCTTTATCATAATACTTGCTATTGTTAGTATTATTTTCCCTCATAATACTTCCTCCGTTTCATAATACTTACTATATTTCACTTTTTTACGTAATTCAATGCACAATTTTAATCATTAATATCTTAAACTACACTTATCTAAAAATTATAAATATTTAATATTATAAAAGTATGCGATTGGACGATTCAAACAAGATCCCACTTGACTATATTTTTACTCACACATTAGTTGCAATATGTAAAATAAGCTTGAACGATAAATAGTGCACAAAATCGAAATGTAGCGAATATTTTGGAACGGAAGAAGTATGTGATACCCGATAGCAAGTATTTCTAACACAAGTGCACTGCACATTACTGTCATGGTCACACTCACAACATCTGGACAGAATCAGCCATTACGGCATTACCCCATCTCAGAGGTGTCCCGTGTCCATCTTATCAACACCCCATTAAATGTTGCAAACTTCTCTTCAAATACGCAACAAACTAATCAAATATCCAACCTAATTCTACCATTTTCAATTCTCAAAAACACTCCCCAAACATATCCATTAAGGCAATAATGTCACCTTCTAAACCACCACCATCATCATCTTCTTCATCGCACAACAATGGCTCCTCCACCACCACCATCAACACCTACTTAGCATCAGCCAAACCATTCCTTCGAGGCGAACTCCAAACCATAAACCCAAAACTCCCTTCCTTAATCTCTGTTCTTAAATCAGTTGGCGCCGGTGAATGCTGGCATAAACACGGCACATTCCTTGATCACCTCATCGATATCTACCGCATCCTTAAACTTTGGGGCTGCCCTGAATCTGTCTGTCTTTGCGGCCTCTTCCACTCCGCCTACTCCAATTCTTATGTCAATCTCGCAATCTTTGATCCTTCCACCGGCCGAGATACGGTCCGATCTTATGTGGGTCATTTGGCCGAGTCTCTTATCCATCTCTTTTGCATCGTCCCTCGACAAACCCTGATTCATGATCAACTCATTTTTCATTATTCAGATTCTGAACTCACCCAACACTTGAAAATGTCGGAAATTTCTCTTGAAATGATTAAAACGAATGGGGTTTCGAATAAAGAAGAAATTTGGAGGAAGAAGATTAATTCATTGGTTCCTGAGAATGGGTTAGTAGTTAAGCATATTAAGACTAAAGAAGATGTGGAAGTTTCTAGAAGGATTGTTGCGGTGTTTGTTTTGATGACTATTGCTGATTTTAGTGATCAGTTGTTTAATTTTCAGGATGAGTTGTTTGAAAATTTGAATGGTAGGCTCCAATTTAGTGGGAATAATGTCCAATCTTTATGGCCTGGAGATGGGAAACCAGGGCTCTGGATGAACTCACTTTCGAAAATGGCGGCTGTTTATATGTTGCTTGTTAGAGAAGAGGAGATTATGATGGAGGAGAGAAAGAAAGCTTTTGAATCAGATCCTCATCTAACAATGGTACTAATTAATAGACGGAGAAAATTAAACATTTCTTTCTTTTATTTTTTTATTTCTATGTTATGATTTTGTTAGTGTATACTTTTGGTTGAAGGTATTGGTATTAAAAGTCTACGTGATGGAAAATCAAGACTTCAAATCTCATTACTCTTCATTAGTGGAATATTTCGTGCCACGTATAATGATAGATTAGCCTGCATTCACACTTTTAATTCAAATGACATTCGTGCGAGCTGTAAGGGGGTGTATTAGAGTATCATGGGTCATGAGACCTCAAACATAAGCTTAATCTTTTGATTGAGTTTTGTTTGAGTATATAACATGTCCTAGAGCCTCAACTAAATGCTTAAATCAATCGTTAAGGCTCATGATATGCTATTTACTCTACCATTTATCCCGATCATAGTGTAAAACCAATGACGCATCACCGTATGGTAAAGGTTTTTGAGTTTATCGCGGTCCAAATATAGGCTGTATTGACCGCAAAATTATTGGTATTGACCGTGAAATCTGTTTTGCCACCATGACCGAATTCATATTTTTATACTATGATCTAGACCATAATGTAAAAACAAGGATGCATCGCATCTCGTTGTAAAGGTTTTTAAAATAAACGAACTGATACAACCTACGTTGTAAGTGGTAAATAAATCGCGTTTTGGGTCGTATCAAGGATATCTTGATTCTACAGATACTTAGGCTTTACTATTCTCACCGTTACTTATCACTATCGCGACTGTTACCGCATCTTTACACTATGATCCCGACTTCTATTTATAATAGAGAATCCTAACTAATTTCGATATTTTATCTTATTTTCCAACAGGCAAATGGAAGAGATGAAGACATAGAACTGGTTATACCACCTGTTTTTAACAAGTGCAGGGAAGTTTTAAACCCAGAAGAGGAAAGGAAAGGAAGGGATTTGTATTGGGAAGCTGTATGTGAGCATGGAAAAATAGGTATAGAAAAAACAGAAGAGCTCTTAAAAGAATGTATTGAGAAGAACCCATTTGTAGGGGAACCCCATGTAGTTTTGGGACAGTTGTATTTGGGTAAGGGAAGGTTTGAGGATGCAGAAAGGGAGGCTGAAAAAGGGTTGATTCTTCTGTTGGAATGGGGTAGTCCTTGGGATAAGAGGATGTCTTGGGAAGGTTGGATTGCTTGGACTCGAGTTTTGATCATGAAATCTAAGGACAAATCTTGGCCTAACACTTCTTGGGGTATTCTTAATTTAGGCCTTGTTAGATGATCTAATTTTGTGCTTGTACTAGTTTATAAACCGGGGTTTCTTGACTGCGCACATTTCTCTTTACTCATTCCTTGGGGGTACGGGTATAATTTGTCCGCATCTTTCAATAAAAAGAAAACCCCCGCTCGGACCCTACCTTGTGTAGGATACCGGAAAGGTCCTTTGACTAGTTTATAAACCGATCATTTTTATGTCGAAGATCTTTATTAGTTGTAACTTGTGTATCTCATTTGATCGATAAGGGACTAAGGGTATGGCTTGCTATCGTCCAATCCTTTCTGTACACGATTATAGCTTCTATGAGTTCTATATACTTATTATAATAAACCGGTATGTACTCAGATTGGTATTTTGGGGCCTAAAATTTTCTATATATGTATGTGATGATTAATGTTTTCAAGTGATCAAGCAAAGAAAGTAAATACATGATGCTTGATCTCTCATTGGTGTACCAATGTGATGATAAATTTTGCAGATATGATTTGCCAAATGCTATAGTATCATTTTTTTTTAAACCGTGTATATCAGTTATGGGGTCAAGGAAGGGGAAAAGGGTGTTAGATGCACGTGTTAACAATTGAACATAAGACTTTCCACTATTCATGCGAAGAAGTAAACCAACCCACCTAGCTCATGATCTTTGCCAAATGCTATAGTTATGGATTCTCAATGGAAAATTACAAATCTCAAGCAAACTACTTTATCCATTTGATTTTGTATCAATAATAAGAAATTAAAAAAGTAAATATTGGTAATAAATAAAGAGAGAATTAATTGTGTGGATGAAATTAAAATAAAGTTAAATTTTATGAATGTAACTCAAAAGAATTACTAGGTCATTATCCAAAAATAGAAATAATGTAAAATGAATAGGACAAATCAAAACAACAATTGATAAAATGAGTAGGATGAATTAAATACAAGTTTTACTACCATTTCTAAACCCTGATCAATGTACAATGACCATAACTTCTATGAACAAGATATAGTGGCGTGCGTGAGTTATACTGATTATATAGAAGATGATGAAGCTCGCTAGTGTTCGAGCAAATAGATAGTGTGAAGGGATGTCACAACTCACAAGACACCTTTAATGAAAGTTCGTCACTTTATTTCTCTAATTTCTATTTAAAAGAACTCTATAAACTAAAATTCAATATCAAAACACTAAGGCAAATGCAAAGTAATCATCAAAATGATTCGGTAATAAACATCGATAACGATCGTTAATTTCAAAAATAAATGCTTGTGTTGACATTTCATACATGTTCACTCTTTTGGACATAATTATTAATAGGAAAAATCATATAATTGCAATGTTTGTGGCATTAGAATCTAGACTTCAAGATCTTTTCAATGATATATTATATCCCAAATTCCGATAACCGAGCGAGAAATAACGATCGTTTAAAGTTTGCATGTACTAAAATTTGATATATGTTCAATCTTTTAGGCGTATCTTTTTATACAAAAATAGTATTAATGCAAAGTTTGCGGCATTAGAAACTAGACTTTAAGAGCTTTCCAACTATATTTTATATGCTTATTTTCGATAACCGAACGAGAAATGACGACCGTTTAAAGTTTGCAGTTATTTTAGTAAATCCAGTCACTTAAAACATGCGACAGAACCGCGGTATGGTCGCATAAACAAGCTACGTACTACCTCTGTTCCGTTTTAGTTGCACTATTGGGTTTGACACCTTTTTTAAGGGCCGTCAAATCAGTATGGTAAAAGTAGAGATGATGTATGATTGATGGTGATATGGGGGTAGAAATAAAAAAAAATATTATAAGTAGATACACTACAACATAATTTGCTTTTAGTGGGATATATTTAGCGGCATTTAATTTAAATGTCGCTATTTCAAATTTCTTATAGTGTATATAGAGGATTTAGTGACATTTATTAGACCCTTTAGTAGCATATTAAAAAATCACACTAAAGCTTTTAGCGACATAGGATCTAGTGACATTTCTCACAAATGCCACTATAGACTATAGCGACAATTACATATGCCACTAAAGACCTAATTAAGTGTCGCTAAATCACTTTATGATGGAACTTAAAATAAAAACCAATAATTATTACACTAAAAATATAAATCAGTGACATTTTTTTAATGCCACTAAATCCAATGTCGCAAAAGACTAAATTTGTTGTAGTGATAATGGTTGTGACTTGTGGGCATATTAAATAATTAACGGGATGATGTATGATTGATGATGATAGTGGGGTAGGAATAAAGTGAGGATGAAATAAGTAGATTATTTTTGCCAAAAATAGTAATGTTGCAAGTAATATGAAACTTCCAAAAACGGTAAGTGTTGCAAGTAAAATGGAACGGAGGAAGTATATGAAATTAGTTGGAGAGTTATTTAAATCAATCGATCAAATCGAACAATGTAATTAACTATCAGTCATTTACCAAATTCTCCTATCTTTTATTTATTAGGTAGAATGATAAAATGGAAGAATTAAGTGAAACAAATTTTCTCTAGTTCTTTGGAGTTGTAATATCTCAATAAAAGTATTTTAATGCTATGTTTGGAAACAATGATTTCATTTGAAAATTTGGAATTGAGTCAAATTTATTGTTTAGCAAATCAAAATTTTTCAAATTTAGATTTAGCTTAAATTCCACCATTGTTTGTAAAGTAGTTAAAGTTGATGATTTGAGAATGACTACCCAAACCGTGTCATTCTCAAATTCTTTATTTATGATTTAATAATTGAAATTCATGATTTAAAATTAAATACTTGTTTCCAAACACTATATTAATTGATTTGTAGTGAATTTTTAAAATATCTGATATTAAATGTATTGGTGCGCAATATTTTATTATAATATATTTCCTCCGTTCCATAATAGTAGCTACTGATAATGATGTTCACAATATGTCACACTCAGTAGCAAATATTATGGTATTCATTTAGGACTAATTTGTGGAAATACTGTGGAGATTTGGCAAAAGCGTTTGATTTAGAAATTAAAAAATGTTACATCTTTGTGAGTGGATGTTGTTAATGGTTGGGATCATACGATACTTCTGAACTCATTGTTTCCTTTGATATGGCCACTGATGCGTTTAAGGAGATTGATGTTCCTCGTTATGCACAATCGAGTACTAGGTGTCTAGCAGTGTATGATGATTCTCTTGCTTTTTTGTCTCTTCATGATGAGAATTTGAATATTTGGACTTGGAATGAAGGGTCTTGGACCAAGACATTAAGTGTAAAGTGTGGGACCTTTACCTAGTGTTTGGTGTCCTATTGTGTGAAGGAACCAATTCAACCAAAAGCTTAAGCTGGTGGTTGAAGCCTCAGGATATGTTATATACTCTAACACGCCCTCTCACACGAGAGCCTTTGGGCTAGAAGTGTGGATGCAGCACATGTTGTTCTCATACATGACGCTGCATATTCCATTTTAAATGAGAGGTGGTTGAGATTCGAACCTGTGACCTCTTGTCACCCTGGCTTCTGATACCATGTCAAGGAACGATAAATGCTGTGAAGGAGTTTATGCGTACATGGAATGTTTGGTTTCCATCAAAGATAAAAAAAAAAAGTCGAGTCAACCTGAGGAAGTAGATGCTGAGGATTAGCAAACCGAGGAAGTAAAGACCGAGGACAAATAAACCAAGGAAGTATAAGATAATGCTGAGGATATACATCTCATTTTATGATGGTATTGTGACACCTTGAGTGATATGCTGAGTTTATGTTGAACATAGGTATATGGAGGAATGCATTGTCTAATCTTGTATTATTAGAGATGTTTTTAAAGTTTATTTGCATTTTGATTATCTTATACTCCCTCCAATTCACTATATTTGTCCACTTTTTCAAGGCACGCATATTAAGAGTAAGGAAAGTGGACAAGTATAGTGAATCGGAGGGAGTAACATTCATCCCTCGTGCCCTTTCTCTTTATTGGATTTTTTTTTTTGCAAAATTACATAACTTGGGTGAAGTCTTTTCATTTGACTTTCAGGCGGTCTTGGGAGAGACCGTCTTATTCTAAGACGGCCCAATGTTCCAGCCCATTACACTTTCTCTCTTCTTTTTCATTTTCTGGGCATTTTTCAATTTTACTCTTAAAGGTATCAATTTCAATTTAGGTAGAAATTGATCAGTTTAACGCCACAATTAATCACTTATAGGTTCAAATTGAAATTTATTTTAATTGATGTGTTTAAGTACTACTTTGCGTTGAAATTGATACCTTTAAGGTTAAAATTGATACCTTTAAGGTCCAAATTGAAAAATGCCCAAAAAATGAAAAAAACAAAAAAATGGAATTTGGAGGGCGCGTGTGCTATACGTGCCTACAATGGGCCGGCCCAATTGTAGTCATAGAATAAGACGGTCTTACGCAAGTTTTTGTGTTTGACTTTTTGACACTTAAAACCCAAAAATATCAGTTCATTTATCATCATGGACTATAATGAAAGGTCCAAAATTTTATATGTTTTTTTTATTTCGGATTATAATGGATTATGATGAAATTATTATTAAATTATGTGTATTTGTAATCTAGGTGAAGTTGGTGAAAATATTTGTTATTATTTATTAATTATCAATCGGAATTTTTTTTGTTTCTACAATGGCTTGATAGCCTTACATCTGACAACCGACTCTCTACCTAGGTAGGAGCTAGTTAAGGCATTGGGGGTGATATAACGTTTTTGATTTATAAGAACCATATAAGTTCAAATGCTGGTTGTCCACGATAAAGAAAATAAAGATTTATATTACTTGAACTCGGGTATATTGTTGACGGATAATGGTACGTATTTACGTGTCTAATATGTCTAAATATTCTATTTTACGTCTAAAATAAAGTGTTTAAATGTCATACTAATGTTCGAGCATCAAAGATTAGATACGGGTACTTGACACAAATAAAGAGTTCGAGTAACAGATAAAGATAGGTTCACATCATTCTAATTCTTTCTTGTTAGGAGGTGATTGAGGAATGAGGATCCTCTCCTGTTCTGAAGTCTAATAAATAGTTTTAGGTGTCCAACATATGAGCTGACAGTGTGTGCTCACTGAAATTTTGCTTGGGCATTGTTCAAAATCACCACATTTTTCATTGTATCCACACTTTTTTATGTATTGAAATAAAAATTTCAATGTTGTCCTTGGTGAAATTTAATAATTTTATCTCTCTAATTTCTCTCTACGTTAACTCTTTGAATTAAAATTTAATATCAAAACACTATGGCAAATGAAAATGATCATCAAAATGATTCGGTAAGTATCGGTAACGATCGTTAATTTAAAAAAAAAAAAATGTTTGTGACGAAAGTTGATACATATTTACTCTTTTGGCCTTAACTTTTGATATGAAAATATTAATGCAATTTGCGGTAGTGGTGTTCAAAACCGGATACCAGGTCGACCCAGATTCGAAAATTCATATTTTTAGTTTTTCGGATACCTAAAAATGGGATCCGGTGTCGACCCGAATTAAATCGGGTTTTCGGATTTCGGATACCCGGTTTTATGACGCGAATTTAAAAATATAAAGGTTCAAAATTTAATTTTAAATGCGTTTAAAAGAACAAAGTAGACAAACAAAAAGAAACAATGAGATTACTTAATTTACAAAATCAAATTATAATTTTATCTGCACATTTTACCTATAACACCGTATGACCAATGTTATTAAAATCGCGAGTTGAATCGTAAAATCGCCCGATTTTACGATTCTAAATGGACCTAGTGACTTGGATTGGAATCAATTAAAATCGGTTGTAAAATCGTTAAAATCGGTTAAACTCGTTAAAATCGGACGAGTTTACCGAGTTTAACGATTCTAGCAAAATACGTTATTTGGCCCTAAAAAAACCATTATGCTCTCACTTGCAGGCTTGCAGCCGTATTATCACCCATCTTCTCTCCCATTTGTCTTCACCTCCTCCATTTTCATTGAACTCTTCCTGTCTTCCATCATTACCAGCCAAAATACAGTCCTCCATTATCACCCACAAGCAGCAGCGCCTCTCGTCTCGATTTCGACTCAGTTGTCCAGTCCAGCATCGAGCTTCGTGGGTCTTCGTGGGTCGACTCAGTCAGTGGGTCGATATCAGTTGTCGACTCAGTAGTCCAGCTCCAGCAGGTTATTCTTTTTCCTGAATAGTGTAATTGTATTTTGTAATTTTGATTCATGTTAGATTAAATATAGAGTAATTGATTTATTAGATTAAATTAGTTATTTATGTTAGATTATTGAACTCGTGTGAATGTGATAACTGATATGTGTGAATTGATTTAAGATTAGTTTTCCTGAATAGTGTAATTTATTAGATTAAATTAGTTATTTAAGATTAGTTTTGCTCATGACTATTAAATCAAATAGTGTTATTGATTTAAGATTAGTGTTATTGATTTACTGTTAAATCAATTAGTTTTGCTTCATTTTTCTGTATTAATCAGTATTTTGTTATTGATTTAAAATTAGTTTTGCTCATGACTATTTGTTTGGTGTGTTTTTGGATTTAAATCAGTATGTCTACTTCCGGTTCTAGTACCGGCAAAAATAAGAGAAAAAATAAAAGAAAAGTAATTATCTTGACTTTTGTTTTATTGCACAATATATTGGTAATAGTTGATTTTAAGTGTTTATTTTACATTTAAAATGTCTAGAAATAAATACAAACATCAAAAACTAACTAAATCAGCAAAATTGGTAGAATCGGTCGATTTTAAGAGCTGCTTCCGATTCAAAGTAAAATCCCGATTTTAACAACCTTGCGTATGACGTTTAATTTATGATCTTATCTCTTATACTCATATATAGGGCTGAACTATTGAGCATAGTTTGATCTAAACCGTAAATCAATTTGAATGAAAATAAAGTTGTTACAACATTTAAGAGCTTTGATGAATTAAACGTCAAAATGGTGATATAAACATTTGAGAGCATAAAAAGGGTTTTAAGGAAAATTATAAAGGCAACAAATGAACCAACATCAAAATGGTGAATTAAACAGAAATTGACAAGAATTTAACGAAAAATACTGCGACAGTTAGATAAAACATAAACTGGATACTACCACGTAAAAAAAATTTCAAAAGTGCTACCGTAACGTTTCATAAAAATTTGATGTACTTTGTGGAATTTTCCTAAAATTGTTGTGGCAACTGCTTAAAAGTTAAAACCAGAATGTTATTTTTATAGGGTAAGTTGATGGAAGCAAACCGAAAATCGATAATAGAATCTTTTTAGAAAAAGACAATATTTTTACTCCCTCCGTCCTATTTAATTTGCAATAATTTCTATTTTGGTTCGTCCTACTTAATTTACATTATTCTATTTTTGGGCTAGGATCCACCACTTTCTTTTAATCTCATCCATATATATTACCGCTTTCTTAAATTTTACTCGTTGCATCAAAGAAAACAGATGAGTATATATTTCTCACTTTCTTAGTTGTGTTTTGTTTGTTTGCATTGACTATGAATTGTGAGTCAATCACACTAATAAAGTAATAATAATCAATCAATAAAAGTAATAATAATCAATCAATAACAACCCACGATTTTCATACTCCACTTGTTTCCCAAATCTATTCACATTTCCAGATCTCTATCAGTGCGTTTTCAATTTCCAATCAGGTATTTTCTTTTACGATTTGCCTTCTAATTTCTGTTTATTTGATGGTTTCGACCCTAAATTTCCGAAAACTGCCTTTTATTTTTCTGATTTTTCAATCAATTTTTCATTTTTTTGCTCTCTAATTCTTAATTTCATTTCTTTAGAACCCTAATTTCATTCATTTTAGTAATCCGTGTTGTTTATATTGCAGCCATGGCCCTCTCTTTGCAACGTTACACTTGGACAAATGCCAACAGTCGTTTCACTCAACTTTTGAAAGAAAGGTCTGATTATTGTTTTTCTTGCCAACAGTCATTGTGGAATGCCAAAAATTAAAAAATATTTTCTTTTTATTTTTTGTTGTTAATTTTATGGATATACCGGGTATGATAATGATGCCGGAAAATCCAGATGATTATGTTATCATTAAGTTTAAGTAGTTGATAGATAGAGTATTATGCTGTGTTTAATAATCACTGAGTTTTCAATTTTGGGTATGATTTTACAGAAGTAGGAAACAAAGAGAGAAGTCAATGTTAATACCAATCAAAAATGTAGATCATTTGCCTGAGAATCTAATCATTGAGATTCTATCTTATTTACCCGTGAAAGATCTTATGCAGTACAAGACTATAAACAAATCATGGTGTGCTATAATTTCAAGTCCTGATTTCGTTTCTAAACATCTTAAAAACTACTATAAGAATAATGAAGATTGGCACGGTTGTCTGCTTGTTCAACATTATGTTACTCATGCTGAACTTCAAGTGTTTGAGTTGTTTATTGATGAATGTACTGGAGTTAGTTTAGCTGATGAAGTGTTGTATAACATGCCCTTGTACTGTTCATATATCAGTGGCCCTTGTGATGGATTATATTATATATACCAGTATGGTGGTCGTGCTTTGTGGAATCCGGCTCTTGATGAGATAAGATACTTGCCTAAATTAATTTGTAAGCCGGATCTTCCACCCACTTTCACTTATTCTAATTATGAAGTTTATGGGTTTGGGTCGGATCCTGCAACTGGAGACTATAAGGTGGTTGTTATTAAAGGTTATTGGCCAACTGATGATGATAGTGATGCCAAACATCCTTTATCGGTCCTTGTATATTCATTGAGGACTAATTTGTGGAAATATTGTGGAGATTTGGCTAAAGCGTATGATTTAGAAAGCAATAAATGTTACATCTTTGTGAGTGGATGTTGTTATTGGTTGGGATCATACGAAAATACTTCTGATGTCATTGTTTGTTTTGATATGGCAACTGATGCGTTTAAGGAGATTCATGTTCCTGATTATACACAACCGTGTACTAAGTGTCTGGCATTGTATGACGATTCTCTTGCTTTTTTGTCTCTTCATGATGACAAAAATTTGGATATTTGGACTTTGAATGAAGGGTCTTGGACCAAGATATTAAGTGTGGGACCTTTTCCTGATGTTCGGGGTCCTATTGGTCATTGGAAGGATAATAGGCTCATACTGCAATGTGAAGACGGTAAGCTAGTCATGCTTGATCAGAATGATAATCAAGGATTAAAGGATATTGGATTTCAGCACGATAGGTGGTGTGAAGGAGTTTATGCGTACATGGAGAGTTTGGTTTCCATCAAAGATAAGAATGAGTCGGCTCAGCCTGAGGAAGTAGATGCTGAGGACAACCAAACCGAGGAAGTAAAAGTTGAGGATAAACAAACCAAGGAAGTAGAAGCTGATGATGAAGTTGACGTCGATGTTTCAGCTTTGTTTGAGTGAAGAAAAATAAGTTGCTGAAGGGATTTGTTTTTTTAACTTTTCATTTTGTGATGGTACTGTACTGTGAAACCTTGAGTGATATGCTGAGTTTATGTCTAACAGGTATATGGAGGAATGTATTGTCTTGTGTTGATCATTAGTGATGTATATTATGTTTTATTTGCGATTTGATCATCTTATACCATTCATCCCTTTGGCCCTTTCTCTTTATTTGATTTTTTTGCAAAATTACATAACTTGAGTGAAGTCTTCTCATTCGACTTTTTTACACTTGAACCCTAAAATATCAAATCATGGACTAAAATGGAATGGATCATTCATAACGGAGCGAAAATTTTATATGTTTTTGATTTTGGTTTACAATGGATTATAGTGAAATTACTCATTAAATTATATGTAGTTTTTAATGTGAAGTTCCTAAAGATGTTTGACCTAATATTGTCGTTCACGATACAAGTTCATTATCACATGTGATACAACTGCTAACAATACAAAAAAAAAAAGAATTGTTGAGTACATAAATTGTTTTTTCTTTACTATTTTAAAAAGCATCATGAATACCAACCGTACAAACAATGTGTGAAACAAAAAAAAAAAGAAAATTTAGGCACAACAAATGAAACGACTATATGTCAAAAATATTCAACAAGTACAGCTCCCATGAGTCAGGTTTGCAAATTGAACAATAATGATCGGAGGCAGGATGTATTGCTGTGGCTTAAAATGGGTATCATTCAAAATTCTGCTATTTCACATCAAGAATAAGCATCAGTAAACTCTGATTTACGATGGCTCTTCTGTTGCAATGCATAAAATTGTTTATACCTCCACAAAAACATTCAATTTGACAGAAGAATATTTGCTGATGGGCATTACAAGCTCTGCTTTGCTTTCATCCAATCAACAAAGTTGTCCAGGATCAATGGCCAAGCAAGCTCTGAATCATAGTTGCTGAAGTCTGGAAAACTTATCTGATGATTAGAAAACAAGAAACCTTCATCATCATCACCCCGCAAAATGCACATAAAAGATGCAAATTGCATATTCACACTTTCATTACACCATCGTTATCTAAACTATACTAGAGGATGTTCCTCTAGGCATCCAAGCTCAACTTAACTCAACTCACTCCAATCAAAAAGTGAAGCTCAACTCACAAGGCTATTCTAGTTCACTGGCTGAACTTGCAAGTAAGTTCAACCTTCATAAGTCACAATTACGCCTACTTATTTACCCTGCATGTAATTGAGTACCTGTTGTCATCCCAGGACAGCCCGAGGCCAGGGGTTGTCAAAGAACGAAATCGAAACCCTAGCAACAAGGCAGGAAGGAGATGAACATTGAAATTCCTACCAATTCTTATAAATACCCCAATCTTTGGGGACTAAGGCTTAGGTATTATTGTTGCTACCAATTCATAAATAACACCAATGTTCGAACAATTGTGACAAATTGGTAACTTTAGCTTTAGTGCCAAGCATTGTTAAGTTATTTTACTCTTTTCATGAACTAAATTGAATTTAACACAACTAGCAAAAACAATGGCACTCAATTCAATCTTTAAGGACAAAGTGACGAATAAAAGGGCAACCCAATGCATAAAGCGCCCACACAGAGCAAGGGTCCAAGGAAGGGTCCCACCAAGGAGGTGTAATGTAGACAAAGTGATCAATAATTCTGAGCAGCATCGATGTTCTTTCCGAAGATATGAATATCCAAATAGGATGACACCACTCACTTCTCTCTCTCTCTCTCTCTGTATCCTCAAGAACATGATGAATTCCATACACTTCATCATATACCTTGGCTTCTTTAAAAATAAAGCTTCAATATAACATACAGTGATAGATGTCACAGGATCCAAATCCTAGTTCTTATCGAGTATCCAGAAGATGGAGTCATAATGGACTGATGGAAATATATCATCGAACAACACGTTTGAATTTCATACTAAGAAAGCCAGCACAAACATTAAAATTCATGCCAAGGAATCTATACAATATACTAAAACAAAACGCAGTTGACATAAGCAACTCAAAAAATTGATGAGTTGTCATCTTCTCATGAGATTTTTTCCCTCCATTAAGCAAAGATGATGTCTTTGAATAAGGATGATTATAGGAATCTTAAATGTTAAGGATGATTATAAGATAATTACTTTGACCATCATTAAAAACTTTAGTTGGGATTATAGCATATACTATTAAAATTTTAAAAACTATGTATTAAATAGTATAGTAAGTAATAAAGATGCATAAATTATTATCTTTGATATTATATTTACAAAGCACCATTGATCTATACTTCCTCTGTTCTGATTTACTTGCTACCATTGCATGGACACAAAGATTAAGAAGTTACTGTGCAATGATGAGCAGTAGGTGAAAAGTTGCTTTTTTGGAATTTTTTAATATTATTTGTTGAAAAATGAAAAAGAAAAATAGGAGTAATTAGATATAGAGTAGGATAAAAATAGGAGTAGGTATAACTTTAAATGATTGGTTTTTAACTAAAAATCATTCATTCATTTACAAATTAATTATATTATTTTTAAATATACTTAAAAAAAGTTACTAAAATGCTAGTTATATTATAGATATAATTTACAATGTCACAAAGTTTTATCATTATTATACGGATAACTATAAAAAAAGTTTGAATTCCATTTTTCATGAATGTAATAAAATGTGTATCAAAAAATAATTTAAACTAATGTGATATTTTGCCGGACTTATCCCATTTATTTGTTTTTTACATCAAAATGACAAAAATGTGCATTGCACAAGGATTATCTAGTGAGTTAACAAAGGAACTCAATCTACAACAAAATCCCTCTAGTTTATGAAAATGTTGAAGAAATATTGTACTCAATTATCAATAACACAATACCTCATTGCAGAATCGGTAAAATCCCATCCATTGATCCATGTTTATGACCTTGTAATCATTCTGCGCCTGTATCACAAACAATTAGGTATTTCCGTTAATGCCCCTTTCTCACATAAATATAATGTATCAAATCTAAAATACTAGAAAGCTACAATCAAAAGCGAGCATCAAGGCTTTAGGTATTCAGTTTTTTTTTTTCTATAAATAACTGTCATGACATGATTTCTGGATTGGATAAGCATGTAATGAAATCACTGATAAACTTTAGAAGTTCATTTGAACTTACTTTACGTCTTAAAATAGCTAAAATTGTTGGAAGAGCATTTAAAAAGATCTCAAACTCATACGCTTGGGGATTAGCATACCTTCAAGTATTCAACAAAGTAATCAACTTGGGCTCTGAATTGAGATCCTAGTACAAGATCCAACAATTGACAAATGCTTTCAATATCTATACTCTTCTGCTTTTCCTCTACCAAAGAAGAAAAAAACAACATAAACGAGAAGAACAGTAGATATTCAGCTTTCAGCATTCAAAATGCTGGCAAAGGACAGGAAAGTCAACATACCTGTCAAACAGTAACGGAATGCATACTGATAGAAGCCTACAAAATTTGATGTCCTTTTAACCTTTTAAAAAAAAATAGTGAGCATACTTTTTAGGAAATATCATTCCCCTACCCACCCACCCCGGCACCTTTCTTATGTAGAGCAAAGGGGTTGTGCCAGGAGAGACAAACATACCTCTTTCTCAAGCTCAGGGAGTGCCTTCTTTAATTTTGCAATTGTATCAACCCTCAAAGCCTTGAGGCCTCTCCGCCACTCCTCCTGTAGAAAATGAAACTTCCATTTGTCAGTAGCAATAGCATACAATGAATAAGACATACTACACGTGACAGGCAATGAGATGAGAACAAAAAGGGTGTCATTTTCAAACTGCATACCTTCAACAAATATAGAGTATGTCATAGAAATATCTAGGAAAGTGTAATGTACAGCATACAAATGCAAGACTATAGCACAAGAATACAAAAACAACACAGATTGCAGTTTCAAACTGAGCAAGACGGGTGAAGGAAAGCACATTCAGGAGACAATAACGTAAAAAGGGGATGAGAGACCCCTCCCTACCAAAGAAAACATAATTAAAGATGAGGAGAGAAGAGTTCAGAAAATGTACAAAGATTTAATTAAGTCTTTCCAACCAAGAACTGCAAACAAAATATCAAGTAGCTGGCTCATGGGTGACAACTGATAAAGACCCTAGGCTCTAAGCCATGAGAGGGTTTGACTAATGTAAATTAAATTAATAAAATTTCAGGGGATACCTAATATATGTCAGACCATCTTACTTACCAGAGTGAAGTAACCTTGTTTCTCAGCACTCATTTTCCTGACACAATAAACAACCAGATTAGTACACATGATAAGTTTAAAATAACAGAAGTGAGAAATAAATTTGCTGCAGTTGCAATTATTACCAAGCAAGCATTAATACTCTGACGTCAGTATGATCGACTTCCATGTCTAAACACAACGTCTCTATACCATCTGGACTGTCACAAATTAACAAATCATATATGTAAAGAACATTCTCATTCATTAATTTAAGAATGTTCACATGCAAAAGAAGATGAGAAATATGTAAGAAAAAAAAATCAATTTCTTAGCATAAGAATACTCACATGGAAAAGATGAGAAATTAACATGGGACAAAAAAATTAGACAAATAGTCAAATGTTTAAGTACTGCACTTAAATGGTATTAACCAGATTACCAGAAATAAAAATAAATAGCTCAAAATCCTTTGTGTGATAGCGCAGCAACATTGGTAGTTCCTTTCCATACATTCGGTGATAATTTTTGTAATACATCATTTCCACATTTTCATATGATAAATGAAAACTCATAAAAATCCTTTGGCTGAGAGAAAAACCACCAAAACGGAAAAATCTTCAAAGAAAATCCACATATGTCACTTTGAGGTTATTTGAAGCATTTTCAGACTAATGCAATAATATTAATAGAATCAATTTTTTTCAAAAATTATTTTAAAGTAATCATGAAACTTATGGTAAATGGACAATAAACCTTAGTTATATGAACCTTCCATTACATATAAATAAATAGGAAATTCAAGCCATCAATTACAAAAATTCATGTGGCATTATAACTTTTTTGGATTTAAATGTTAGATATATAAGCTACATGATGAAACACAAAGCCTAATCAAAAGAAAGGAAACAAGAAAGGATAGGCAATTACTTGAATTTCATATACCTGACAAATTCTTATTGTTTTAGCTACTATGATAGGATTGTGATTTGAGACATTTGCACGGCGAATTAATTAGATCATCCTCAATTTCATTGTAAACTAAATCTTATATCTTTGCTTTATTACTTCTAATCTAATTCAACTCTATTGAGATTTGACAACTTGTGTGACAATGTAAATTTGAGTTTGCCCCATTCGTATAAATCTCTTTCATGAAATTTCTCCTTGGTGGAGTACTGTTCAAGTTGAGTGAGAAGTAGGAATGACAAATTGAATTTGTTTAGCATGTTTAACACTGCAAGCATTCTTATAGATCAAACATTAATTTTTATTTCTTTTACCAAAGAATCATAGTCATAGACTCAGTGAGTCATAATCATAACTAACTTAGAGTCACCGTTAGAAATGGGATGAAATTACACAATTTTTTAAACACCCATCACCATTATCTTTTCGAAAACTTAGAGCCTAAAAGTATGTAATCAAATTAAACTATAATTGAAATTAAAATAAACTAATATTTATATATCCTTTTAAAGAATCTTGCATAATTGGGCAACTTGTACAAGCTCAAAGGTCAAAACCGCCTATAGTCAGTTGGTCACTGTGATAATTAAAGAGCAATGAAAACATGATAGCGCCATGATGATACAGATCCTCCGCACTTGTTTCATATCACAAATCACATCATCAAAACAAGTACACTCATAAGTGTAGCCGAAACTAAAAATCAATCACACCACAAGAGATAAACAAATTAGTAAACTTACTCAATCACACCGGACGATCTATTGGCATAAGTATAGAACAAGTGATCAATTCTTTCCAGCTCCTTTGAAATAGCTTTATTTGAAACTAAACAGAATCAACCAGTATTAAAAATTGCACAAAGAATGAAAATTATACTATAATTATAATTATCCAATGTAACATAGTGCAAACACTCTCGATTGCATTTCAGGAAGCATCCGAAAGAAATTCTTTCTTTTTCAAAAGTAAAAAAAGAACAAAATTTTGAAACCACTTATCTACTATAAATGATCAAACAGCTTTTAGTGAAACCCTCGACGAGAAATCAAATCAAATCACTCAAATATAAACAAAAAAAGATCAAAAACAAAATCTATGGACATAATTAAATTTAGCGAAACCCTAAATTAAGAATTCGGATCAAATTACAAATTAAATTAAAATCCAATACAAAATCGTATCAAAAGAAAAGAAATTATCAAAAAACAACAAGTAAAAGAACAAGTACCGGAGCGGAAGAGATCGCCAGAGGCGTTAGCAGCGGTAGAATTAGATTGCCCCGTTTTCTTCGATGAAGCGCGAGGCATCCTTCGAGGAGTAAGGGAGAAGAGAGAAGAGTACGATAAACACTTCCCCTTTCGGATTGAGAAGAAGGTGATAAAGCGGAGGACGGGAGGAGAAATAGAGACTCCACCAAGAGGTGTATCATCATTGAGGTATACTTTATTTATTTTGTATGTTCAATTTTTTGCCCAAAACTAAACCAACATTCCCACTACCCCACTTGTTTTTTTATTTTTTTATTTGAGAACATTTAATGAAAAATTGAAAATTTTCAAATGGCATACTTACAAAAATTTGACATAAATGCAATTATTAGTTGAATTTAGATTAAATAGCATAATCATCATCATCATTCTATCCGGTGTATCTCGCTCATACAAAACTCTGGACAGAGTTCAGGGAGGGAAGGACGACAACAACTCATACTCATGAAAGAGAGTGCGGCCAAAAAAAGTCTCCTGCTCGAAAAAGATTAAGCGTCTATTCTCTTCGTCTGATCTAATTGAATCTGATTTGAATTTACTAAGGTCTGATCTGATCTGACCGTCGTCGATCGATTCGATCGATCGATCCAATTCTTCGATCCGTCGATCCGATCGATCGATTTGGTTTCATAAAGTTATTATTATTATTATTATTATTATTATTATTATTGTAGGTGTTAACAATTATTATTTCTAATTAATTAATTAATTAATTAATAATAATAATAATAATAATAATAATAATAATAATAATAATAATAATAATAATAATAATAATAATAATAATAATAATAATAATAATAATAATAATAATAATAATAATAATAATAATAATAATAATAATAATAATAATAATAATAATAATAATAATCAGTAGTAGTAATAATAATAATTATTATTATTATAATGTCCGATCGATCGATCAGTCGATCTAATCGATCCGATCCGTGCGTCCGATCCGAATCTTTCGATGCGTTCGAATAGATCTGATCTGATCTAATCTGGTCTGATCTGATCTGATTCCAATAAGAATAAGAATAAGTAATAAGTCAAAAAAATAAGTTGAAGAGAACACCTTCTAAATATCATAATATCATAATATATATATATATATATATATATATATATATATAGGGAGGATCCAATAAGAAGGTGTGAAAATAGGAAGGATAGGAAGGAGTAACTACAGTTGATTGATTAAGATCTAACGTCGAAAACATTTGTCAAGCCTGATCCAGAAACATATTTATGAAGAAAGCATCACACATTAATTTAAAAGCATCACATTTCAAGTATCACATGTTTATACGAAAGTATCACATAATAATTAAGAAAGCATCACACCTTATCCTTCCGTTTTCAAACGCGTGCAAGATGGACCATTGATCTAAGATCTAATGGATGAAATTCCTTCCTATCCTTCCTATTTTCACACCCTTCTTATTTGATCCTAAACCTATATATATATATATATATATATATATATATATATATATATATATATATATATATATATATATATATATATATATATATATATATATATATATATATATATATATATACACGGGAGGGATCCAATGAGAAGGGTATTGAAAATGAGAAGGATAAGAAGGATTCTACACCCTTGATTTCACTTACATAAAAAAATATATGGTCACGATTGAGCCAAAAACACATAATGGTAAAAGTAACTATGTTGCACAGAAAGGTAACTATGACATCAATTTAAAAATGTTCTTTTTTTATAACATAGTATCCTTTTTTTGATACATAGTAACCAAACAAAATCAAACAAAAATCCTTCTCATTTGATCCTACATCTTTATATATATATATATATATATATATATATATATTAAGAGTTAGGGTTTATATTTTGGGGGCAAATGTCGAAACTGATGGCTTTTGATATGGTGAGTCGCATAAATAGGCATACAACAGCCTTAAAGCTTTGAAATTAACCTTTTCTTAAGATTTACTAAATGTTTTATGTGCGAAAAGGTCACAGTGGAACAATTTGGTAAACCTCAGGGTTACCGCGTGGATTTTTTTAGAAGTTTTGGTTACTACGTGGAAATCCCAAAACCTCAGGGTTACCACATGAAATTTTTCAATAAAAGAGACTAATACACTAAAATAGAAATGATGCAAATTATTTGAGACAAAAATAAGTATGATGATTGATTGATGGTAATCATAGAACCACCGCAAGTCTTAAACGAAATCATTTTATCGTGAGACGAACCATATAATTAATCTATTTCTTTAAATGATTACTTTAAAATTGTGAGTGATTATTTTAGAGAAGATCTTAGTAAATAACAGTTATTTGTGAAATTAACAAATCACGTTTATGTGGTAAAATTTGATAGGATAAGAGTTTTTTTATTTTATTTTATCTTTAAAATTTTTTTTATTACTATTTTTTTTGTCTTTTTATGATGATTTACAAATCACGGTTATTGATTCGTAATTTTTAGATTATTTTATGTTATGAGCAATCACTTTAAAACTAAAAATTGATTATTTTAAAATTTTAAGTGATCAATTTAAGGTTATAACTAATCACACAATAAGTGCACATTAGACTACCTCAACAAAAATGGTCTCACCATAAGATTGTCTCATTTTTAGTTGAGCTATTTATCACATATATTAACACAAAATCTTGTGAAAGACGGTCTCTTTGAAAGGCCATATCTATTTGGGCTAGCCTATTATATGTATTTTTAAAAATATTATAAGTAGCTCAACAAAATAAGTAACTTACGAAAATTTGAAATGAATAAGACAATTTATCAAAAAAAGCATAGAATAAGATCAATTTCAACTTATTTCCAAAAGTAAGCGCCTAAAACCCCAGAGCACGGGTTCGGTGCTATTCCCACTTAGTAACTGCGAATAGAAGCAAACTGGTCAAACAGGGTCAACATGTTTTTCGCACTTAGTAAGTGCGAACAACTCTTTGATTTTTTTTTGACTTTGGTGAAAATGGAGAAGAAGGAAGCAGCAGCAAGGGCAAAAAAAAGCCAACATTAACTATTCACAGTTATTAAGTGCGAACAACTTCTTTGGCTTTTTAACAAAAACAATCTTGTTCGCAGTTAATAAGTGCAAACAAACCCGTTGCTCATGTTTGGGAATTAAACGCTTATATTTGGAATAAAGTTGATTTTGATCTTATTTGATGCTTTTTTTTTCTAAATAATCTTACTTATTTAACATTTTTGTAAATAAACATTAAAAATACGGTAAATAAATATTAAAGATAATATAAATAGACATTAAAATAAGCTTAAATGATGAATAGTGCTAGAAACAAAAGAGGCAGCAAGTATGAAAATCGTCACGGTCTAACTGGAGAATTTGTGCACTATATATCTTACATGAATTGTTCAATCCCTCTATTTTGCGCCTGGTACATCAATTCAAACTCCCTGGTTTCTCCTAGACTAAAAGTCTCTTGCAAATAAACCCTCTTCCCTTAAGATTGTCGACCTTACAAAGTTACAATGTCGGCATTTGGATCAGGAACTGCTTCTACAACCAGTCATAACCCTAACAAATCAGTCGAGGTATTTCCTTTTCTTTTTTCTATCATATAAGCGAATATTTTGTACGCCGGATCTGTTTATTGTCTTCCTGTTTTGAATTTTTTAGTTTGTATTTTGAGCTTATTTTGCAATTTGTGGATGATATATTTGTGTTTATAATGTATTACTGATTCTTGCTTGTATAGTGTTTTTGGCTGCAGTCTTGTTCTTGTTTTTTTTTTTTTTTTATTATTATTATTTTTAAAATCTTTAGGGTTTCTATTGTCGTTACCAGAATTGACGTGCTTTCGTTCATCTGTGAAAGTCCCCCTTTTTTTTGATAATTTGTGTAGACATATGGAAATTTTACCTTTGAAGTGCAATTTTTTGAAAATGAATATTGTCGAATTGGCTTGAGAGGCTTATTGGTGCCAATTAGTAGTTTGACGGACCATCACAATATGCTGTTTTAGGAGTATTTGCTAATTTACCAATACAAATCCAAACCCTTAGCCTGTCTGGTAAGTGGTAAGTTTGCTAATTTACCAATAACACTAGACAAAACGGTTGTCCGCCTTTCACTTGTCCATAAAAGCACAAAAGTTCTATATTTCAACCCTCTGTTCTAAGAGGGTTGGGAATTGCATCATTGATACCATACAATGTGATTATTAGCCAACGAAAATTTAGTGATAATGAACATTAAATTAGTATCATGTGCACTTTTTGTTTATTTGAAACACATATAATGTTTGCAATGAAGGGTCAATCAAAACAACCTCTTTGTTATTACAAGAGTAAGGTTGTGTACATCCACTCCTCAAACTCTTTCGCGAGAGCTAATTGGCATTGGGGTAATGACATGTTGTAGTGGTATGTTGTACTCTTATTCTTTTTTAGTTTCTACAATTGAACGTTGAACATTTTATGTTGTATAATTTTTTATCAAATATTGTACCATAACCTCTTGTTGGTAACATTTAAAGTTTATTTTATGTAGGTGGTCAGTCCTCCGGGGGATTCCGTTTCAAGTCTTTGTTTTAGCCCTAAAGCCAATTTTCTTGTTGCTACATCTTGGGATAACCAGGTTTGTTTCTTAGAATCTACTTTGAATGTTGATTTTTTTTCCTTGTTCATGTCTCCACATGACATGCATATATTAGGCATAATTCAATTAATTTATCTTTCTTATAAGAGAAACATCCCTATATGAAATATATGATCTATGTTATGTGATTTGATCTCTCATCTTTCTCCTTCCCCGCAATCTTTTAATTTTTAATATTCTTCTGAGTTATTTATTCTTACTTTCTTTCATGCTTGCTCTTAGTAACATGTGTATTCGACTATCGTATGCAATAGATTAAGTAGTGAGGCCTTTTGTGTATGCAACCTTATATTTATTTTACTTCTTTATATTTATTATTTTCTTGCATTTGATGTGTATAATATTGAACCTTGTGGCAGGTAAGATGTTGGGAAATAACAAAGAATGGTATCACTACTAGTAGTGTTCCCAAAGCGTCAATTTCACACGATCAGCCGGTATGTACATTCTTACTCTTCAATGAGCTAGATTTATTTTTTTATTCTCTAACTGATCGCTATATCTTTCTTTACTATTCATCTTTTGCTGAAGGCCTTATGTTCAACTTGGAAAGATGATGGAACCACAGTCTTTTCTGGAGGATGTGATAAACAAGTCAAAATGTGGCCGTTGTTGTCTGGTGGCCAACCAGTGACTGTAGCTATGCATGACGCACCTATAAAGGAAGTTGCGTGGATTCCTGAGATGAATCTTTTGGTTACAGGAAGCTGGGACAAGACTTTGAAGTAAATCTCTTATCTATTACTACGCTTATTTCTTTTATAGGACTTATTTTGGTGTTGTGTAAAATGGTTTGTTTTGTAACACTATGGAAAAACTGAGATTAGACGCGGACATATCCTTTGGATAAAATCCAATTGTTGCAATTTGAGTTTTGATTCTTTTAGAAATTATGAATTATATGACTTGCATTCAAAATTTGTTTTTGGCTTGGTAATATGCTATCAAGGTGGCCACTCCCACCTCCTCTTAACTTGCTGGCAATAGGTGCGAACCCAAAAGTGCAAATATTCATACTAACATACACCAATGTTTTTGTAAGTCTTTGTTCCACGATACATATGCTTTAACAAAATTTTAGTTCCAATTTCTTTGCTAACTATTGTAGTTTCAAATGCTCACTAAATTATGTGCCTTCTTATTTACTTGAAGTTGCACATGATGTTTGCTACCAAAGGTCAATAGAAAACAACCTCTTTGTTGGTGTAGTCCCTAAAACCCTAACAAGGGTGAAATTGCGTACATCCAAATCCGACTCCTCTAAATTCTACCTTAGGTGGGAACCACTTAATGCCATCAGAGTAATGGAATGTTGTTGTAACTAGATTAATAGAAAGTCTCAGGCATGACTTTTGCTTTTTCACCCAAATGTATAGATCATAAATTCATTTACAATTTACAAGGTGTAATATGGGGCTTAAATCATACTCTGGAAAAAAAAATAATGTTCTATGCGCTTGTATTCTACTTCTTATGAGATGTTGGAATGCCGCATGGACTGTAATACTTTAAGTTGGGATGCTAGTTTTGAGTGATGATGGTCAATGGGGCACAACTGCTTATTTTAGGTTTTACCTGCTTGACTCTGCCTTGAGATTTTCAATTGTCCCATCTTCAGTTGAGGAGTAGGAATGTTTTGCTTTTTAGAAGGTTCCTGCATTATTGTGGTGTTTCTCTGTTGGCTTGGAGTGACTGACCTTGTGATGGCAGACAATACATACAAGGGGAGTCATTTCTAGAATGAAATTTGGAGATTGGCTACCTTCTCGAAGTGGAAAAGCTTTCTTTAGAAGATTATGTATGAGAAGTTCTTTAAAGGGAAAACAAAGGATTGATGAATGATGCTACTTGATCATTGTGTGATTCTTGTGAAGAGTTGTGTATGTATTATTAGTTGATGAAGAGTGGGTGGATGCTAGTGAACATTTTATATCTATGCTAAAGCAATTGTGAAATCATTGAAATGAAGGTTTCTGCCATTGGCAAATTGAATGTATAAAAATATAAATTTGGACAGCCACTAAGTAAATGTGGGTCATCTTATTAGTGATAGCTCTCTGAGCATGACTTAGAAATGGAGATGGTCACTCAAGTGGTAACGCCAATAATCTTATTGTTGGTGGATGGAGCATGGAAGAAATGTAGCCATCAAACTTCATTTGTTGAATTCATTTGGATCCATTTGTGCCTAAAATCCTAGGCAAGTCCCATGTCTCTTCAAGCCATGCAAATCATGGATATGATTGCAATTGCGGTAATGATCATGATGTCAATGAAGCAATATATCACGGGCTTGGGCCATCGTAGTGTGATTTAGCAAATTGAAAATGATCCATTTTTATGTATCCTATGTTTTTTTTGATTTTTTTAAAATTGATGCTTACAATATTCTATTTAGAATATTCTTCTAATGATGTATTTAATGGACAATGTGTTCAAATAACTGCTGTAGTGGATGTCATGTCACAACATGTACATGTAACATCCAGGATTTTTTGTATTATGGTACATATAGTGGTCATTAAGCTCCTGCCCTCAAGGAAGCAATTGAGTTTGCTGCATCGTAGAGATGGGGTATGACTCTAATCTCTTCGGATTCGTTGGAGTTTGTGAATGAACTGAAATACTGAGAGAACATTTGAATGGAAGTGTAGCCAATCATTAGACATATAATCAACATTGCCCGGATTTTAATAAGGTTAATGACTAGAATGTTTATGGCTTCTTATCTCACTAGCCATGCTCTAGCCAATAGCCTAGAAGATCGAGCCGATTTAGCTAATTGTATTTCTTTTCCTGCTTTGTCTGGTGCCTGAAAAAACAAGAATGAAAAATATTGGGTGCTTGTTTCAATTACTCACCTTGATATATTTTCAAAACTTGATTTCAATGTCTACAGATTGCTGTTTTATGCTACTACTTAATAAATTACAGCATTGTTTCCTATTTGGATGTGTTGGCAGGTATTGGGATACTAGACAGTCAAACCCAGTACACACGCAACAACTCCCAGATCGTTGCTATGCTCTTGCTGTGTTGCATCCACTACTGGTTGTGGGAACGGCAGACAGAAACCTAGTTGTTTTCAATTTGCAGAATCCACAGGTTTTTTTCTTAATTTTTAGTGCATCTCACTTTAATGGCGTATTTTCTAATAATTCTAGAGTTGTTCTTTGATAAATTTTTACTGCTCTTCATTACATTCACTTTAATGTTTTACATTTCATGCCTAATCATATCCTATCTGCAGACAGAGTTCAAGAGGATCACTTCACCCCTAAAATATCAGACAAGATGTGTTGCTACCTTTCCTGATAAACAAGGCTTCTTGGTATGTATTCTGTTTGTTAATTTTAAGTGATAAATTATTTTTTTGTTCAAGTCTCAAGGTGAGGAAACATAAATTGTTTCATCTGTGAAGTTGCAATTTGAAGTTCTTGCATCAATTAGAGGTGCTTTTTAGATCTGATTTTTTTTCTTGTCAATTCAATATCAAGTTGTCTGGTGTACTCACTCTCATCGTCTTTCATCCTTTTGCGTTTACATTGTGTGACATCGCTTTTCCTTTTTCTATGCTTATTCTAATGTAGCTAGAAGTATTCCCAATAAGTGCAATTTATCTTTGCATTGTACTCTGAAAACTTTCTTTTTGGTTTTACTTGCATTGACTACCTGCCATTTAAGACTGGCCATTGCTAAATACTGATTCTGTTCTCCAAGTTGCGAATGTACTTTTCATGGTTCTTATAGTGAATGCTCACTGATGGGGTGCTAACCATGAGGCTGATCTTTTACTGTTGCAATTTTGTACTTTATATTTCATTTAGAGTCCTTGTGATTTTTTCCAAGAAAGAATTCGCCTGCAGTTCTAAGATCTCATATTGAATGTTAAAATGTTTTTGTTAAACCGAAATATTAGCTTTTCAGTTGTCTCAACTTTATGTATT
The DNA here is from genome assembly GCA_019425755.1 of Amaranthus cruentus. Classification (NCBI taxonomy): domain Eukaryota; kingdom Viridiplantae; phylum Streptophyta; class Magnoliopsida; order Caryophyllales; family Amaranthaceae; genus Amaranthus; species Amaranthus cruentus. The sequence continues at coordinate 6,924,924 of CM033450.1, forward strand.
TCAGAAGATTTACTGAGAATGGATGTAATACTTGTTCTAAAACATGACGTGTTTTCTTCTCAGGTTGGCTCAATTGAAGGAAGGGTTGGTGTACACCATCTTGATGATGCCCAACAGAGCAAGAACTTTACTTTCAAATGCCACAGGGATGGAAATGACATATACTCCGTCAATTCTTTAAACTTCCACCCTGTAAGTGTTTACTTGATATTATTTGTTTGCTAATCTACTTTCAGTACAATTGTTGTACTCTATCTTCTCGAGTGATGACTAATATAATTAAGGCCAGTTAGTACTCTTTGTACTTGAGGGAAATTCTTCATTATTTTTTTATGTGTTAGTTGTTCTGGATTTTTCTACTGTAGTCCAAGTTCTTGTTTGCAACTGTATGTGATGTGGGCTCAAATCAGTTGATACGGGACATTTTAATCATCTACGGCCGGATCTCAACATTGCACAATCTCATTTTAAGTTGATTTGATTCATTTTGCCATTTTTATCCATTTGCACAATAGTTTTTTAAGTAGTTGAGGACTGGGGGAATCTCTTGTGTTTATGTTGTAGGTGATACCATTCATCAGATACATTTGGGGAATCTTGTGAGCCTTAAACAAATGTGAACCACAAATTGTGTTCTAAATTGGGAAATGGTACACTTGTTTTGAGATTGCCCAAAATAGAATTGTGATACACTAATACTTGCTCTGAAACTGAGGGATTATGATCTACAACTATTTGTTTCTTGGCTTATTGTTTTGTCTGTTAAGGTTTTTGTTTTTGTATCCGCTTGTGTGACAATTGTCAGCCATAACACTGTGCTTCCAGGATCTTTTTACAACTGCCTTCTTAGTTCTTGCTATACTTCGTACTACTCATTTTGGGTAGGCTAAAGTGCACCCCTACAATTGATGTTTCTAATATCTTCTTCCAACTATTATCTCGGAAGGTGACATATTTTAAAAATGAACACAAATACCTTAGGTGCATGGTGCAAGTTGCTATTTGCAATTTTCTCTTCTATGTGTGATTCCACTTTCATCTTTATTTATGTGGATGTCCTTTTTTTTGTTGTGCTGACCTTGAACCATTGCATGGCTTTGTTGTGTTGCAGGTGCATCATACATTTGCGACAGCTGGATCTGATGGTGCTTTTAACTTTTGGGATAAGGATAGTAAACAACGACTCAAGGTGTGTAACTTGGTTATGCTGTGTTTTGTGAACAGTAGCTTATATTTAGTTGTTACCTTTGTTGGCTACTTTAGTGCGTGCTACTTAGGATCAAGCTTTTGATTTTGTACAAACACATCATTTTGTTGTGTTACCTTGCATTGTTTGTCTTCCCATAATTGAATAAAAGAAAATATTATTTCCTCTCTCCTCTTCTTCTTCTTCATTATGTTCTCTTTTTTCCTCCTCTTTTTCCGTTCTTTTCTCTTCTCTTTGTCATAATTTGATGGACTCGTGAGCTTTTTTGATAGTAGTTGAAGCAATTTTGTATGTCTTCTTTGTTATTTTTAATTGATACCAGAGTACTCTGGTCATTGGACATCTTGTATGTTCTCCAAATCTTGTTGAATAAATCAATTAGCTAAGCTACTTCAATTGGCTTTAGGCATCTCTATAGCTTAGTATATACATCTTTTTGGATGTTAAGGAACCCGTTAGCTCTTCTATGTTGAATCATGAATTCCCTTTTGAAGGGTTGTCACCTTAGCTCTCTCCAACTTTATCTTATGGAAAGCTTCTTAGTACATTCTTGAAATATTCCTTTCAAGAGAAAATAGCTCATTTGCAATGTTGGTCAAACATGCAAACATCTCTTAGATTGATTTTTAGGACATCTAAAATATAAAGCGTCCTCAAAATTTTGAGGACAGAGGGGTATGTTCTTGCTCGGTTTGAATGTTGTTAACATGCCTTATACAAAAGAACAGAGAGATTATGCACATACAATGCCATGATTGGTTCTGATATTCATTGCTTATCCTTTTCTTGTCAGGCTATGGCGAGGTGCAATCAGCCGATACCTTGCAGTGCTTTCAATAACGATGGCTCAATCTACGCTTATTCGGTTTGTTTCTGTCTTGTTTTCTATGTGAAAGTGCATTTTCACTTTTGGTGCCCATTTCCATTATACTCAATGCAGTTGAACTCAACTTGTCTCTTCTTGTATATCAAAATTATGATATGTAACTTTACTGTTACACTTTCACTATTATTGCTATTTAAACATTTTTCAGTACTACCCTTTGTCCCTCTTATATTGTGCCTGTTGCAATATAAGTGAATTAGTAGAAAGGGTAATTGAGTTGGAGAATAAAACAAAAATTGAATGAGATAAAGAGAGAATAAGTTTGTGTATAAGATTAGAAAATGATAACATTGCCAAAAAAAAGGGAAGGGTGCAAAATTAATAGGACGAACTAAAATGAAAAGTGATTGCAAATCGAAAGGGACAGAGAGAGTATAGAACAAGGCCCAAGTGTATATGGTACAATCATACAAGACTGTCCTTTCCCATGAATAAATTAAATGGTTCTTTATGTCCAACAAAAAAAATAAACTTTTGTTTCTTGCTCTACCTAAGGGCTAAGGTGCTTTATGGGCAATGTGCTAATGTTTTCTCCAACGAAATTTTCTAAGTGCTATCTATATGTGCTTTAGCAGTGTTACCCTACCCAAGTTTTTACTCGCTGTGTTCCATTGTGATTGCAACATTTTATTTCAAAAGCTCTCATATAAAAGATGCATAATGTGGCAATCTTAATGGAGCATAAGGGTATGTTAGAACTTAAAAATTATAGATGTGATTGTTTTGGCTTATTTTCAAGATTTTCCTTCATTTTTGAAAATGGTCATCGTTAGTTTGTCTTTACTCTTTAGTGCCTTTCATTTGTCATTAAATGTAGAAATATGAAACAATGTTGTGGATTCATATATTGGTTTCTGATAATTATCGTGGGAGAGTTGTTCATTTATTATTATTGACCAATTATCTAGTTTATTCATAACATTAACCCAAATAGCATTTTTGGAGGGATTTCTTTTGCGTAATTGGGCTTATTACCGTGTTCTCGTACTTTAGTGGTTGCCATAACTGACTAGATAATGGTTAAGGAGGACCTAGTACAGTGTAGGAGACATAGAAATGTTTCTTTATCACAATACCAACGCATGTGTACTCCGTCCGTCTCCTTGATTTTGCTCCATATACTATTTTGGTCCGTTCCATACTAAACCCATTTGTTTATGATCCCATCTGTAATACCATACTAAAACTTACAATTTATTTCGCTCTCCTATATCAAACTTTATAATTACTCTACTAAAGGACATGGTCACATCTACAATACCCCACTAAAATACTCATTTTCGTTCTTCTGGGCTGTTGACTTGTACTAACCTCTTGAAGAATTGGTAGTTTTGCAAGCAGAGGTGACCTTTTTTACTGCTGGGGTTATCAAGGTAATCCAGAGCCAAGAGTTCACCAAAATCTTCATTGATTATTAGTACATTAAACTTGAAAAAAGCTTAGATTTCATTTTTCCCCTGAACCTTTTCCCCCAAAATCCCCGCTTCATCCCGAGCCATTGAGTAATATAATGTTGTATTTGTTGCGTATTGAACATTTCTTACATCTTGGGAACCTTATGTGATGTATATTGCAAGCTACTGCACCTGAAGCCTCATTTCTTCTGATTACAGGTGAGTTACGACTGGAGTAAAGGTGCGGAGAACCATAATCCATCAACTGCCAAACCTTCTATTCTACTGCATTTAACCCAGGTAAATTTATTTGTAAATGTGAGTGTTTTTGCTGCAATTTGAACATCATTGTCTAAAATCATGTTTCTCTTTGTTAAGGATTCCGAGGTTAAAGCTAAGCCGCGAACGAACAGTGGTAGGAGATGAAGAATAGATATAAACACTCGTTCTTTACGACATTGATTGTGTATTAGACATTCATGTTTCTATGGAAACTGATTTTGGTTATTTCCATTCCTTTTTATCGCTTTACACATTATTGAAATTTCAATAGTAAAATCAGTTGATGGAGGCTTTTGTCTACATTCCTTTTATGTCTTTTTCTGCATTTTGGTTTCGATGCTAAAATGCTTCGAGTTAGTTGACAATTACTCTCATCAGTAGTGATGTAGTGATGATTCGATTCAGTAATAAGAGATTTTTCAAAATGTCTAAGAATGCCTTTTTTTTTTGAAGGAATGTCTAAGAAATAACGTCATTTTTAGTATCTTTACTAATTGTATGATATGATATAGTAGTGATTGTTAATAAATTCAGATTAGACGAAAAAAACATGCCCTTATTAAAAAATATATGGGCGTACTTGTTTTACCCTATTTGAAGTTGGTGTTATAACTTCTTAAAATTGGTATTTTAATCTATTCAAGTTGATATTTTAACCTACTCCCTCCGTTCTTTTCAAACGTCTCATTTGTTGTTTGCATGTTTACCAATGCACTAACTCAATCTTTTATATCTGAGTGTGCATAATTAGAAATTATATAAAAATAAATATTATTACACATTACGTTGAGATGAATTATACTCTAGAGCAAGTGGGACGTTTGGAAAGAAACGAATGGAGTATTAAAGGTTATATTTAGAGTTGGTGTTTTTTTACTTGTTAAGTTATTGTTTTCACCCATTAATTGTTCACCTATTAAAGTTGATATTTTAACCTATTAAAGTTGGTGTTTTAACCTATTGTAGTTGTTTAAAACAACTAGAAAATACCAAGTTTAACAAGTTAACAAATCAACTTTAGTAGGTTAAAAAATCAACTTTAGTATGTTAAAATATCAACTTCAACAGGTTAAAACATCAATTTAAATAAGTCAAAATAACAATTTAAGGAGCATAAAACACCAACATAGAAAGGTTAAAATACCAACTTTAATAGGTTAAAATACAATTTCAATTTGTTAACAACTTAACAGGTCAAAACTCCATTTTAATTAGGTTAAAATACCAAATTTAAATTATCAACTTCAATAGGTTAAAATATCAACTTCAATATGTTAAAATACCAACTTTAATAGATTCATAACTAAATAGATTTAAACACCAACTCCAAATAAATTAACATAGTAACGTTAATAGGTTAAGACACCAACTTGAATAGGTTAAATATCAACTTCAATATATTAAAACGCCAACTCCAAATACATTAACATAGTTAATGAGTAGAGTTGTGCAAGCAGCCGGGGGCCTGTTGGAGGCCGTTATCCAACCCTTAATTTTAAAGCACTGATACAATTTCATAGCTTGTTAACCGGTTACCATTTTCTTAAAATGGGAGGATACGTGAAGGGTCGTGTAAGGACAAAGGTGGTCAAGTGATTAATAAATATAATTGGGTCCTAGTACTTCTCTACTAAAACCAATCTATCCGGTTCTAAGTCATCTTGGACTTTAAATTTAAAATGGGCCTAAATTTAAGAGTTTTAAATATTAATCAATTGTTGGGAGTTTTATATTTAAACCTTGCATAGTTGGAGTTTTTAATGTAATTTTTCCTTTAATTTATCTAGTACAAATATTAATGGTGAATAAACAATAAGAAATAGGGAGATATATAATCTAAGATTGTGAAAATAATAATATTCAATAATACATATACTTATATTTATTTGTCAAATAAAATAAACTTTTTTCCCTAGTTATAAACTTATAATTATTTGTTGGCACATGTAATAATTTCACAATAATTATATTATATGGTTATAATGATTATTAAAAGGTTAAAGAAACATAAACTAATTAATACTCCTAATTATTTTCACGTCTTCCATAAAATTAGTTAATAAAATGTGTAATCCCAAATTAGTAGCCAAGTGAAATAAAAATGTAGAGCCTATTTCTATAACTAATAATTAAGATCCTAACATTACTCACACACTTACACTGATAATTTGTTATTAATTTGAGATTATTACTCCTAACCTCATATTATTAAATAAAAATAGAATTTTTATTCTTATATTAAACCACTTTGATTAAATCTTAAAGCAAATCACTTTTACAATTTTACTCCAAATTAATTTCTCTTAAAATAAAAATTATAATGGAGAACTCGGAATTTCTTGAAGGTCTCCTAAATGAAAATGTCGATCTTGTAAGATCAATCAAATCCATTCTTACTACTTTTATTTTGTTTTGTTTTGCATATTTTATTTTATATACTTTCTCCATTCTTGAAATAGTTAGATTACGGTTATGTTATATATATTGCGTGTAATATGTTAGAAAAAAATATAGTCATGTGGAATCTTGTTTAAATTGTATAATTGCATTCTTTTATAATGTTAATTTTTTATAATTTTTAATTATGTTATGTGAATGATAAAAAAAACTCATTAATTTGTGTAAAAAGTCAAATATAACAAGTATAATAAACAAAGGAAATCATAGTTTTGAGACTATTATTACTTGCTATATTTTTTTTAAATGTAATTTAATGTATATTATACTTTTCACTAAATGAAAAATTATAAAAGTTACATATCAAAATAAAACAAGATCTCATATGCTATATTATTTCTTATATATATGAGTCGAAATCATTAAAAGATACTCCCTTCGATCTTATTTGTTTTTTCACTTTGGGTTTTTCGCAAATATTAAGGTAGATAAAATCTTTGGATTGTAGTGAGTATTATTTTAATTAAATAATAGTGTGAAGTAATGATTGTATTGGAAGGATGAGAGAGAAAATAATTAAATAGTAGTGTGAAGTAAGGAAAATGGGGTTTTAAGGGGTAGAAGTGAGATGAAAACTTTCCAAAAATAGAAAGTATTTTAAAGTGGAAGAACTTTTAAAACTACCCGTTATAATAGGGTGAAAGAACTTAAAAGAACAGAAGGAATAAATAGTATTTCTATTGAAATGTAGCTAGTACTGTGGAACGGAGAAGTACACGAGAAACAAATAAAATTTGAATATGCGCTAGTTTTTTTTTGAAGAATTATGAATATAATGGGATTTTTTTGAGTATTTTATTTTTTTAAGGAGAATCATTAAATCTGGACTAAATGTATGTTGTTTACAAAATGTGTATTAAGGTAATGTAGCCTTTTTTAGATGATTATCGAGTAGGCTAAATGAGGGAAGTATTTGGTGAAAATCGAATTTAAGACCAATTCTAAAAATTGGTACTTGTGCACCAAATAAGACCTTGTGCACCAAATAAGACAAGATTTGATCTTTTTTATAATAGCTTAGTCTTTTTAAGATGATTACCGAGTAGGCTTAAGGAAAGGGAGGACTAACAAACTAGTTGAGAATCGAATCCTTGACTTGAGGTGTTCATTTGAGTCATCGAATTAGGTTGATTTGATGTTAATTATTTCGGGTCGGTTTGAAATTGGGTTTTGCGTTCATAATTTTTAAGCTGGTTGGGAATTGAACCCTTGACTAGCCATCGGGTTTGGTTGATTTGATGTTAATTGTTTCGGGTCGGTTTGAAATCAGATTTTGCGTTCTTATTGTTTTTTACATAATTGTAAATTATTTTTGAGATGTAAACATGACATGATGCATACAATAGGAGAGCATTCCCATGGATGAAGTGTTCAACCAGCTTAATTGTTCAAAAGAAGGACTATCATCAGAAGAGGGAGCTCAAAGGCTTAAAATGTTTGGCCCTAACAAGCTAGAGGAGAAGAAGGTCTAGCCTCAAATAAAAAAGAATTTATTTATGTTAATTAGTCTTTCCGTTCTTTTGAATTTGCTACATAACATCTAAAAAGCTCTCAATTCGAGTTTGCTTGACAACATCTGAAAAGCTTTTCAATACGATTTGCTTTATGTAGCAAATTCAAAATGACGCAGAAATAATATGCAAGATTTTATCTTTATTTATTTGATAATAATTTTCTTATGCATGAAAATCAAACATTTTTAACAGGAAAGTAAGTTCCTCAAGTTCTTAGGGTTCATGTGGAATCCTCTATCTTGGGTTATGGAGATTGCTGCCATCATGGCTATTGCTTTGGCTAATGGGGGAGTAAGGACAAAGGACTTATACTTCATTTAAGCATACGAGGCGTTTGGTATCGAGACTAAAAAGAAATGGAACGGAAAGGGTTAAGTAAAACAGTAACTAATGTTCCACCTTTAACACATTCCGTTACCCAAGTCCAAAAAATCTATACCAAACAGACCCTTAATAGTGTGTGTAAACTAAAAATATACATGTATTTGTGTAATTGTGTATCAGGGAAGACCTCCGGACTGGCAAGATTTTATAGGTATCATCACTTTGCTTGTCATTAACTCTACCATTAGTTATATAGAAGAAAACAATGCTGGAAATGCTGCAGCAGCGCTTATGGCCGGTCTAGCTCCTAAGACTAAGGTAATTAAATATGCCCGAGTCTGCCTAGGCCATGACCCGGGTTGTTTGTTTTTTGATTTATATTGATCTTTGCAACATAACATTGATGGATTGTACAAAAGTTGGCACACACGAGTAATGTAGATGTGAGTGTTCGACTTATCATGGTATGGTATCCTTGATTTCGTACTAACTATCGTGATCATGATTAACTAGGTGCTTAGAGATGGACGATGGAGCGAACAAGAGGCTGAAATTCTGGTACCCGGAGATATCATAAGCATCAAGCTAGGAGATATAGTTCCTGCTGATGCTCGTCTATTAGAAGGCGACCCTTTAAAGATCGATCAGTCTGCTCTTACGGGTGAATCCTTACCAGTAAATAAGAGCCCGGGTGATGAAGTTTTCTCGGGATCTACTTGTAAGCAAGGTGAGATCGAGGCAATTGTTATCGCCACTGGTGTTCACACGTTCTTTGGAAAAGCTGCTCACCTTGTCGACAGCACCAACCAAGTCGGGCATTTTCAGAAGGTACACTATCCCATCCGAGCTACATAATTACTCCGAATTCTAAATGATTTTATTTATGGATATTGTCTTAATTCGAGAATATATTCAGGTGTTGACAGCGATTGGAAACTTCTGCATAATATCGATTGCAGTAGGAATGTTAATTGAGCTTATAGTGATGTACCCGATTCAGCAAAGGAGGTATAGAGATGGAATCGACAATCTGTTAGTGTTGCTTATTGGGGGAATTCCGATTGCTATGCCAACAGTTTTGTCGGTGACTATGGCAATCGGGTCTCATCGTTTGTCTAAGCAGGGTGCCATCACTAAGAGAATGACCGCCATTGAGGAAATGGCGGGTATGGATGTTCTTTGTAGTGATAAGACAGGAACGCTTACGCTCAACAAACTGACAGTCGACAAGAGCATGGTCGAGGTTTGTAACATTTGGTCTGAACTATTGGAACAATTAGAAAGTCGGTTTTACAAACACGTCGACTTGTTTTATGCAGATTTTTACGACTGATGTAGATAAGGATACTGCAATCCTATTGGCAGCAAGGGCTTCCCGGGTTGAAAACCAGGATGCTATAGATACTTGCATTGTAGGGATGTTGGCTGACCCTAAGGAAGCAAGAGCGGAGATCAAGGAAGTGCACTTTCTTCCATTTAATCCGGTTGAAAAGCGTACAGCCATAACTTACATCGATTCCGAGGAAAACTGGCATAGGGTTAGCAAGGGTGCTCCCGAGCAGGTAGGTATTTCAATTAGTTGATATCTATGTTACTTGGGCCTGGATACTGATGTCGGATACTGATACGTGTCCAAGTGTTAGATACGTCTAAATATTAAATTTTACGTCTACAATGAGTTGTCTAAGTGCCATACCAATGAAGAGTCCGAGTAACATAGGTTGATATTATCAAAAGAATTCTCCGATTCTAAGAAATTTTTTGCATAATGAAATGAATGATTGCAGATAATCGAGCTCTGCAACCTTAGTCCTGATGTAAGGAACAAAGCGCATGCGATCATTGATAAGTTTGCTGATAGAGGTCTTCGGTCCCTTGGCGTTGCTAGACAGGTATGTAAACTATACAACAATGTTTTATGTGATTCAATAAGATGTGAGGTAAACTCTAATACTCCCTTTTTCATTTTAGGAAATCCCCGAGAAGAGTAAGGATAGCGCGGGGGGACCATGGGTGTTCGTTGCTTTATTGCCTTTATTTGATCCTCCAAGACACGATAGTGCTGAAACTATAAGGCGTGCACTAAGTCTTGGTGTTAATGTTAAGATGATCACTGGTGACCAACTGGCCATTGGTAAGGAAACGGGTCGTAGGCTTGGTATGGGTACAAACATGTACCCTTCATCTTCATTATTAGGCCAAAATAAGGACGAGAGCATTGCTTCCGTTCCTGTAGAGGAGCTCATTGAGAAGGCGGATGGTTTCGCTGGCGTCTTCCCTGGTATCTATACTTAGCTCTACTTACCCATTGTGCTCGTCTTTAAATATTTTCTTTTGTTAATGTTAATATCGGTGATGGATACACACAGAACACAAGTACGAGATTGTAAAGAAACTACAAGAGAGGAAGCATATTTGTGGCATGACCGGAGACGGAGTGAATGATGCTCCGGCCTTAAAGAGGGCAGACATTGGTATAGCAGTTGATGATGCAACCGATGCAGCTAGAAGTGCTTCCGACATTGTGCTCACCGAGCCAGGGCTAAGTGTGATTATCAGTGCGGTCTTGACTAGCCGAGCCATTTTCCAAAGAATGAAGAATTATACTATATACGCAGTTTCCATTACCATCCGTATTGTGATGGGATTCATGCTTATCGCTCTCATTTGGAAATTCGACTTCGCTCCCTTCATGGTTCTTATCATTGCCATACTTAATGATGGAACCATAATGACCATCTCTAAGGATCGAGTCAAGCCTTCTCCTACCCCCGACTCTTGGAAGCTCAAGGAGATATTTGCCACCGGAGTTGTTCTTGGCACCTACCTCGCTCTCATGACCGTCCTTTTCTTCTGGGCCGCTCATGACACCGATTTCTTTTCCGTAATACATTCTTTGCAATCCTGATGAAATTTTTTACTATTTGTACACTTATTAAATACCTCATCTAGTCCTTAGCGTGTATACTTAATGATTTACAGGATTTCTTTCACGTAAGATCGATCAGATTGAGCGACAAGGAACTAATGGCTGCCTTGTACCTTCAAGTTAGCATAATAAGTCAAGCACTGATTTTCGTTACTCGCTCAAGAAGCTTCTCGTACCTAGAACGTCCTGGACTCATGCTTGTCGGTGCCTTCTTCATGGCACAACTGGTAAGCTAATCAAAATATCATGATTTGCTAAACTATAACTACTGTCAAAACATCACCTAACATGTTACATGGGTAACTTATGCACAGATTGCCACATTAATTGCTGTCTACGCGAACTGGGGATTTGCACGTATTAAGGGTGTCGGATGGGGATGGGCCGCTGTGATCTGGCTCTATAGTATCGTCACATACATCCCCTTAGATATCTTAAAGTTCATTATCAGGTATTCCTTGACGGGTAAAGCTTGGAATAATCTACTCGAAAGGAAGGTACTAATTTGATTCATCCCTTTTACGTTTTCTCTGTCGTTTCGTTTTATATATCTTTCGTTTGTGTCGTCTGACATTGTTTGAAAAACTTGATGTTCGTAGACTGCGTTCACAAGCAAGAAGGATTATGGAAAAGGTGAGAGAGAAGCACAATGGGCTGCTGCACAACGTACTCTACATGGCCTACAACCACCAGAAAGTTCAGACTTGCTGGCTGACAAAGGCAACTACCGAGAGTTGTCTGAAATCGCTGAGCAAGCTAAGAGACGGGCTGAAATTGCCCGATTGAGGGAACTTCATACACTAAAAGGGCATGTAGAACAAGTTGTGAAGCTTAAGGGGATGGACCTAGAGTTGTATAACCAACATTACACTGTCTAAATCAGTAGAAAAATGTTAAACATAAGTCATACTCCAATATTTGGCATCAGAAAATGGTAAAAAAAACAACAGAAAAAAGAATCAAGTGTAAGATTTTGGTGCAAACTCAAAGGCAATAAACCCGCCCACAAGAGCTTTCGCTTTCGCTTGCGCTTTGGATGTCGTTCGGAGAACATTTATGCTCGGGAAAATAAGCTTTTAGTGAAAAAAAGACTACTACAATTATCCCATCAAAAAAAATACAAAAAAAGTTTTGATTAGTACTATTGTGAGTCTTATGTATGAATATTATCCCATTCTTAATGAAAGATGCCTCAAATTTTGTCTTGCTTTTATATTTCATTTCCAAGTTTGTTTGTTTGATAATTATTAGCTAGACTTTTAACTCAATATTCATCTCTATGAACTCAAAATGTTAGTTTACACTTTAGAGCTTTAGAAACAAAGAATTATATAATGGGTTATTTTTCTAACGGCTCAATCCTAGTTCAACTTGTTTTGTGTTTTGAGGTAACTTCTCTCATGTTATTTTGGTGCTACTCATCTCTCTTTTTGCAGGGCTTTCATTACCTGAGAGTTTAGATTGATTGCATACATTTCTCCCGCCCTTTCCCTCGAGGGGTACAAGTATGACTATGATCTATCCCTCGGACCTTGACTTTGTGCGGACACTGGGCTAATGACCATGGCCATTTTAATTAGTTTTAGATTGTGATATATTTCCATTCATGGTCGGTTCTTAGGGCATCCGAGTGAGCTGACCGACTAGTGCCTAGAAATAAAGGGCCTTAAATATTAAATGGTATAATTCAAGCCCAGTTCCGAGCATCACTTTTGAAGTGATATCTTTGTAAACATTTTCTATATTTAAAGTAATAAAATATTACTCCATCCGTTCTTTTTTTATTGTCCTATTTGAAGATTTCACACAAATTAAGAAATGTGGAATCTTTGTAGATAGTGGGTATTATTTTATTAGAATAGTGGTGTAAATTAATGATTGTATTTGAAGATTTCACACAAATTAAGAAAGGTGGAATCTTTGTAGATAGTGGGTATTATTTTATTAGAATAGTGGTGTGAATTAATGATTGTATTGGTATTATGAGAGAGAAATGGGGGTTAAATGAGGGATAAAGAGAGTATATGGAAGATAAAAACTTTTTAAAATAGGAAAGTATTCTAAATAGGACAAACTTTTGAAACTACCCGTTATAGTAATGTGGACAAACTTAAAAGAACGGAGGGAGTACAATACAATTTGTGAAAAATTATTTTTTCAAAGTGGAAAAACTTTATCTTTTCATTGCAAAAATAAATAGGATGTACGAAATCTTTATTATTAATTAGTGTAGATGAAAATTTGATCAAGAATCTCGTGAATTCATCAACTTAAAGTTCTAAAGTCAATCTTGTGAGCATCATTAATACTACATTAATTTCTTAGCTATTCTATACTTTCTTTTCTTTCTAATTGAAAATACAAAAATGCGTGAACTTCTTAAATTTTTTTACATCTTTGCAAACAAGTGCTATGATGAATGATAAAAATAAACAATTCTTTTATCAATTTAACAACGAAAATAAATTACTAACCATTAGTGCAAAAAAAGTTGCATCATCATGTCTCGACTGTATAGTACTCCTTTCGTTTTTTGTTTCTTCTCGTTTACTTTTTGCACAGTTTTTAAAGTAAATTTTGAACCTTAATATTTCTAAATTTGCATCATAAAAAACTATAAAAAAATATGGAGTAATAAAAAAAGTATACATTAAGATCAATCTGACGAGATCTCACATAGATATATTTTGTCATCTAATATAAGTCTTAAAAATCTTAATCAAATTTCTCTCTTCAAAATAGAATATTCTAGATGGGAAGAACATTCTGAGTTTATCGCGACTGAAATATAGGCTGCATTGGCCACAAAATTATACGTGAGGACCGCAAGATCCGTTTCGCGATTTTTGTCATGACCGTGACTGAAACCATATTTTTGCACTATGTTATGGACCGAAGACGTTTTCGCCTTTTTGAGTAGCTCTAACTCGGAGGGATCCCCCTAGCTGAACAGGGACAAGTGGGATAAGAGAATGTAGGACGTCTATTATCAAGGGTCTGTAACTTGGTTCTGGTTGAACACACAAAACAACTACTGCTGCAACCTGTGGACAATGCTAGTTTATAAGTAGTCTTATAAACCTACGTCTCATTGAGATTGCTACTTATACCGACATGTTGAGGAAAAATATCGCTATCAGTAGCAATCTCAAAGGGACAGAGTAGTAATGAATTCTAAGAATGTTAATCTTAAAAAATTGACATTAATAATACAACCTTTTACTCATCCGCTATGAATAATCTCACCTTTGGATTATTTTTTAATAATTCAACCTTTGTAAAAAATTTGCCCACAACATACTCTATTACTAATAATAGGGTATGTTGCTAGCAAGCTACAATAAAGGTTGAATTATTGACAGCGAACTAAGGTCAAACATTGAATTATTAAAAAAATAATTAAAAGATTGGATTATTTACAGCGGATGAACAAAAAATTGAATTATTAATATTAATTTTTCCAACTTAGAAAGTAAATTTACAAGAAATAACCTGATATAAGTGCTTTAGATCCATTTTATCTCTTATCACAGGATCCAATATATTTTTGAGCTTTGATCTGTCGGAGAGGTGGTGCTTAGCCTGCAGCTCAATCAATTTGAATAATACCATCACGTAAAGTTGTAGTATAAGACTGGACTACATATTCAGCCTATTCGGCGTAGTAATTTAAGTAGTTCTTAGACTTCTGATGACGTCTGAGCACTATATCAGTGTTTGGTTTAGTGGTTCGGTTAGCGGTCAGATTGTTACAATTTGTAGCTTCCAAAATTAATTGTCTCGTTTTAATCTCTAAATACGTTTCTCAGCAAAAACTACCCCTACAACTACCTTGCACCGAATAGGCCTAATATTTATTGAATTTTCAATGTTAATCTACTATAATTATATACATGGTCGTTCCTGACCCTAAACAAGGTAGACATTTGCCTAGGATCTTCAGAGCTAGAAAGGAGTTTAATAAACTCCAATTCAACAATGTTGTCACGTAGACATAGGACGTAGAATACCGTTTGTACAATTTTAACTTTACTTTAGTCTAGTACCACAACTCAGCATGCATTTTTTTATTTCGTTAATTAGTATATATAACACATCTATCTATATTTATAATGATAACTAAAATTTACAGAGTCCGTCTCTGTTATTTTTCCGAGCATTCATTAAAAACCAAAATCAATCCTCTATAAAACGTTTTTTTTCTTTTATTTTGTCAAGGGTCATAATATGTCAGGAACGACACTTTTAAGAATTTTCGAAGGATTACCCAAGTGACTAGAGATTGATGATGATTTGTAGATGAATTGTGTTCCACAGGCTTCCTTCCGGTCAATAGCTCTAGCAGAATGACTCCAAAGGCATAAACATCACTCTTCTCTGTCAGTTTACCTAAAAATCAACCATCTTATTTCTTATTTGACTACTAATCTTGCTCATGGCACAAAATTGAACTTTCAAATGCAATTCCATTGCTAGAAATTTGTTGATAACCATAGACATACAACATTAGTCTAGCTCACAAGTCACAAGAAAGATTTGTTAGAAAATAACCTACATGTGATCCCACATCGAAAAATTAGAGAGAAGTTGACTAAAAAATATGTATATATATTTGATGGGCTACTCCTAATACCAATTGGATTTAGGATGTAACCTCATCAGGTTTGTGTGCAGTAACATACCATCTAGCGAGTACTCTGGAGCTAGGTAGCCCAAAGTTTCATATCTCTTCAAATCGTCCTTGCCTTGTGACCCAAAAACACCAGCAAAACCAAAACCTGAAAGCTGAAAAGATATGGGGGAGCTTAATAAGATAGAATGAAACAAATTAAAACAAAAATAAGTGATGCCTCATGAGCATAGAGTAAAAACAAAGCTGCATCGCGTTGCATAATTGCATTGGTCGCATTATAAACGACCCAATATTTTTCGCATTGTAAAGGTGTAAAAGAATCGTGTTTTTGCGTTGTGTCAAGGGATATCTTATGGTTTTAACCGATAATTAGGCGCTATGATGATGGCATCAATGTTCCATTACTGAGATCGCGACTGGTGCCGCATTTTTACACTATGATCATGAGTCATGCCTATATTCAACATCCATCAAGATATGTACCTTAGCATTGAAGTTTAAGTCTAGAAGTATGTTGGATGACCTTAGATTCCTATGGATGATAGCCGGATCACATCGCTCGTGCAGATACTCTAGTCCTCTTGTACATGTATTCATTCATCACAACACAATCAATAGACAAACAGGAAAAGGAATTCTATAGAATAGTTTGAGTCTGATGTTTATACCTAGCAACATCAAGAGCAATTTTCATTCTTAAGGACCAATCCAAAGCTGAACCACAAGAAGGGCCTAAACACAAATAAGTAATGAGATACATATACTTTGGTTGTGCTCGGTGTAGCAGTTTCAAGTAGCTAGTAGCTTAACGAGGTTGAAACACTATTTAAAAATATTGTCACGTGATTCACTAATCTCCTTGGGAATTGCGAAATAAAAAGCGAATTATGGTCGGTTTTGGGCTATTTTAGGGTCATTTTGAGCAAATCGCGAATTCAAAAAACGAATTTAACTGGTGAATCATATTACACTGCTTAAAAATATCATTGTACGACAAGGTAGTGGTTTAGGTAGCATTGAGTGTTGCTGATAGTTGTTTTCATAAACGTAATGTTTTACGATTTTCTTTCCGTTTTTCTCATATTTCAAGAATTACCATATTTAAAATTTTAAATTAATTAGACCGTTAAATATCAAACTGCTACAGCTACTATTAAAGTATATAACATATCGACTTCAACCATCAGCTTAAACTTTTGGTTGAGTTGGTTCCTTGACATGATATCCAAGCGACCAATTCAACCAAAAGCTTAAACTGATGGTTAAAGGCTTAAACGAATACATTGCGGCGAACAAGCCAAAGATGTGTTACCATGCAATTGACTCTCCAATGAGCCATTTTCCATCATTTCATAGACCAAAAAATTGGTGGTCTCATGTGTACAAATACCAAACAGATTGATAATGTTCTGATGCTGAATTTTTGTCAACCAATGAACCTCATTCTGCATTTTCATTTAAAGAAAAACATGAGAAACCCAACTAATTTTTTGCATTATGCCTAAAAAAAGATGCATGATTACCTGAAATCTTGTATGATTATCTCCACCATCAAATTTCTTAAGTGCAGTTACAAAATTCTCACCCAAAAAGGCTTTGTAAACACAACCTGAACTTCCTTGTGCTATCTTTCTTGCTTCATCAAAATTATTTGTGGCTGTTTCTAAGAAATGGTAATCCAAAACAGTGACTTTACCCTTCTTACCTCCTGTCCTTAAGGAATTCAGTTTATTCATGATTGGCCCCACTGGCTGCCCTTTGGCAACAGCTTCATTACAAAAAAAAAAAAAACATCATTGTTATCGTACTCGGTATATCCCGCTCCTGCTCATAGAAGCTATGATTAGGCTTTGGGGAGGATTAGATGACAGAAAACGATACCTATATCAAATAAAATAAGGAGGTTACGGCCATTGAGACTCAACCTGATGTTATATGAACTTAGTGCACACTAAAATAGGTCCGTTACCCTTAAATTTAAGGAAAGTGGAGATTGGAGATTGGAGGAGTGTGTGAATGAAATATTAAGAAAGGGTGCACAATCAACAAACAAATTTTTGTATGAGACGGTCATACCGCAAGACACGCCTTATATATGGGTTAAATAGCGTAATAATACAAATTAGTAGCATATAAACTTCGTGTTTTGAGTTCGTCTCACCGAGAGATGGTCTCTCACAGGTTCATTCTAAACTTGCATTTGAAGACCCTCAACTCTAGAAAGACATGCAAATGAAAACAAAATACTCAGAACATGTGATATAGGCAACACAAATTCTTGTATGAGACGGTCTCACGGTAAGACGTGTCTTATATATGGGTTAAAATAGCTTAATAATACAAATTAGTAGCATATAAACTTCTTGTTTGTGATCATCTCACCGAGAGACGGTCTCGCAAAAGAAAACAAAAACCCAGAACATGCTATAAGTAACAAAAATTGAGTTGTTGTACCTGTGTTTTTTTCAGTAGAATTCTTCAATCTGTTGAGTCTGTAAAACCAAAAACCGCAGAGAAAAAGCAATGATCCGATAAGAATAGCAGAAGCAGCCATAAGTGAGATGATGATAATCTTATTTGAAGCTTTGTGATGCTCTACACTAGCCTCAGCCATTCCTGTTTGTAAAAGAGATCACAATATTTTAAGGATTTCAATAACTAAACAACCAAGGAAATATAATGTTAATAGTATATAACATATGTCGGAGCCTCAACCATTAGTATAAGCTTTTTGTTGAGTTGGTTTTTGACATGGAGATTACGGGTTCGAATCAACCACCCCTTTTATTTAAAGTAGAATATTTTGCGCAGTATGTGTTGCATCCACACTTCTAACACAAAAGCTCTCGTGTGAGAGGGTGTGTTAGAATATATAACAATCCTGGTGCCTCAACCATTAGCTTAAGCTTTTGGTTGAGTTGGTTCCTTGAAATCTAGGTCCGAGCATGCATCTCGGATTATTTTATTTGTTAAAAAATCTATTAAATCGTGTAACATTTACTAAAAACTTAAAAATGACATTGATGTTTTAGTCGGTTCGCTCCACGTGTAGAGATGAATATTCTACCCATCACCGGATTAAACAACAGATTAGAAAGAAAATACCTGTTGGGGGTTGAATGTTTTGATAAACTTGGGAAATGGGAACTGCTTCTTTAGCTATTGCAACAGGATACTCCAAACAGTTGACTGTTGAGGGGAAACGTAAAAGCGGTTATAAGTTGTGGGAGTTAGTTGGTTGTTGGTGCCTGTTAAATACTCCAAAGCCTATGAATATAAGGAATACTATTATCATCAACTCCTGTAGGAGATCTCAATTGTCATAACTATATTAGTTGGGCTATTCAACCTATGTATGAGGCACGTTTCATCGAGACTGTCTCGAGTATTATTATTTACCTAATAAAATCCCATACGAACAAATGGATTATTTACATGATTAATTGTTTGTACATAAATATGAGTCTATATTTTATATGGGTTATTGTTAGAATTAGGGATGGTCATGGGGCGGGTCTGGAGCGGGTCCAACCAGATCCGGATCCGAACCCTTTTAATTTTTTGAGATCCAGACCCGAATTCGGATCCTAAGGGTCTAAAATTTTCAGACTCAGACCCAGACCCTCCGAATCTGATGGGTCTAGGGTCCTTAATGGATCCTTAATGGGTCTAAAAAGAGTCTCTTTGATTTGTCGAATTTGAACCATTTGTAAGTTATTATATTTTTCGTATATTTGTAAGAGAGTTATTATCGCGTTTTACAAATATTTAATACTAATTTAACATCTAAATTGGCATAGTACCATCCATATACGCTTAAATTCTATTATAAATACTAGTTTGAGTCCATGAAATAAAGGTAATTGGGTTAGCACTAAACAAGTAGCATATATATTATTAATATATATTATGATTATATGAAAAGAAAATAAGTGTTGGGGGCAAAATTCATACGTAGAGACAAATAAAAATGAACAATTTAATATTTATAAGGGTCCAAGGGGCGGATCCAGGGTCCAGGTCTCGGACGCGAACCCGGATCCGCCAATTATATTTTAGATCCACATCCGACCCGGATCCGATGGGTCTCAAAAAATAAGACCCAGACCCTTAAAAAGGGGCGGATCCGGGGCGAGTCCAACAGGGTCCTGGTCCCGTGACCATCCCTAGTTAGAATATATAATATATTCTGGAGTTCAACTATAAGCTTCAGTTTTTAATTGAGTCAATTCATTAACATGGTATCAAAGTCAATGTGACAAGAGGTCACCGTCTCATGGGTTCCAATCTCAACCACTCCTCTTATTGAAAATGGATTGTTTAGCGCCAGGTATGAAAAGGGTATGTGTTGCATCACACACTTCTAGCCCCAAGACTCTTGTGTGAGGATGCTGTGGGAATATATGGAATATTTTGTAATTATTATTGTTTCCGTAATTAGCTTAGCTGATTTTATTTTATATCCTAGGATTATTTGTTACCTATGTTAGAGTAATCCTGTGTATATTTATAGGGCTGTAATTATTCATTCAAGTATATACAAACTAATCATTAAACCCTAAACTCGTTTAATTCCGCTTTATCTTAGTCTTCATGGTATCAGAGCCGACGGTGTTTTTCCGGGACCGATAACACCTCGGTTGTCATCCTTTACCTTTAACCAAAACCAAACAAATCAAGAACCAGTAAAACCCAAAATGGCCAAAAATCAACCAAACACAAACCAACAACTTATAACCCTTGAACAAATGGAACACATGTTCAAATTATTTGAAAGAATGCACAGACCGAATACCCAAACTGAGACTGTCTCACCGGATCTCAAAGTAGCCGAGAAACTGAACCACCAAAATTACACCACTTGGTGTAAGATGATGTAGATAGCGTTGGATTGTAGGGGTCGTCTCAATCACATCACCGACGACCCCCCACACACAACTGACCCCACATACAAGATCTGGAAACAGAAAGACTCGATAGTCCTGTCTTGGATTATCTCGAATATTGATACTGAACTCATAAACCATTTTCTTGACTATACAATAGCACGGGATTTATGGAGAGGGATTGAGGTCCTATTAAGCAGTGGTAGAGACGAGCTCCAAGTATTCGATCTAAATTGTCAAGCAAACAATATCAAACAAAACCAAGATTCCCTTGAAAATTATTATGGAAAGTTAATAACAATCTGGAAGGAGATGGACCGCCGGCAGCCAAACCCGATGGTCCATGCAGAGGATATTACAATTTTCAACATATTTATTCACAAACAGAGGTTATTTCAATTCTTGGCTGGAATAGATCAATCTTTTGATAAAGAGAAGCGAGATTTGTTAAATCTCACACCCCTCCCTACCGTAGAAACGACCTACTCCACCATACGCCGTGAAATCTCGAGACGTGGGATAATGACCAACGTTTCATCATCGGGTAAAATACCCTCAGAAATAGGGAGTGGGTTAGCCGTCAATCATCACCGGTCAGTTTTACCCTCATCCCGGCGAGAGAAAGAAGACAAATCTCACATGAGATGTAGTCACTGTGGAGGAACTCGTCACACAAAAGAAGGATGTTTCAAGTTAATCGGCTTCCCGGAGTGGTGGGAGGACCGCCGGCAGCAGAAAACCGCCACCAAGGCCCCGATGAACCGGACCGGCGGTAAGGCTAACATGGCCACCGGAGATCTACACTAGGAGAGACTGTCGGAAAGTCAAGCTACCCACTCCTCTGAGCTTCAGACCGAGAACAACGGTGAAGAAGGTGAAACAGTCATGGAAAGAGAGGAAGGAGACGGCCCAGGAGAGAGAGAGAAGGGGATGGGGCAAATGAAAAACTTTCCTTTTTCCCTTTAAATACTCCAACCCATTCCATCCTACAAAACCCTAAAACACACGCCCTATTTTTTAAAACAAACCCACGGCCCAAAATAAATACCCATCTTGGACTTATGTGCAAAAACACCTCTTCGACCCAGTGGATTTTTGATTGCGGGGCCACCGATACTATGACTTTCGACCCCCGTGACCTTTTGTCTACTAACCCACAAACACGTACCCATATCCAGACAGTAAATGGGGAGTGTGTGAGTGTTGATCGATCTGGGCCCGTCCATATTTCTCCATCTTTAAGTTTAAAAAATTGTCTTTTAATTCCGAGCTTATCTCATAAATTGCTTTCTATTAGTCAGCTAACTCGGAAATTAAATTGTATTGTGCTTATGTCGTCTTCTGATTGTATTGTGCAGGATGCCCGGATAGGGAAGATTACTGGGCGTGGTACTGAACGAGATGGTTTATACTATGTGGACGAGGCGATTCCAAAGGGTCACACTTTGCTTGCTCAAGGGTCTCCTGATCATCAGTTATGGACTTGGCACAGGCGTCTTGGACATCCATCCTTAGGGTATCTAAAACGTCTTTTTCCGTCATTTAGTAACTGTAATGTACCCCTGGACTGTGAAGCTTGTATTCTTGCGAAGAGTCACAAACAATCTTATTATCCAAGTAGTAGTCATAGCAGCGAACCTTTTTGTTTGATACATTCTGATGTGTGGGGCCCTGCTCCTGAGTTTAATAAACAGCACTATTTGTATTTTGTCTCTTTTATTGATGATTGTACTAGAATGTGTTGGGTGTATTTTTTGAAACACAAATCTGAAGTTTTTAATGTATTTGTTAAATTCTATCATATGATTGTTAACCAATTCAAAGTTACACCCAAAGTTATCCGATCTGATAATGGGGGGGGGGAATACATGAATCACCAAATGGAACAATTTTTCACTACCCATGGCATCATCCATCAGACCTCTTGTCCTCATACACCACAACAAAATGGAGTCGCTGAAGAAAGAATCGATCTCTTCTTGAAATCAGTCGAGCCATTATGTTTGAAGCCCATGTTCCTTCTTATTTTTGGCCTGAAGCCATTGCATCCGCCACATATCTTACCAACCGTCTACCCTTCAAAACCCTCAAATTCAAGACTCCTCTGGAAACCCTTCAAACCTACTTCACCATCCCCAGCACACATTCTTTACCCCCCGTATTTTTGAATGTGTTGTCTATGTTCACCTTCCCAAACCTATGAGACACAAACTCGAACCCCGGGTTGTCAAATGTATCTTTGTGGGCTATGGTGTACATCAGAAAGGGTATCGCTGCTTTGACCCGTCTCAGAATAAACTATATACTACTTTGGATTGTGATTTCTTTGAGACCTCTTACTTCTATCCCCAGCTTCGTCCTCAGGGGGAGATTGTAAATGATGACTTAAGCTGGCTCAGATACTCTGTCTCTGATGATCTTGACCACAAAGAGCAAGTAGGTAATCCCACCGATATTGCTACTGAAAACATAGTTATTCCCTCTCCTCAGGCTGCTCCTACCCTGTCTGATGCATCCCCTGATGAAGAGGTGGTGTCTAAAGAGGTATTAACTGAACCTCCAGTGGTTGTTGATGATGTTTCGAGTATTACTCAATCTCCATGCAGGTACGAATTGCTTCCAAGGAGGACAAGGGGCATTCCCCCAAAGAGATATGATCCAGAATATGAATCACAGAGATCGAGATATCATATTAGCCAACAGGGAGGAAAGAACTTGGCTCAGACAGCAAAAGCCTTTCAAACCAGTCTTTACTCTAGCTCCATTCCTCGTAATACCGATGAAGCTCTCCTTGATCCGAAGTGGCGAAAGGCAATGGAAGATGAGATCTTAGCTCTTAAAAGAAACAACACTTGGGAAAAATGTACCGTTCCTAAAGGAAAGAAAACTGTGGGGTGCAAATGGGTGTTCACCATTAAATATCATGCTGATGGCACTATTGAAAGGTACAAAGCTCGACTCGTGGCGAAAGGGTACACTCAAACATATGGTATTGATTATTCTGAAACCTTCTCACCTGTGGCGAAGATTGACACGATAAGAGTCCTGTTCTCTATTGCAGCAAATAAAGATTGGCCATTGTATCAATTTGATGTGAAAAATACCTTTCTTCATGGAGAGATCGAAGAAGAGGTATATATGCATGCTCCACCTGGATTCTCAAATGAATTCTCTCAAGAAGAAGGATGTAAACTTAGACGAGCTTTGTATGGTTTAAAGCAGTCCCCGAGGGCTTGGTTTGGGAGGTTCACTACAGCAATGAAGAAAATTTGGGTACAAATAGAGTAACTCCGATCATACTCTGTTTTTGAAGAAAGTGGACGGGAAAATGACATGCTTGATCATTTATGTTGATGATATGGTGATAACAGGGGATAACGAGGAAGAGATCAAGGGTTTGAAGGAGAAGCTTTTTAAGGAGTTCGAAATGAAAAACTTGGGAAACTTGAAATACTTTCTTGGCATTGAAGTTCACAGGTCAAAGAAAGGAATCTTCATAAATCAGAAAAAGTATATCTTAGACCTTCTTGCTGAAGTAGGTATGCTTGATTGTAAACCAGCTGATACTCCTATTGTCACAAACCATAAACTTCAAACCTCACCAGATGGAGAACCGGGTGACCGTGAAAAATATCAGAAGTTAGTGGGAAAACTGATTTATCTTTCTCATACCAGGCCAGATATAGCTTATGCAGTGGGTGTTGTGAGTCGTTTCATGCATTCACCTCTAGTACCACACTTGGAGGCCGTCATCAGGATCTTGAGGTACTTAAAGGGCACAAGTGAGAAAGGTGTGTTCTATAAGAAAAATGGTCATCTTGATCTAGTAGCTTATACTGACGCAGATTGGGCAGGAGATCGGGATAGTAGAAAATTCACATCAGGATACTTCACTATCATAGGAGGTAATCTGGTTACTTGGAGAAGTAAGAAACAGAAAGTGGTCGCATTATCAAGTGCAGAGGCAGAGCTCAGGGGAGTAGCAAAAGGAATAACAGAAGTTTTGTGGCTTAAGAGACTTTTGTGTGAATTGAGCTTTCCATCATCCGAAACTTGCACCTTGTTCTGTGATAACAAAGCAGCCATTGATATATCAGAAAATCCAATTCAGCATGATAGAACCAAGCATGTGGAGATAGACAGACATTTTATAAAGGAGAAACTGGAAAATAAAATCATTCGTATCCCTCATTTGAAATCTGAAGATCAGCTAGCAGACATTCTTACCAAAGCAGTTGCTGCAGAAGTTTTCGAGTCTACATTATCCAAGTTAGGCATTGGAAACCCCATGACCTAACTTGAGGGGGAGTGTGGGAATATATGGAATATTTTGTAATTATTATTGTTTCCGTAATTAGCTTAGCTGATTTTATTTTATATCCTAGGATTATTTGTTACCTAAGTTAGAGTAATCCTGTGTATATTTATAGGGTTGTAATTATTCATTCAAGTATATACAAACTAATCATTAAACCCTAAACTCGTTTAATTCCGCTTTATCTTAGTCTTCAGATGCGTGTTAGAATATGGGGTATAACATATTTTGGAGTCTCAAACATAAGCTTAAACTTTTAAGGAAAATTTGAAATGAATAAGCAAAAAAATAAAAAAAATTCAAATAATGATAAACTTTTGGAAATAATTCCTAAAGTAAGCAGTTTTTTCCCAAAATTGTGATTTGGAGAACAGCGAACAAAGATTGAAACTCAAAAAAAGTCAAAGAGTTTGTATGCTGTTACTAACAGCATACAAACACTTGCACTATTTTTTACCTTCAGTATTTGTTCGCTGTTAGTAACAGCGAACAAACTCTTTGCCTTTTTTTATAATTGTATTAGTTGGGCTATGTATGAGCCACGTCTCACTGAGACCGTCTCATATAATAATTAGAGTACTATTATTTACCTAACTAGATTAATAAAATTCCATACGAACAAATGGATTATTTACATAACTAATTGTTTATCTTATATGGGTTTATGTTAGAATTTATATTCTAGGGCTCACCATCAGCTTCAACTTTTGGTTGAGTATGATCCTTGACATGATATTAAACTCAACATGACAAGAAGTCACGGTCGTCTAATGGGTTGGAATCTTAACCACCCTCTCATTTAAAATGGAATGTTTAGCACCAGGTATAATGAGGGTCTGTGTTACATCCACACTACTACCTCAAAGACTCTTGTGTGAGGGGGCATGTTAAAATATGTAGTATAACATATTTTAGGGTCTCAAGCATAAGCTTAACTTTTAGTTGAGTAAGTTTCTTGAATGTTAAGTCGACTAAAAAGGCCCACTAGATTAAAACTAGCTTGGGTAAGTAAAGGATTCTGAGTTCTATCTCCCTAAGGTAAGATTAGTTTTTTTTTTCTCTCTAAATATAATTATGATATATGAGTACTAACTTGGGCGTCAAAGACACCGTCACAGGGGCACCCGGATTCTTAGTTTTAATTTGCAGGTATCCCATAATTTTCGGTCAATCACCGTACTATCATCACAACCATCCTAAAGGTACCCTCTTTAATTGTTTTCTATTTTAAACAGGATAGTGATTAAATTATCCAACATTTATTTATCCAAAATTATCCTTATGATAATTAATTTATATATTTAAAACAACCAGTTTTAAGTTTCAACCTAACCCATTTTTAATGTTTTAGAGGGTGTTTAGTAAAATAGTTTATTTGCAATTTTAGCTTATTTCGATACATTTAGAGGGTTGAGTTGTCAAATCACTCAATGCTAATGTTTGGTAAATTAGCTGGTTAAAACAGCTTATTATTATGAATGAGTTATTTTTTAACAAGCTGCTCATAGCAGCGGGTTTAAAATTAGCTGGTCAAACCAGCCAATAAAGTCAGTTGGTCAAATCAACCATAATAATCAGCTATCAGCTACCAGATATTAGTTTTTTGGCAAACACCCCTTAGCCTTCCTTCTCATTCTTTTCCTTTTTTCGTAGTTTTTTATTGTTTGCTCAAGAAGACATTATTGATTCATTATGTGGTGATTATTTTTGCTTTCGATTATTGTCATATTGTTAATGTTAGGATTTAAGGTGTGTTATTGTTGTTATTATTGAGTTTAGTTAGGTTAGTTTAGTGAGGTTGATATTGGTGTTGATGTTGGTGTATTGTATTGTACTCCCATTGTCCGTGTTGAGTTGTTCAAAATCATTGCTGCAAAGGCTATTTCTGTTTGTATATTATCAAGCATACATTCATTTTTGTCGCTGTTCGCACTTTGCAGATTGCTTTGATTGAACTGGAAACACATAGTCGGGAGATGATGATGACGACAAGTAGAATATAGGATTTCAACCTCACTCATCTAATGACGACTCAATCACATGAATATTTTGTCGCATTACATGAGAAATCCAACAGTGTGCAACACACCAAGAGAAACAACACCAGATTTCATTTCGTTGAAAAATTGGCAATCAAATTTTTGTCATAAAAAATTACAAGTAATAATAATGTTTCCTTTCATTGTACGAAAAATGGAACTTTTCTAATACTTGTAAGATAGCATTCAACTTATGCATCAATGGGAAGATTCACACATAATGAGAAGCCCAACCTATACCAAAAGATTCACACAGAACTTATATACTGAGTACCGAATCTACAGAGAAATATTACGACAAAAAATGCTGTAGTCAATCTCGTTTACTTTTCATTGCTTTCATTTCTTCCTTGGCGTGGATTTTAGACCCCTTCTGATGAAGGCAATGCGGACGGTAAAGAACACAGCATGTGAAATGAAATGATAAGAGTGGGGATATGACCAGTATCCGATAGCCTCTAACGATAAAGCAGAAGAGATCCCCAAAATCACAACAAAGGACCCAATCAAGTTGCTCTACTTGGTCACCCAGTATAAGAAAATGAGGAATGTGCATACAGATGCGACAAGCGAAAGTATGATAGTGTCCATTGATTTTTTCCTCTTTATGGAAGCAAGAATTTGATTCACCTACAGCATTGTCACATATTACATCACAAGACGTTAGAATGGGATCATCAGTAATGCGATAAAGAGGCCTTCAATGGACCCAAAACAGTTGAACCACTTCGAGTGGCTAAAGCTCGGCCAAGTTCCTCAGCATTAACATCTAATATTGTGTAGCTTTATACAACATATTAACCCAATCAGGCAATCACTATCCTTGTTTTAGTTCTTCATGCAAATAAAACCATAGCATGGTTAATTTAACTTCTAAGAGAAACTTTTTGTTACATACCGTTGGAAGACGACTGCTAACATTACTGATCTTTGAATTGATACCCCCAAAAGTTGAACGCTGAAGTACAAGTGCACCAAGGGTAGATTGTGCTTGAGAAATTACAGAATCCATCTGCAAAACAACAAAAATGATCTACAAAGTTCAAATCTAAGTCGTACAAGGAAGAATTGAATAAGCGCAAGTTTTACCACAATATTGCAAAAAATAAACTGAAGAAAAAAGCCCTAAAATAGTCCCCAAATGCCCAAACCCAATCCACTACAGTGACCTCAACTGGTGTTCCCCACTTACGGTTAGGAAAACAACTTTTACTCAAGGTTCTTGTTATGTTGAATTGAACATGAATTTAGTTTGTTTGGACTTTCCTTTCTTTGACAAAATAAAGTTGCGCATTATTAAGTTGGTCTTCTTCGCTACCAATAGTTTCAAGGGATAAGACACAAGTTGATTTACTTGATTAAGAAACTGTTTTTTGCTAAGCATTTTGATCAATCAAAAATACCCAGCAAAGAAGTAAAAAACACTTGAGTTTCATCATAGAAGTTGCATGCAGTATGTAGTGAAAACGCAAGTTCGTCTTAATAAGTTGAAGTAAACGTTTGGACAATGTAAGAGGTTTTGCCTTATTTTCCGCACCTCGAAGAATGACAACATTTTCCAATTAATAAAAAAGATTCATTCAACCAGACAGAAAAAAATATGCCCACAAATCTCGAGTAGCAATTTCTGAAGCAATATTTCATCTACTTTCTAGAACAATCACACCTAAGGGGCTGCTGATAGCTCCTTGTTTTCATTGTCATTGTGAAAAATGAGGCCCATCCTTTGATTTCGCCGCCATATCATTAGTAATAGACATAAAGTCATGATTTGGACTAAGGTCTTATGATTTCTTGAGTCATGATCCAGATCAATTTGGGCCAATATTAAGCATGAAAGTGTTAGGGATGGCACAAGACCCGTATACTCCAGGGCAGCATAACTTTTCGTTACGCAAAGAGGAGAAAGCTCTGTTGTACATGAATTTAGTAGAGAATATTTGTTATATTCGATGAGCTGTATTGAGATTTGAGAGGTTGTTAATATGGGGGAGGGAGATTTCATTTCATGCTTGTATTTACATTTGAGTGTTGTATAGTGTACACACTTATGGGAGTTACTGAGCCCCTAGAAGAGCTCAGGATAAGTACACTACTCCTACTATCATGATACATACAAGCATCCCACCTTTCTAATCATGTTTTTCTTCTATTCATCTCTGGAATGTGCATTCTCATCTCTGTCTAAATTATTCTGCATTTTCTTCTCTCTTCCTTTGACATTCTTTCTATATTCATCTGATATAAAAGACAGCTCAAGGAAATAAATACTGAAAATCACCATTAAAGGCTATACTTGCCTCGTCACAAATTCATATCGTGATGTTATCCCATTTAGCAACATGGTAAAGGATTCCAAATTTATTACAACCGCAACATAGACTGAGACGATCGCAAAATCGTCAACATTGACAAGAATATTGAAAACAGACGATATAGATCAATCATAGATCTCCAGCAGGACAAGAGTTGTAAGAGGATATAGATCAGGCTTGTGAATTGTGATTGCCAATTCCAAGTGCAGTAATTCCAAGATTGAATTTTGGATAATAGGAAAGGAAGAGATATTATTTTACAAAGAAAGCAGCTTCACACCTCACTAAGCTGTGGAGAAAAATCTGAAGCACACTGTTTTTTGGTCCTAGGTAAGCATGGAGTTTAGGCATCCAAGTTTGGCAAGCAAGAAGCCAAAAACAATTGCAGTTATTGTAAAAAAACAAAGATTTCAAATACGAAGAAGGATGAGCATCTCAGGTCCTCACCTATCCAACCACCACTCCAGCCTCAAATGAACATCACTGATCAGATTCTGAGAAGTCTCATTCTCACGACCAAAAGATGCCTAGACTAGGTCAAGAGTCAAGACTCACAAAAAAAATATAATTCTACTGAGGAATTTCTTTCAATTCTCTAGAAGCTGTATACACTTTCAGCTTTACTGTTTTCTTTAATGCCTGTATCACCTGAGTCTTAATAATCCAAATAATGTAGAGTATGCACAGTGACCACTCGTTGGTTTCTTGACTGAAAATTTACTTTTCATGGTTATTTTGTTACCACATGATGCATACAATTATTTGTATCCCACTCATGGTTAAGAAAAAACACTTTTCACATTTGTCTCCTAACTTTTTTACTACACTCACCTTAATTTTCTTTCTACTAGCTTTCTTCTGATAGAAAGTATTAAGTACAAATTTTATTGAATAATTATTTTTATTTAAGATTTGTACTTTTAAAGAAGATGTATTAATTTTGAAAGAGCAATGAGGAAGGAATGTTGTGAGAAAATACCACAAAATGGGTATCAAATATAGATGAGAAAAATATAAATTTTAATATTATATTTATTTTCAAGGTTGCAAATAATCAAGGAACTTCTTAACAAATTCAGGTAACTTTGATGATTGGAAAAGGAGGGGACAAGGCTACGCGTTGATCGAAAATAAGTTAAACCATGCCATGACTTTTTGTCAAATAAACATCCAATGGTTTTTTAGATCACCATTGGTACATGATCCTTTTAGCCGAAGCATGGTTTTTTTTTATACCATGGTTAAAAATTAATTATCCATTATGAGGAAAGCTCTTAAGAACCACAACTATAATCAGGCAATTCTAGCAACCTAGGAAACCAAAAGCAAGTGTGTTATAACACCCCAAAGAATATAACCAGCTTCAAATCGGTCACAGCATGCTAAGCCAAAACATTTTGCACGAAACATCAATTTATCTAAGATGTTTCAACCTTAATATTTTTTTCTCTATTTTGTCCTAATCCAAAGCTTAGACTTACCTTTATGTCATGAGCCATTCTCTTCTCTAGTTTTATTCATGCCATTTCTCATAAATCCAAAATAGCTTTCATTGGACTTTTCAATTTATTCCTCCAATTCACCTTATTCTATAACATCTCACACCCCCTCTCACTGACTCCCCCTATTCACACCACCCTCACTATGTTTTTCCCTTTTGAATTTCTTGGGAAATTTATCAATTTTTTTGACTGAAGTGCAACCAAAAGACTTTCAATCACAACAAAAACAATGTCAAATCTTTAATTCCACAGCACCGAAAAATCATTTGAGAAATCCTATGCAAAAGTGTATTTTTCCATAGCATTAGCCAATTCCTATAAGGGATTACGTAAATAAATCGGTAAATTAAATGTCAAGGTCCAATGTTCAGCATTAGGTCTACTATCAAGTATCAACATTATAAAGTGCAAATGTGCAAGTAATCAACTTAGTGTGATGATTAAATATGTTTACTACAGCAATACATATCTCGAGATAAGGAAGCTTGTAATATATATGCTTTAACCATTGTGAAAGTCGATTTCTGTTGTAGTGAGATGAACCAAAAAATTAAGCCACATCCACTCTTGCTAAGGACTAAAGGTGATAATATGAAATCCTTAGATAAAAGAACATGATGCGGTTAGAGACCTAGTATTTGTCACATACCTGTCTTGTATTCCTGCCGATTGTTGCATGCTCCTTTAACAAAGCTCGCTCATCCGAATCACCTCCTTCTTCTAGGTCTAACCTGCTCCGATCAAATTCCCTGAAATCTTGAAGCAATGACGCATGTTCTTGTTTAGCTCTAAAGCTAGACCGAAGCCGATAAAATTCCTGCACTTGACCATTTCAAACATAAACTTGAATCTTAAAAATGTAGCGACAAGTAACTAAAAATACTGCAAAGAGAATATAAACAAGGACATGAAGGAATAATACATGTGGCTTAAATTCCAAAACTCAATAGAGAGCATAAGTTTTTGAAAAAGAAATAGCTTAAAATTTTAGACAATATACATTGGGAGAATTTGATTTAATGATATACACCACAAGCAATCAACAAAACTCATTAAAGTCTCGATCATCTATTAATGTGAAACGTCAATTTGGCATCATTAAAAACTGAAGTACATTAACATAAATTTCAACTGAATGTGCACCTAAACTCACCAAAGAAAGTACCTCAAGTCCTCCTTTTTTTTACAATTACTATACACTATATTCCATGATTGCCTCACTTCCTCACAAATACAAGAGGTATGAATTCACGACTCTAACCAAGTATTAGTCACCCTATATCCTTTTACAAAATAAAATCAATAACTATATATACATTAATTAGGAAATACCGAAATAGAACCTAATAATCCAGACATCCAATTGCTTCTGTTAAGGAAGCAATAAGGGTCTAAGCGATTATACAGCAAGAAAAGTGTCACCGGGATACAATATGAATTACTGACACTGCGCAATCAAAATGCGTATCATCTATAAAGACACAAGTCAATAGAACTAGCAACTAAAAAACTACCCTTATTTTTAGATGGCACGAGGCGCATGAAGGCACTAAGGGTACCCTAGAGGGTTCTACGAAGAAGATGAAGAGAAAACATATGGGTGACGCCACCAAATAGGCTTCTTTTGAGGCTTAAGACCAAAAGGTCGTCTACTGTTGCCTTGTGGCATTAAGACCATGGAAAAAAACTGCGGTCGCGGATACGTTTGCGAAAACGGTCACGGTGTCGCGAAAAACGGCTATAAGGAGAACTAACGCGAATCTGATTTTTGGAAAAAAAAAATCACATAAGGGGTTTTGAACTTATAATTGCATTCTTGTTGTTGAAGTACTATTATTATGCAATAATATGCAACTAGCTATTATAATTGCAATATTTGATTCTTTTAGTGTATAGTTAACTAACTTATTAGTTATATTAGTTAATTATTTTTGTTGTTGAACTACTATAAATTAAGTAATCGTAATAATTAAAGTTAATGGGTATTAATAAAGTTTTAACGGGAAGACAAATAACGTTGTAACGGTAAAATATCGTTATAACAGTAAAATAACGGCCGTTACACGTTATATAACGGTTAACACGGCGTTTTGACCGTGAAATTTCGTGAACCGTTATATAACGGGATTTAACGTCGCGACAACTTTCAAACAGGTTATATAACGGGCGTTACGTAACGTGACGGGGGAGTTTTTATTCCATGATTAAGACACTTGCGTTGAGGAATCGCCTCACCTAGCCCCATCAAATCACACATCCCATCGCTTACTCACATCTTAGGGACATATATTAAAACTAAGTTACTCCTTAATTCAGTGTCACATGATTCGGTGGTTTTACCGACGAATCACGATTTGGTTCGCCCGGATCGAATCGGAGTTCGTTCGCCGATGGGAGCGAACCGGTTTCCGATCAGCTTAACTGATAAAGGAGGGTAGCATGAAGAAGAAATCTAAATATAAAAGGATAAAAACCTTACTTAATGAATCAGACTAGAAGATTGAAGAAGATAAACAAATTGAAGACAATATTTCCGCCATTAAAGCTTGTTTCAAGCTTCTGCAACTCATTTAGTCTTTTAGTATTTTTTTTTCCCGTTGGAAATGAGGAATTCATTATTATACTTCCTCCGTTCCATTTTACTTGCAACACTTACCACTTTTGGAAGTTTCATATTACTTGCAACATTACTATTTTTGGCAAAAATAATCTACTTATTTTATCCTCACTTTATTCCGACCCCACTATCACCATCAATCATACATCATCTCATTAATTATTTAATATACCCACAAGTCACAACCACTATCTACTTATAATAATATTTTTTTATTTCTACCCAACATATCACCATCAATCATACATTATCCCTATTTTTACCATACTGATTTGACGACCCTTAAAACATGTGTCAAACCCAATGGTGCAACTAAAACGGAACAGAGGTAGTAATTGATAGGGTCTAGGTCCTAGGAGTAATTTTTGACAAGTTTTGCTCTACTTTATTAAAAGGGGTGAACCTCTGCATACTTAATTAAGTATTATTATTTTATTTTTTTTGAATTGAAGTATTATTTTATACTCCCTCCAACACAATTCAATTGTCCCATTTGAGTTGGGCACGGATATTAAAAGTGGAATGGGATCCACCAAAAAGGTGATAGTTGGGTATTTTAATTGATTAAATTAATTGTAAAGGTGGTAGTTGGGTATTGGGAATTGGAAAAGTGAGGGTATCTAGGTAAAAAAAAAGATCGACAAAAAAGGAAATGAGACAACTGAAGTGAATTGCCCAAATAAGAAAATGGGACAATTGAATTGTGTTGGAGGGAGTATTATTTTAGAAGCCCTCCTTTATTTGATAAGTGGGCTAAGCCCATTTAAAAGTTACCTGACTTCTTTTTTTACCTTTTCTTTATATATTTTTTTTTCTTTCTTATCCTTCAATATTATTTGATTAGTGGGCTATCCCATTTTAACTTTTCTTTTTCTATCATTTAGTCACCTACTTTTTTTACAATCACATTAGTTTATTTATAAAACAATACAATTAAATTAAATTAATGTCATGACTACTTATATTTTTTACGATTATATTAAATAATAGCTAAAATTTGAACCAAACAACTTAAGTGAACGAACAACTAATATGCGACTAGCGAATCGCGAATTCGAATCCGTACGTCGAATCAAACCGAATCACGAATCGTGTGACATTGCTCCTTATCTTCTATTTGTTTACTTCTCAAAGCCTCTATGAAGGTTTGGGAAGGGGTATAACATATAACATAACATAAATGGGAATAACTAAAAAGGATTATTGCACAGCACAAAGATATGTCTCTCTATTCCATCGAGTTCTTCCCCTATTTTCACAAAAGCTCTCTTAAGAGGAATCAAAATGTGGAAAACTCAACGAAGCAAGGGAAGTACAAAGATGAAACGCATTGTTGAGCTATGTAGCTCACGACCCAGAAGTTCACGTGAGGATCCAACATACCTGAGTCAAATCTTGAAGGATCTCTTGGTGCCTGGTTAAGGTGTGAGAAACCATCTCGGAGCCTCCAGAAGACACCCATGCTCGCATTTGGTTGTTTACTAGATCAAGCTGCTTTAATAATTGTTCAATTCCAGACTCAAGATTATTATCTCCAGTTTCAACTTTAGTAGCAACCAGTCTGCGATATGAATTCATCTGCTCATCAAGTTGTGCTTCAAGTTTCCTAGCCTAAATTTGTGAAAAGTTGCACAAGTTAAGGAACATATGACATTTCAAATCTTTAAGAACTAAAAAACATTCATCATCAAACACCTCTATGCTTTCTCCTTTAAGGGACACGCAAACACCATACAGAAAAAATAACAAAACAAACATCAAGCGTGTTATTTATACTGCAAATTGAAGAATAAAGAATTTTTCACCTTTATCACATCACAAAATATCACAACAAACTTGAACTAGCATCACATGGATAATAAAAGCAAGGAACCATTTAAACACAACTCCCAATGGCAACTCTCGGTCTTCGAACGAAAAAAAAGGTAATCATCTGCTAATGCCCACCCATTAAAGAGATGTTCATCCATTAACACGGCTAAACCAATACATGTGTGCAAGATGAGTTTCAAAGGATAGATACAAAGCTAAAATAAAGCAAAGAAACAATTACCACAATAAACATGGTAAACATGCACGAATTAGGGCTCCTATAGAGTATTCAAAATTTGGATTACAATGTACTATCTGAAAAGTGAAATTTTAATCAAGTCAAAGGTCAATGGAAGCAACTACATTTATATCCTTGATCAACATAACCTTCTAGTTAGTATTGCACATGTTGGGAAAGGAATCTTGATGAGCATAAACAAAAAGGAGTCAATCACACACATGCGCAAAGATTTATGGGTAACACTATTACCCATCCCCAATCAACAACGTAATGTATTAGTGTAACTTTTGCAATAAACATTCACATAAATAACAAAGACTCTCTCTCTAACTATCAAACCAATCTTAGTATTTGCTTTCTAGCACTCAACTGGCTCTCAAACTCTCATAAGATACCCTTGATCTCCAGTTAGCAAAGGTAGCTCTCCTTTTTATCTCTATCAGAGGCTAAGCTCACATATTTTAATGTGAAATTTATTTATCTACAAGCGCACAAGCATATAGTGACATGTAAGAAACACAGCAATCTCAACGAAGCATTCATCAATTACGACTTTATCAAAACTACTTATTACACAAGGGAACTAAAAATAGGGAAACATCAATATCATATCAATTAGAGCATTAGAAATCCTCACTATTGCACATGGGTTCCATAATAAATTTAGTATTGACAGAATATGGATGAAACAAGGATTAAAGAAGGCTCTCTCAATCTCAACTCCCGCATTTCGATCGATTGAAAGATTTATTAAGGCCACATTGGTCATAATCTCAACTCTCGTATTTTAATATAAGACTAATAAGAGTTCAACTAATTATAACAAGGCAAAATAAACCCTATTTTCAACTCTCATATTTCAATTAAATTTTAACAAAGAGATAAGTTTGTCGGTTTTATTAAATTAAATTTAACCAATTAACCTACAATAATATCAATAGATAGTAATTAAATTCAATCATGCACAATGGATCCGATCCCTTTGTATTATATCATGATGAAAGCAATAAAAACAATAATCAAAGCCCTAAACATGATAATATCCCAAGAATATAATTAGGGAACTGATAATTGGAATTATAAAAAGGAAATAACAATAAAGAAGCAATAAATAGAGAAATAAAACTAAGAGCAAGAAATAAAGAACTAATAATGATGGAATTAACAACATAAAATACTCGAGATTTAATCAAGGAAATAAATCATGAGTCTTGAAGTTAAAACAAAACATAAGCAAACTAAACATAGGCTACGTAGCTTGATTAGAATAAAAAACTATGAGTATTTCCATAATAGACACGGGAAATACTAAAAAAAATTAGTATCAAACAAAATCAAAAAATGAAATTAGGGCAGATAAAGTTTCCACGCGACGGCTTGGCATTTCTCAAACTGTTAGCACCTTCTCTGCCTCAAACTTCAATTCCTCACATTTGGGCAAGGAGTCTTCGTGCTATGTAGAGCTCTAGGTGATGATTTGCCGTTCACCTTGACTCTTCTTAACTTTTCTTCGCAACTTTAGACAATAGGAGGGATTTTGGGCTCTTTTTACATGCCTTCACTCCTTTACCACTCCAACATAACAAAGCATCCAAATTCAACACATTCTTGAACTCGAATTCCAACAAATAATACATACATAATAACCACTATATAAATCCAATAATAAAAATAACTAGCAAAATTACACGAGTGATAATTCTTAATGCAAATATAAATAAGTAGATACCAAAAGGAGTCAAAAGCAAGTGCAAATATTGCACTTATAATATTTCCCATCAATGGTTGATATATGCCTTCAAACAAAACTAGACTTAACCACAACCGACACTTTACTTTTTCCCAAAGTTCTAGTCCTCATATGTGATCACGTCCCGTCCTTCCAAAATCCTCACTAAACTTGGCCTAAGCATATGGTAATCACCTAATTACACGACTTAGTTGAGATGGTATTGGATTGACCATGAAAATAGGGGGAATAAGTACATGTACAAGTGCTTAAAACCATGTAAAACATAGGGATAGAGGAGATACATAGAATTCAAAAACATAGTGCAAAAAGCCATCAAGCACATAAGAGAAACATACCATAGGTGTAGCATAGAATAAGCATAAAATGGAGGCGAATACCATGCCTAGAATGAAGACATTGAATCCAATATTTAATAATAATACATACTAGTATATGATAGAGTATATAATATGATAGAATAGATATTATATACTACATCATTTTAAAGGAATTAAACACCAAAAATTAACCTTAACTGAAACTTACAAAGATATTAATTTAAAAAATTGAAAGCAGAGAGGATCCAAGGCATCTCAACAACCCTAATGAAAATTTTTTCATGCCTTATGCTAAATAATACTCAAAAGGATGATGCTAATGCGGAGTACGTTCAAAGATCAAATCCAAACAATGATTAAGCTAGCTCAAGCTTAAGACATATCATGGTCGTGAACTTCAATATCATGGTACTAAAGTTGCAAATTAAATTTTAATAGCAAATGTTGTAAGAACTAGGATCTTCCTTAGGATTCACAAGAGAGATAGGATCAACCGAATAATATTGTACCATATGATGAAGGATCATAGACCCTTCCTAAATTTGCTACAGTATGGCATTAAATTTTCTACATACTAGTAGTTTCATGATCTTACACTTAAGATTGGGATTAAAAGAAAAGAAATGGTAGTTCAGGTTAACAAATAATGGAAGTAGCAAAGCCATCAAATAGTCATTAGTCAAATAACAAGACGTCTAAACTGACAATTCTTGCCGGCATCAAAGATCTAACTATGTCTAAACTGAACAAACAGGAATCCAAAAGCACATGTCACAAAAATAGGTCACCCAAGATAAATGGAGTTAATGAAATTTCATTGAGAATATAACAAGACCAATCAGACCAATATCTTTCTTTCAAGACTCTTAAAACATTGAATTAAAACAATAACAACAATCATCATTTCCCTTTAATTGTCTTCAGTCTAATTGGTAATCGCATAACCCTAAAATTCAAACAACATAAGACTGTTGATCACACAAATCAGAATTTCAACCGCTAAAATCAGTTTAATTGGTTTTAAAAATTAAAATTCCAGAAAAATTCTACGAAATCAACAATGAGAAGCAAACCTGTTTTCTCAGAGCATCCCAGGAGCTAGGAACATCCATGGCGGATGATTTCTGTCGCCTCGTGTATGGTAGATCAGGGGATAGAAATGGATCGTCTCGTCGGTGATGACTGAGGAGGCTCAATTTTTGGTTGGTTTGTACAAATTTTGACTGATTTTAATTTTGCGCACTTGCTTACGCTAAGTGCGTATTACGCAACCGCAACTTAATTATGTCTTAGTAGGATAGAAATCCGAACAATACATACATTTTTAAATACGTTTATATCTTAATGAAATTTTAGACGAATAAACATTTTCGATTATTGATGTTTTATACAATTACATTTCTTTTCATGTTTGGTTGATTTATACTCACCCGCTGCAGGGTTAACTCTAAATTTTGAAACCATTATAGATGTTCCCTTTTCGTCCACCAGGATTAAGTGAATAGATGTGGTCACATCTCTCTCTTTATACTCCCTCATATGTACGACCTTTGCATTAATTTTCCATGTCCCCTATCACTCTGTATTTCTTGAATGTAATTTAAGCTCACGGTTATAATTGAAAATATTATTCACCAACACTAAAGCTTGAGAAACAAGAAATGATATGAGCAAATAATTAAGTTGGTCAAATGATGTATTTATATTGTAGTTCATGTCATTGTATTGAAAGAACATTTCTATTTTTGTCAACTTATAAAATTGACTGAATTGAAATTCCTTCAATTAATATTCCTGCCATTAGTATCATATATTATATTAATTTTGATGTATAGTATAGAAAATTAGAGTAAATATAAGAGTGTTATTTGTAATTATTTTATTGGACAGCATTATGAGAGTACTAGTATATAAACTCGTGCAATGCACGAATTTGTTAGTGCGAAATATATATAAAAGTTGATTCAAATAATAATGTAAGTATTGTATACTATCGTTCTTAAATTTACCCAATTCATGATTTTTTAAATCAAAACATAATTACTAATGTTTATTTTTAATTATTTACCTGATACATAACCTTTTTTTCTTTCAATTGAACATATTAAATTCTAAGTTAACTAAATAGAATTGCTATAGTATATCATACAAATAATTTACCTAATTCAGCTTCAAACTTAAACAAAAATTAGTAGATTCTAAATTTGATAAATATTTTCATGTTTCTTTAAATAATAACACTTGGAATCTTCCAAGACTTTTATAGTATTGTATGATTTATGGTAGGAGTATTAATTAATTAAATGATTTACAATTCAGTGAATTTTCATCTTTTTCAAAAAAAAAGTTTGATTCATATATGGCAAGAATAATTGGCCAGAGATTTTTAAATACGGTTTGCTTCATATTAATGCCAAGCATTGCATGGATTTCAATACAAATTTTATTTTAATAAATGCAGAAATAAAAAGCATAAATATAAATGGCAAGAAATTCAATCATACACTATATTAATTTTGTTATATAGTAAAGAAAATTAGATTGAATAAGAGAGTGTCATGTGTAATTTTTTATTGGCCAACATTATCAGAATATTTATGGCAGGGATATTAATTGCATGATTTTCAATATAGTCAATTTTAATCATTTACAGAAATAAAATGTTGCATTCATATTAATGGCAGGAATTTCAATTCAGTCAAGTTTATTCTTTACAAATATAAAAATTTGGATTTATATAA
This sequence comes from Amaranthus cruentus, assembly GCA_019425755.1. Lineage (NCBI taxonomy): Eukaryota > Viridiplantae > Streptophyta > Magnoliopsida > Caryophyllales > Amaranthaceae > Amaranthus > Amaranthus cruentus. The sequence goes on from CM033450.1 coordinate 6,965,088, forward strand.
CTGACATAATTATTAATGGCGGGAATATTATTTGCAGGATTTTCAATTCAGTCAATTTTATTCTTTTACAATAATAAAATGTTGGATTCATAATAATGGCAGGAGTAATAATTGCAGGAATTTCAATTCAAACAATATTTTTCTTTTACGAAAATAAAAAAAATTATGATTTATACTAATGGCAGGAATATTAATTGAAGGAATTTCAATTCAGTCAATTTTATAAGTTGACAAAAATAGAAATGGACTTTCAATACAATGGCATGAACTACAATATAAATACACCATTTGACTAACTTAATTATTTGCTGATATCATTTCTTTTTTCTCAAGCTTTAGTGTTGGTGAATAATATTTTCAATTATAACCATGAGCTTAAATTACATTCAGGAAATACAAAGTGATAAGGGGACATGGAAAATTAATGCAAAGGTCATACATATGAGGGAGTATAAAGAGAGAGATATGACCACATCTATTCACTTAATCCTGGTGGACGACAAGGGAACATCTATAATGGTTTTAATGGAAAAATTTACAATGTTAACTCATTCTAAATCCTGTGTGTTAGGAAAATAATATTTTATGCAAAATTTAGAGTTAACCTTGCAACGGGTGAGTATAGATCAACCAAACATGAATGAAAGATGTTCTTATATAAAACATCAATAATCGAAGATGTTCGTTCGTCTAAAATTTCATTAAGATATAAACATATTTAAAAATCCGTGCATTGCACGGATTTCTATCCTAGTAAATCATAATTTTTTTATTTTCGTAAAAGAATAATACTGTCTAAATTGAAATTCTGCAATTATTACTCCTGCCATTATTATGAATCCAACCTTTTATTATTGTAAAAGAATAAAATTGACTAAATTGTAAATCCTGCAAATAATATTCCTGCCATTAATATTTATGTCAGTTATATAAATCCAAATTTTTGTCAGTAAACAATAAACTTGATTGAATTGAAATTTCTGCCATTAATATGAATGCAACATTTTATTTATGTAAATGATTAAAATTGACTAAATTGAAAATCATGCAATTAATATCCATGCCATAAATATTCAATAAAAAATTAATATAGTGTATGATGCAATTAATATCCCTGCCAATAAAAAAATTACACATGACACTCTCTTATTCAAACTAATTTACTTTACTATACAACAAAACTAATATAGATCTTCAAAAAAAAAATTAATATAGTGTATGATTGAATTTCTTGTCATTTATATTTATGTCTTTTATTCCTGCATTTATTAAAATAAAATTTATATTGAAATTCATTATGACCTTAGAGTAAGCTAAACTGGTAGGCTTGGAGAAGGAAATGAAAGAAGAGAAGTAGGAAAGACAGGAGTTGAAAGGGATGATAGCTGCTTTAGAAGGAAAATTGGAAGAACCTTTCTTTTCTACGCTTTCTTCTATTACGAAATGGAGAGTTAAGTTATAGTCCTGCTACTTTTAAAGCATTTCAAGTAGTAGCATCTCAAGCCAGCATAAAAAGTGTTTCCATCAGATGAGGGCTTTAGGCAAGCTAGCTAGTCAATGAGCCAGAGAGTGTTAAGAATATAGCTAGCCTTCCTTCTCATGGCCCAGCCATCCATCCCCTTCTTTTCTACCCTCAGGCCAAGTGTGAACCTGGTGAAGCTTCAGGGTCTTTTTCACCTTGCTCAGATGTTTCAGCACCCGAGAAAAGAATCAAGCTAAAACTTGCCTATATCCCCGCCTTCTAAAGTAAGTCGAAAGGCAACTTCCTTCCCACATGCCCCTTTCCAGGCAGCTTACACACAAGATGAGACTTTACTACCGTGGAGCGGCTTTTTGCAAAAAGATGAGGGAGAAACTCAGTAAGATGTCGGAAAATCGAAATGAGGAAAGACAATAAAGTGCTTTGTTTCGTTGGAAAAACCTACGCAAATACAAATCTCAAATTGGTTCCCACGCACGCAGAACGGAAGATCTCAGTTGTCCTGGACTGGAAAGTACGTAGGGCTCCCCCAGCTAGCTTCTCTGGTGAGTACCTGTCCCTTGCTAAGGAAAAGGTATTTAAAAATTCCTCGCCAATTATTCTTGCCATTTATATGAATCAAACTTTTTTTTTTTGAAAAAGATAAAAGTTCACTGAATTGTAAATCATTTAATTAATACTCCTGCCATAAATACTCTTATAATGTTGACCAATAAAATAATTACAAATGACACTCTCATATTCACTCTAATTTTCTAAACTATACATCAAAATTAATATAGTGTATGAATTATGCTTACTTAAAAATTTTAAAAAGTTGATATTAATACTCCTTATATTGTGACGAATGAAGAAGACCATACTTGACTATATTTTAAATTATAAATTAAAAATTAAAAACAAATTAAAAGAAATTGGTAAATAGTGACAAAAAGTAAATAGATTATGTAAAATGAATAGGAGTGACTAATAAATTATTAGCCTAATAAATAAATGGGGAGTAGTAAAGAATAGATATTAGCTTTATTTTTTCAAAAAATGTGTTATATGAGCTTGCAAGTTGTACCTTTTAAATACGTGTTTATCATCTAGTTTTTTATGATAAGTTGGCCCAATAAAGTTTGGTCAAAATCCTAAATCAAATTGAACCAAATGAGCTGGGTTTTTTTAAATTAAATTATGATTTACGGTCTAGTTTGATTATTTTTATTTTTCAAACCAGATCGGACCGCAAACCGTTTTGTGGTCGAAAAATCATTATTTTGTATTAAAAAAATCAAATTGCTAACTACATATTTTAAAATGTAGTTATTTTTATATAGTAGTATATACTTGAATGATGTTGATGTTATCAACTAATTATAAATTATTATATTTATTAATTAATTGTATGTGTAAAATATTTGCATTAATACATGTATTAATTTGGATAAAAATATAAAAATAAAAACCGTAGACCAGATTAGGCTAGGCCGTTGTAAAACGGTTTGATCTGGTCCGGTCTGGTGATTTAAACGATCTGGTCTAGACTGAAAAATATATAAAATATAATTTGAAATCAACACCTCCTCCACCTTCGCATTCAGGGTATGTAAATATTACACTTACAACTTTTATTTCTAAGTCCATTGTGAACAAAAAATTGTTGGGGGAAGAGCAATATCTCTTGATTGATAAATACATACTCCGTATAAGTACTATTATGTTCCATTATTCCATTAGAACCATCATGTTGTATTGAATAAGAGACTAAGAGTACTTATAATAGACAAAGGTTTAACACTGTTATTAATAGTATTATACCATTCATTTGTTGTTTAAAATTCAACCATAGAATAATACTATGGAAAATTTGCTCAAAATAATTCAAACTATCACCCGTTAGCTGAAAATAATCTCAACTATCGATTATTTTTAAATAATCCCAACTTTGACTTGAATTTGTTCATGGCACACCCTATAACTTGTTTACCTCGGATAGTAGGTGTCAACTTGACAAATCAAAAAAGGAAAATTAAATAAAAAAAATCTTAAAACCCTTCCTCTCGCCCATTCTTCCACCCCAACTCAGCCATAGGGTATGCCGTAGCTCGTAGGTGACCTTGGGATTTTTTTTATTTAATTTTCCTTTTTGTTTTCCAAGGTGATCTGCTATCCCAGGTAACCAAGTCATAAGGTATGCCATGAACAAATTCAGGTGAAAGTTGGGATTATTTAAATATAATCGATAGTTAGGATTATTTTCGGCTAATGGGTGATAGTTGAGATTATTTTGAGCAAATTTTCCTAATACCATTATATTACCTCAATTTTGAAATTGTGAAAAAAATCAATTTTAGGTAGAAATTAATCAGTTTAACATCGATATTGATCAATTTCAGGTCAAATTGAAATGTTTTAGTTTTAATTGATCTATTTAAGGTTTACTTTAAGTTAAAATTGATATATTTAAGGTCAAAATTGATATATTTAAGGTCAAAATATAATTTTTATTTTTAATTTCTTGAAGAGCGATCGTTTTAATTTTTCAAGTTTTGGCTTTTGTACCGACCCATATTAACTGTCTCATAAGAAACCGTCTCATCCAAATTTTTATGTTATATTTATATATTTTTACATGATCCACGATTTTAATCTATCCTATTAGGGAAGATCACGAGTCCAAACTCATTATCGAACACGCCCCACGCCCACCTTATTTTTAGGGTCTGAGTCTTATTTTTTTATAGACCAAGCTAATTCAGGTCTCTCACAAGACATGGGTGTTTTTGACATTTGAGAATTGGAGTTTCATAAACCCTATTCCTTAATCCCTAGGGTTTTTTTAATTTCACTCGGTTTCCCTCAAGCCACAAAATCATCCTGCTGCTGCCTTCTTCTCGACTTCTCGTACCGCAAGCCGCCGGCCATTACAGTCCACAGCCGCCGACCACCACAATCTAACTCATCATCTTCTTCGGCTTTTCTCCTTTCTTCAAATTGTAAGCACCAAATCTCATAACTATATCAATTAATTTGTCGAATTCATTATGTTCTCTATTTTGATGAAATTAACGAAAATTTATGGCTTTTTCACAACTTTATATTATAAATTTTTACACTTCTAAGTTGTTTTTCCTCTAATTGATTTTTTTGTTCAAGATTTAGTTGGTTGAGTTTGAATTTGATTTTAATCAATAGTGCAGAAAGAAATGGCGGAAAAGGAAGAGCAGCAATTAAACTATGTTGAAGAGACTGTACTGAAGAAAAGGAAGAATAGCGAGGATTGGGCAATTCGTAGGAGGCAGCAGTTGTTGGAAAGACAATGGAAACTCAAAGAAGACAAGAAATTGGCTTTTAAGAGACCCGAGGATTACATCAAGGAATACAGAAGCAAAGTATGTATGCCTTCTATGTGATTTAATTTTTTACTCTTTAGTGTAAACAAAAATTTTCAATATTGTCGGTTTATGTTGAAGTGATTACATTTCTGGAATTAGTTTTATGTCATTAGTAGATTGTTTCACATTGTTTGATTCAAATACACTGGAGCTGAATTGAATGTATCAAAAATGGTTTTACAAATGTAGACGTTGCTTTTTTTTTTTTACATAGGTGTGATCGTGGAAGTTCAGTTTGTCGTTTGGTTTCTCATTATTTAGAAATCTAAATGGCCAAGGTGATGGAGTAGGAAGTAGGAACTTGCATTAAGGGGAATACTCAATTGGGAAGGTTTAAGCTTATTCAATTTTTCATATATCTCAACGATATCAATTAATTGGTTTATGTACAAGTCCTATGATGTTGCTATGCTATAAACAATGGCAGTTGTAAATGCTGTGTAAAGTTGCTAGGGCATAATATCGTTTGGATTTTCAAGGTTTTTTTTTTGTGCTAAACCTGAAAGAGAAGAATCGAAGTGCGTGCTATCACTATATGAATAGAAATCACTGATAATATAACTTTAAGTTTTTCTCTATTGTGGTTGTGTATTTATGTATACATAGGTATACATGTTAGATTGAGACGTGCTGTATTCTCAATTTTCTTGCTTTCTGATTTTCTTGTTACTACTTAGGCTGTTTCTCATGGAATTTTTTTCTTCATGTATTGTAATTGTAGGAACTGGATTTGGTAAAGATGAAGCAGAGAGTAAAGAGGCGTAAAACCTCTAGTACATTGTCATCGAGACTGCTTTTTGTCATCCGAATACAGGGGTAAGCTCAAGAGCTGTTCATGTATATGGTACACTTGGCCTATGGTGGACACTTAAACTTTAATGTGAACACTTATTGAAGGTTAATCTAGGGCATGGGCACCAAATTAAAGCCTCTGGAGGCAAGCCTTTCCGGGCCATTTATATTTTTTTATAGCTGTGTATATTTGACAAACTATTTAATTTCTTCTAAGTTTAAAATTAACTAACTAAAACCATTTGTAGCTTTTACTTTGTAGTTTATACTCCATAAATAATAATGGAGGGCCATAGGCTCTATATTTTACATACTATTATGATTTTTTAAAGAACATTTTAAGGCACAAGTGAACAAATATATCAAAATAGGGTTTGGCTGTACTTGTCTCAAATTGGAAAATGAGCAGCTTTCATTGAGTTGATAGCTAAGCTTTTGGTTTATACATCACATACCTAGCCGTCTATCTATCTTCCAATGCCATTTACATTTTGAATGATTGATATTGTTTTCAGTAAAAAGCCTGTTCATCCACAAATTCAGAAGATTTTGAAGTCATTTGGTTTGAAGAGGAAATTTAGTGGTGTTTTTCTTAAAGCAACAGAAGGGACTTTAGCAATGCTTCAGAAGATTGAGCCATATGTTACTTATGGGTAAGAACTAAGAAGCAGACCCTGTTGTAATATATCTTTTTTTCTTTTGTGTTTGGTGCCTCAAGATCATTCAATGGTGCTGAAAAACAGGTTGAAAAGAAAATTCAGTGATGTTTTGTTTTTTATAATTAATTTTTTTTGGTTTGACTTTCTACTCCCCAGCCTTTCTGCTGTCTGTACACAATGTGATGAACCTTTTTTTGTTCAACTAGTACAAAAACAGATGCTCACCTTTTGCTAGCTAATAGAGGTAGTCGTGGGAGTCGCTGGCAGCAGAATACATTTAGTCACCACATCTTACATGTGCTATTGCCCTATTACCAATTGACTTTTGTTAATTTGTTCCCCATTTCTGTCACGTAATTAAGTTGTTGCTTTGTATTCTTAGTGCAAATATCGTCCATTCATCACCATACCGGCGTACGGCAACTGAAGTATAAAGGTTTTTGAACTTACCACCCTTGAAAGATAGGTTGAGGTAGTTACAAAATTATTTGTGTTGACCTCAAAAGCCATATTGCGACTGTGACCATAGCTACATTTTTGCCTTATGTTTTTGTCATATATTAGATAGGAGGGTACATGGGGTATCATAATATTAGTTAGTTAGAGAGTATAATCTAGAAGAGGATGATGCTAGAAAGGGGAAACTGATACAAATAGGAAAGGGAGAGATGAGAAAGGAATCAAATAATTTGTAATGGGTGTATACTCATTTTGGGATATTTACAAGCCTTTCGAATGCTTATTCTATCTTTAGGTTTTCTATGCTATTGTAATCTTTGATTTGCACTATATTAAAAATGGGAGAGAACCACTCAACCACCCTTCTCCGACAGGCGACATCACCAACCTCCAACCCAGGCAGCCAAGCAATTATCTACGACCGTCCCTTCCACCCACAACCACTTTGCAATGGCAGCCAAGTTAATTTGTTCTACCGGTTGTAGGTCATTCAAGACTTTAATATTAGATTGCCACCAAAGTTTAGATTTTTAAATATTTATTCAAAGTTGGGATTTCAACAATTAAATCACGCAAAGTTGAGATTTTTATAAGTAATTGCCCCTTTTACTATTGATAAAGTTCTCAAATATTCTGAGAAAGAACAAGAGGTGGGCATCAGATGATTCAATTCAATGTTTTAGATTTCACGTCTGATGTTTTGGGTATAGTGTTTTTGGGTTTTTGATTTCGATGCCAACATATTTGGCTCCATTTTTTAATTTTGCCTCTCGTCCCAATTGCACATGAAGTTCAGTATTGATTGATTGAATTCTGTTGTGCAGCTGATGAACACAAATAAGTAATGTTCCGTATCAACATTCTATACTTTTACAAAACTACAAGTCTAAACATCTGAAAAGCAATGGCAGATGTTGAGAATGACGGAAATATCATTTGTTAGATAACTGAACTGGGGAACAAGCTAAATAAAGGGTTATTTGAATGAATTCGTTGTAGTTGTTAGTTTTACTATTCACATAGGAGTTGTGAATGCTGTTTAACCAAGGCAATATATGATATTAACCTTTGCTATATATCTTTTCAGGTGTTTTGAGTTTTTTCTATCTGATATTTCTTTTTTAGAAAATTAAAATAAATTAATTGCATTCTTTATGCTGTTTTTTTTTTCGGCATATGAGACTCGGTATTCAAAATTGTTGTGATTGTGTGACTTCACTTTTCAAGATGATGGGATTTTCTGTGTTATCTGAGCATCCTTTGGCTAGTCGGGTTTACACATATTGTGAGTTTCCAGTTGCTTTTGTTTCACTATATAAATTTTAGCTTCTGTTTGTAACGATTAAGCAACCTACCTCAGTGTCGCACTGTCACTTATGCTCTGCTGGTTTTTATGCATTCTTGATGGCCAGTTTCTCTGATTTTCATGAACTAATGAGAAGCAAACGATGGCTACTTTGCTCGCCTTTGTATGAGCTGAATAATGTCTATCTAATAGGATTGCGGTGGTAAATGGTGGCTAGTAGGCTTTTACTTTTATTTATTATTTTTAAAACTCTTCTGCTTGCCCCTTCGTTCTCATAATAATTTAAGGTTTTGTAAGTTTTTTGTTGACTGTTGGATCACAATGTTCGATACTTGAAGAAACACCAATGCATATTGAAGTGCTAGCTTGTAGATTAATCAGGCATTAGCCATATATTGTTTGTTAGAGAAGTAAATGATGCTATGATAATTGTTGTAGTTCTTGTATTATATTCATTATTCGCCGTAGTTATGAATTTGTTTTCAATTTGTAGGTATCCAAATCTGAAGAGCGTGAAGGACCTCATTTATAAGAAGGGTCTTGCAAAGCTGGAGAACGATAAAGTACCGTTAACAGACAATAACGTGATTGAGCAGGTATCTGATTGTAGATTATTGCAACTTAGTTATTGAGTTGTCGGTTCTTTCATTCCTTGAAACATCTACGGAGCATCCTAATTGTGATTTATATTATGTACAGGCACTGGGGAAGTATGGCATTTTATGTCTCGAAGATATGGTCCACGAAATTTTTTCTGTTGGCCGACATTTCAAAGATGTGTCTCGATTTCTATGGCCGTTTGCTCTTGGCAGGCCCGGTAGTGGATTTGAAGGCAAGAAAAATACTTTCAAAAACGGGGGAGACTCGGGAAATCGCGAGGAACATATAAATGAGCTGATTGCTAAGATGACTTGAGGTTTAGATACAATATGAACTCTAATAGTTATCAATTATAATTGCAAGTATGTAGACTATTTTATGTAATGGATGAGCTTACTCGAATGGGTATCGGATAATTGCAAGTTTTGATTTTTACTTGTCCATATATTACTTATCGGTACGCTATGTAATCTTGTGGGCATTGTTTTAGGGTTATGGCCTTGGGGCTTGGATGGGAAAGCTGAAATTACCATTGTAATTCTCTTACTATAAATAGCAAGACTACTCTTACTATAAATAGTAAGACTACTAATTTGAAAGAGCTAATCTTTCTCTTACCACAAGCATATCCGGTTCCTTTGGCCTTGAAAACCCACATCTTAATTCTTCTTTCTGCCTCTCAAAATATTTCTCTTGCCACATTTTTTTTTCCAATTTGGATAAAGGATAGTTATTTTTTTTCCAACTTATGTAAATCATTTTTGATCTATTTTTTTCCACATGCCTAATAGATCATCTTCATCTTTTTTGCCATTGTTATGTTCTCTTCATACTTTGATTGGGTTAGCTGTAATCCTATGTTTGTATATCACTCTACGAACCTCGATTTCACTCCATGATAAATCTCTCCATTTTCAACATATCAAATCAATGTTGCCTTCAACAACGGATCTCCCATATCAAAATATCGTTTATCCTAATAAATTTCCACCAATAGATATGGGCCACTCTCCTCCTCCGCCTCCTCCTCCTCGTTCATACAATCCCAATGAAAAAAGAACACTTTATCCATCTTCAAAAAATCGTAGTGAAGTTGAAATTCGAGGAGGGTTAGCTCAAGACTTTGACATTACTTGGGGTGATCATAGAGGAAAGTTTCACGAAAATGGGGCGCTTCTTACCCTTTCTTTAGACAAGTACTCTGGTTCAGGATTTCAATCCAAGAACGAATATTTATTTGCTAAGATTGATATCAAGATTAAGCTTATCCATGATAACTCTGCGGGTACTGTAACCACTTTTTATTTGTCTTCAAATGGAACAAACCATGATGAAATAGATTTCGAGTTCTTAGGAAATTTGAGTGGCCAACCATATACTATACATACCAACATATACAGTCAAGGAAAAGGAAATCGCGAGCAACAATTTTACTTATGGTTTGATCCGACAAAAGATTTTCATATTTACTCAATTTTATGGAATCCTGCTAGAATTGTTTTTTCTGTAGATGGAATACCTATTAGAGAATTCAAAAACATGGAAGCCTTTGGTGTACCTTTCCCAAATAGGAAACCCATGAGGATATTTTCAAGCTTATGGAATGCTGATGATTGGGCTACACAAGGTGGAAGAGTACATACAGATTGGTCCAAGGCTCCATTTATTGCTTCTTATAGGGAGTTTAGTGCAAGTGCTTGTGTTTGGTCCTTTGAGTCGTCTTCTTGTGGGACTCGTCCAAGTTTAGATAATGCATGGTTAAAAGAAGAGTTGGATTCAAAGCATTTAGAAAAGATGAGATGGGTGCAAAAGAACTATATGACTTATAATTATTGTAATGATAAGTGGAGGTTTTATGATCAAGGACTTCCTAAAGAGTGTACCATTGAAAAATTCTAAACAGAAAAGTTGTATCGATGATATTTTAATGGTTCCATATGTATACATTTTATTTTCTTATTATGAGCCGTAAACTTGAGCCAATAGCTACGAAGATCAACAACGTTTTTGAAAGATAATGCTTACAAGCAGGGGCGTATCTAGACCCGGGCTGGCACGGACCATGGCCCGGGTCATGAAAAATAAAGTAGTATGTTAAACTGATGTTCATTGTTCGAACACACGAGTCATCTATGTGTTTTGACTAAGGCGTTTACAACTAATTACACCATATTGGCCTTGGTAATACATATTTTCTAAATTCGCCCCTACTTACAAGGATCGAGTAAAGTTCACGTAATCGGTATAACTTTACCTTAAAGTTAAAATGTATAGGTAAAAATGTTAAGATTCATCAATACAACCTTTCTGTTTTAATTAATTCTTAAAATTTGCCATATTTATCATTTACCAATGCCTCATGTTCTTAGGTTTACAAAGCGTTAGACGGAAAAGTTCTTAGAGCCTAAACGTAAAGTGCAAGGCGAAGACACAACCTTTTTGAAGGTGAAGCACAATATTTTACTAAAAAACATAAATCCAATTATAAAACATAAAAACTTCATAAAAGATAAAACAACGTGCATTCATATTATGATAGCAACAAGCTAAAAATCATACGTCATTATTGTAGTAAAACACTACTTAATCATAATTTTATCATTCAAAATATGCGCTAACAGCCGTGATCACGATAATGGAACGATGATGTGGTATCGTAACGAGAGTAATGTGATTATTGTAACACCCAAGTATCAGTTGAAAGCATGAGAAATCCCTTGTTGCAACTCAATACGCAATACTTTCTCTCCTTTACAACACAATAAATATTAATTTTTTTTTTTAAAAAAAAATCAACACAGTCGATGCGATGAATCTTTGTTATTGCACTATGAATGGAGTAAATGTTACAATGAGGATACGAAAAATACCTATACTTATTTTCTTATTCTTCAAATGCTTTTTTTTTGGAAAAATTACCTAGAATAATTCAAACTATTCACGATTTTCCTACAATAATCCCACCTATTGATTAACTATGAATAATCTCAACTTTGAGGGGCATTTTCCTAGAGTAAACTCGGTGACCGGATGACTTGCTATAGCAAGTTTTTATTTTTTTAAAAAAAAAGATAAATTAAAATAAAATGTCGAAAAAAATGTTCATAAAAATTTATGATTTTTTATTTAGAATTTTTTATGTAAATTTTCAAAAATGTTTTCTAATTTTAAATTAATATTTAATTTATTTTTTTGGTGAATTACCAGCTATAACAGGTCATCGGGTTACCCAAGTTTACTTTAGGAAAATACCCCTCAAAGTTCGGATTATTCATGGTTAATCAATAGGTGGGATTATTGTAGGAAAATCATGAATAGTTTGGATTATTCTAGGTAATTTTTCCTTTTTTTTCTCATTGTTTTTAATGAAAACAACGGTTACTCAAAATTCATGTTCAAGTGAATTTGAGTTTCGAGTTTTGTTTCTTGTTAAATAAACAAGCTTAAGTAAATTAGCCAACCAATGCACTGGACGCATAAGGCGAGCGAGGTGTAACAAGACGCAAGCCTTTTATAGTGGGCTTTGCCTCTCCTCGCTTGACGCATTTTTCACCGAGCTTGAGCTCGAGACGCACAAGGCGCAAAGTGAGACACACTCTTTAAAATTAAGTTCATGTTATATATTTTTCGAATCTTACGAATAAGAATCTTTTCCCTAAATATGGTTAATTGGAAAAGTAATTCCCAACGTGTGCTGCAGGGAAACTTATTTCCCTACATACTGTCCACATAGGATAGGTTATTTTTTTTTAATGCAACTCAATATTACCGATTTCTCAAGTAGTGATTTATTGCAAAAAGGAAACCGCTATTTGACATAGCAGTTTATATTTAATAGCATGAGGTTTTACTGAAGAAACAAACAATCTATGCACTTGGAGTAAACCGCCACTTGAAGTGGCGGTTTTGTCTGCAGCCTGGAACCTATACATGCTTTCTCTTTTGCAATTCCAACACTATGTAACACAACCTGCTTTTTTTGTGAAGGAAAACCTGTGAAGCTTATATTATATCAATGGTAGCCAAAGATACAAAGATGATGAGGGAAGGGATGCATAAAAATAGTTTCTCCTAAAGAGTATGAATTCCAACGAGCCACACTAAATGTGCTACGGTATTGAAGAAATGAATTAAAGCTAGGATTTAGGGTTTTTGGAATACTGATTTGTATTATCTTCCAAATGAGTACATAGGTTACATATATACAAAGTCATATATCTAAATAAGGTAGTGAAACTAATATAAGTAAAAAGGAACTAATAAAAATACTAAAAATAAATTCACACTTTTACTACATTCCTACACTCCCCCTCAAGTTAGGTCTTCAGGCGCCAATACCTAACTTGCACAAAGTCTGCTCGAATGCTTCTGAAGTAACTGCCTTCGTAAGGATATCTGCTAACTGGTCTTTTGATCTCACAAAGGGAAGATTTATTATGTGCTTCTCAAGTTTTTCCTTTATGAAATGCCTATCGATCTCTACATGCTTAGTTCGTTCATGTTGAACTGGATTCTCTGAAATGCTGATTGCGGCTTTGTTATCACAGAACAACTTGCATATCTTCTTCTGTGGAAAGTGTAATTCACTCAGGAGTTTCCTTAGCCATATAATCTCTGTGATCCCTTTGGCAATACCCCTAAATTCGGCCTCTGCACTTGATAAGGCTACCACTTTCTGCTTCTTGCTTTTCCATGTAACCAAGTTTCCCCCAACCAGTGTGAAGTACCCCGAAGTTGATCTCCTGTCATCTTTATCTCCTGCCCAATCTGCATCTGTATAGGCAAGGAGATCTAGGTGATCATTTTTTCTGAATATAATCCCCTTGCTGCTTGTACCTTTCAGATACCTCAGAATCCTCATAACAGCTGTCATATGGTGAATTTGTGGTCGATGCATAAACTTACTCACTACTCCAACAGCATACGCAATGTCCGGTCGTGTGTGAGAAAGATAAATGAGTTTGCCAACCATTCTCTGATACTGTCCTCTGTCAGCTAGTTTTTCTCCTTCAATCATCTGGAGGCCATGGTTCGCAACAATGGGAGTCTCTGTAGGCTTACAGTCAACCATGCCGGTTTCTACTAGCAAATCGAGGATATATGTTCTTTGACTGATAAAAATACCTCCTTTAGACCTTAGTACTTCAATTCCAAGGAAGTACTTTAGTCGCCCTAAGTCTTTCATTTCAAATTCGCGAAACAATTGTTCCTTGAGTGTTCCGATCTCTTCCTTATCATCTCCTGTAATAATCATATCATCCACATAGATGATCAGACAAGTAATACGACCATTTTGCCTCTTGAGGAATAAGGTATGATCAGAATTGCTTTGCTTGTACCCAAACTTTGTCATTGCTGTAGTGAATCTCCCAAACCAGGCTTTGGGAGATTGTTTTAGGCCATAAAGAGCTTTATTCAACTTGCAACATTCTCCTATATTATAGTCATCTGAGAAACCCGGAGGAGCCTTCATGTACACTTCTTCTTCAATTTTCCCGTGTAGGAAGGCATTTTTCACATCAAATTGGTGTAGAGTCCAATCTTTGTTTGCCGCAATCGAGAACAGAACTCGGATCGTATCAATCTTTGCCACTGGCGAGAAGGTCTCGGAGTAATCCACCCCATAAGTCTGAGTGTACCCTTGTGCTACCAATCTGGCTTTATACCGCTCAATAGTGCCATCTGCCTGATATTTGATGGTGTATACCCATTTGCATCCAACTGTCTTCTTCCCCTTTGGTATCTCACATATTTCCCATGTTTTATTTATGTCAAGAGCTGAGATTTCTTCTTCCATTGCCCTTTTCCAGTTCGGATCCTGAAGAGCTTTTTCAACCGTATGAGGCACATCATTGGAATAAAGAGAAGTATTGAAGGTAACAATTATTTGTGAAAGATTCTCATTACTTTCTTTGTTCACTGGGTATCTCGATCGTTGTGCTTCATACTCTGGATCATATCTCCTTGGAGGAACACCCCTCGTACTCCTTAAGGGTAACTCATATCTGCGAGGTGACTCAACACTAGGAACTAACTCATTAGTAACATCAATCAAAGTCTCAGTCTCAGGAATTACCTCTTGTTCAGATTGCTCCCCAGATGCTTCAGACATGATAGGAGTAGTCTGAGGAGGAGGATGTACTATATCATCAGTAGCACCAGCTGTGGGATTACCTACTTTCTCTGTAGGGTCATGATAAATTATTGGATCTGGATTGATAGCAGTAGGATATGTTAGCCAACGTAGGTCGTCACCACTCACAGTCTCCCCCTAAGGACTAAGATGGGGGTAGTAGTATGAACTCTCAAAGAAGTCACAGTCCATGGTGGTGTACATTCATCGATAGCCTTTCTGATTGACCCCATATCCAAGAAAAACACACTTAACAGCACGAGGTTCAAGTTTGCTTTGAGCTTGTTTGGGAAGATGCACATATACAACACACCCAAATACTCGAGGGGATAAGGAGTGAGAAGAGGGAACAATAGTATGTGTCTGAAGAGTTTCTAAGGGGGTTTTGAAGTAGAGGGCCTTTGTGGGAAGGCGGTTAGTCAAGTAGGTGGCAGTGGCAACTGCTTTTGGCCAAAAATGAGCGGGGACATGAGATTCAAACATAAGTGCTCGGGTCATCTCAAGGAGTATGCGGTTTTTTCGCTCTACAACCCCGTTCTGTTGTGGGGTGTTTGGGCAAGTGGTCTGATGAATCATGCCATGAGTTGAGATGAAGTGTTTCATGTCCAAGTTTACATATTCCCCCCCATTGTCTAACTTAAGAATTTGAGGTGGGGCTTGAAATTGAGTTATGAGCATGTTATAGAATTTCACAAAAACATCAAACACCTCAGATTTATGTTTCAAGAAGTACACCAAACTCATGCCAGTACAATCATCCACAAACAAAACAAAGTACGAAAAACCATGTGTATTAGAATCAGGAGCTGGACCCCAAACATCAGAATGAATCAAAGCAAATGGTTTTATATTGTGGGTTAGACTCGGAGAATAAGTATGCTTATGACTCTTTGCTAGGACACATGCCTCACAATCTAGGGGTGCATTACAATTATTAAGAGATGGAAAAAGATGTTTTAAATACCCCAGTGAAGGATGACCGAGATGCCTATGCCACATCCACATTTGATGATCACGTGACCCATGAGCAAGCAAAGTGTGACCCCTTTTAATCGCTTCATCCATATAGTACAAGCCTCCTCGTTCAGTACCACGTCCAATGATTTTCCCTATCTGAACATCCTGCACAACACACTCAGTGGACGACAAAGTAACAGTGCAATTAAGCTCTTTAGTCAATTGACTAATAGATTACAATTTATGCGATAAGCTCGGAATTAAAAGGCAATTATTTAAATGAATGGATGAAGAGATATCAATTGGCCCAGTGTGATCAACACGAAGATGTTCCCCATTGGCGGTCTGTATATGAGTACGAGATGCGGGGCCGAGAGTCATAAGATCCCCAGAGTCGAAGGTCATAGTGTTTGTAGCCCCACAATCGAAAATCCATGAAGTGTTTTTTGTAGAGCTAATTAAGCCCAAGCGAAGAGGAGAGGTTGATGGGCTCATAGAAGTGGCAATTGGGTCATGGGCCTGCCAGCTGGGTGGGGTAGGAATTTTTGTGGGCTTTTGGGTTTCATTAGGAGAGAAATTAACAAATGGGTGAGAAAAAGAGTTTCTCACGGGTGGGTTGGTTCTTGTGGGCTTTAGGGTAGATTTTCCAAATTTATTAAAAAAAAAATTTAGAAGATTTCTCTCTCCTCTCAAAGTTTCTGATTTCTTTCCTAATTCTTTCTCCATTATACTCCTTCTCTTATTAACTCAAAAAAAAAAAAAAAAAATACTCCTTCTCTTATGCTTTTTTATGAAATTCATCCTCCTTTCCCCATTTGAGAAAAATGACCCTCCATGTTCATTTGATCGTAGCCGCTGCTAGACTAGTCATGCCGCCGGTCCATGTTGATGGCTCCTTGGTGTCGACCTGTTGGTAGTGGCGGTCATGGTGGGGTCGTGGTTTGCATCTCCCATCTTGATGAAATGTGATGGGTTTATTTACTAGAACATTGGGAAGGTAAGGTTTTGAGTGGAATATCATCTGAAAAATCATTAAGGTACGTTTTTTCCAGGTTGCATTCTTGGATTTAAATCTGCCAGATCTGGATGACCCTTTTTGCTTTGGAAAAAAAACACCATTTGTGGTGAGTCTCGCCGGAAAACTTACTGATTTTGATAACTCTTGGTTGGTGTTGAACCATTTCGGTTGCAACGAAGGGTTTTGTGATGAACACCGTTTTCTGATATCCATAGGTAGGTTTGGTAAATGATGAGAACCCAAAAAATTCGTCGGATTCTAAATCTGAACCTTACGGCTCTGGTACCAGGAAGAAATGAATTAAAGCTAGGATTTAGGGTTTTTGGAATACTGATTTGTATTATCTTCCAAATGAGTACATAGGTTTCATATATACAAAGTCATATATCTAAATAAGGTAGTGAAACTAATATAAGTAAAATGGAACTAATAAAAATACTAAAAATAAATTCACACTTTTACTATATTCCTACCGGTATTACCACTTTAGCGCACTACGCTACCCCAAAAATCCGACATGGCTAAAATTAGGGACTGAAGTCTGTCAAGAAGAAGAAAAGGAGAGCAACCCTTTGAATTGTTTGTGATAGCCTTCATGACATTCACATTGTCGCCTTCAAGTTGAATATAGGAGAAACCCAAGCGGATGGCCAGCTCGAGACCGAAGATCGCAATTGAGACGACTTATGAAAATGACAGTGAATGGGTGGAAGGAGAAAAGATGGGTTTTCACTCTTGTGATAATAGTGATACTCCTGAGCATATTACAAATAACTTTGTTATTACCGCATTGATAACAATAGTGATATAGGATTGTATTCTTGGCATTTTGACAACTAGCCTCTTTAGTTATACAACCTTTTGTATAAAAGCGAGCTATCCCCTTTTGCAAAACGTGTATTACATATACAATACAGAAATGGGTTTTCACTCTCTTATTTCTCTCTCTTCTTTTCATGGGTGAATTCTTCTGTTGTACTGAAGATCACATGTTCATCTTTTCTTGCTAATGTTCACAAATTGCGGGTCTGGATTAATTGAAAGAATTTTTTTTTAAAAAAAGAAGTAGCAACCGTGAGCAAGGAGAAGCAAATGACAGTGAATGGCTGTTTTAAGTGCTCCACCCAGGGGTGAAGCCAGGATTTACAATTATGGGGGGCCGAATTGTCAATATATTAGCAAGTCATTTATTATATAAAAACTAGTTAAGCCATGCAAATTTGAATCATATAGACTGAATTAACTTGAATCATAGCAAAAATTATATTTGACAAATAGAGTTGATGTTTTCCTATAATTACCGTTTTGAAATTTGTGACTTCATATATTTGTCTTTTTAGTCTCCAAAAAAATACTATTAAAATTAAGATAACAAAAATATAACGACACACACTAAAAAGGATGAATGTGAATTATGAAAGATAGATAGTAATGACTTTTATAGTATAAATTAAATCTGCACATCTTATATGAGACCGTCTCACTATGACACGAATCTATACAAGTAAGCCTATTTTTCTAAGTGATCACTTTAAGGTTAATTATAAGTGTAACTTTAAGATTAAAAAGTCATCACTTTAAAAATAAATTTACATTGGGCCAATGCAATTAAAATAGTCTCACTGTGAGACCGTCTCATATGAGAATTTGTGTGAATTAAATTTATTAGTCTACTAAAAAATAATAGTTTAAATTTGAGTTTGATCTTTTACCTTAAATTACAAATATGTTACCTCAACCATTGACCTATAGTAATTTATATTACAATTATACACTCTTTAAATTATATAATATATTAGTAAGGGGGGCCGAAACCAAAATTACAAAGGATCACATTTTCAGCAAGGGGGGCCGGGCCTCCGCCGGCCCCCGATGTGACTTCGCCCCTGGCTCCACCTGAACCGCCATTTAAGATGGCGTTTTTACTTCTTTTTTTTTAAATGTAAATCCCATTAATGCAAGTCGCTATTCCAATTGATGGTTTAAGTTTGTTTTCCATATAAACCGCTATTTCAAGTGGCGGTTTGTATTAAAAAAGAAAAAAAAAATATTTTGGAGTGCTGTCCTACGTGGACAGTATTCATAGAAATATTTTCCTGAACTACGTAAGGTGGGAATTATTTTTTACTAGAGCAATAGTTAGGGAAAAGGTTCTAGGAATAACAATATTTCTTTTAGAAAAAACTCTCATAAAAGAGAGTAGTATAGCTATAAAAAGAGAAATATTCTAAGCTCATCTATAAACTCATTCAATTCGCAAGCTAATGCATGTATTTGTTAAAGAAATGAGAAGAAACAATGAGAATCGAATTTATACTTTGCTTATGAAAAGTAACACTTACTTTAACAAAGATAAAACTCAATTCTCAAATCCTGCTATTATTATTCATTAAATTTATTAAAATAACTCAGAAACCCTTTATTGCAACACAAATTCTTGTGAGAGACAACGAGAACCGACCCATTATATATTTTTTTGAAATATTGTAAGTAGACATTAAAAATACTGTAAGTGGACATTTAAGATATTTTGAGTAGATATTAAAAATAATGTAAATAAGCATTATGGATAATGAATATAGGCATTAAGTTATAATGGATTAGATCTTACAAACGCGTCTCTCAAAAGACTAAATCTTATTGCAAATGGAAATCCTATTTTATTTTTAGCTAAGCATTAATTGGATGCATTTTCTTCCCCAAAATATACTCTTTTATGACTAATTCCCCATTGAAAATAAAGTGATGGTGGTGAATAGCGGAGGAGGGGAGGACTTATGGACATCCACAGACAAGCTCTACCATGTCGTGTTCTGCTTTTCCCTCACCATTGTTTTCAATCTCTTCTTTTCCCATCATCCTTTGCTCCGGAGAAGCTCCCTTTTCATGGCTTCTTGTTTTTCTCTCCTTGTCGGCGCCGCCAAAGAAGCCGTTGACCATTTCGGCTACTTCAATTCCTCCGGCGCCTCCGTCTTTGACGGTGTAGCAGATATTTTCGGAGTTTTGCTGGCTTGTTCACTACTTTATCTCTCCAATAAGTTGTCAGCATCTCGGAAGTCCAAAATCGATGATCAAACAGTCACAGGAGTTGATCTCGTTTGATTACAGTTTGTCTTTTATTCTCAGGTTTTGTTTCTGTTATTTGTTGAAATTCATTGCTAAATTATTTCTATATATGTTTTTTATTGTGTCAAATCACTTCCGAATTGATTTTTCAGTTCTAAAAGTATCAATCCAAGCCATATATGATAACCTAAATTATACTAGTTATTCGGTTTGAATCGGTTCACATTGCAATTTTATCCAGTAAATTTCATTCACCAAATCATCACCTTAATTACTGAGTGACGTTTTCTTAGGCAGGTTCGGGGACATATACATATTCTTATCTTGGCAATAACTAATAAATTATTTCCCTTGATTGCGGATGTCATGTGCAAGTTGCAACACATATATACTAAGCACAAATAAGAAATGGGTCATTTCGTTATAGTCCATTATAATCCCAAAACAAATATAAATGTTTGGCTTCATTGAAAATTGACAATTTTTTTTTTGTTTCCATTGCTTAGATGTGAATTGCTTGTCTTCAACTTATTTACTTGGTCTTGTCAAATAGTTTTACTTCCATGTAAGTTAGAATTGTGAGAAAGAGAACAACTGATGTTTTGTAGACTATGTTGGATTAGTTATCATACACTATGGATGTGTTAGGATTAGTTATCATAGAGGAACGTACTCAAAAAAATAGGCATGCAGTTTTCTTTTAAAACTTCATTGTTAAGATTATGGGTGACTTGGTTCACCATTCAATTAGGACATGATTAAGCATATTAATCAATTATGTTAGTATAGGTAAGGAAAGGATCAAGTACTACCTTGGGATTGGTTAAGGGAGAATCAAATTGTACACTTCCTTTTGCTCTCATTGGTTGGTTTGAAGCCTTGGGGAGCAAGGATTCAGACACATGACATGTGTAAGAGTTTTGGGGGACCAAATGGAGACCATAGGACGCGTGGAAGAGGCGAGAAAACAAAGCAGAAGAGCTGGCCTGCACCTGCTCGTTCGAGCAGCATGTGTACTCGGGCGAGCAGGCTTCTGTCCAATTCTGCCTATGCTATGCTGCTGCCCTACTTTGTATCGTATCATGCCCTATCATTCCCTACAAATACTATACTCCTAATTCATTATTGAGCATGCTAAAGTCTCATTTGTATAGAACTCCTTATTGCTTAGTTTACTTCCTCATTAGCTTATCACTTCCTCACTAAACCTCCGTTGTATCCAAGTTTTTTTTTAGTCCTTTAAACACGTATTAATACTATCCTAGCTAGATATGATGGATGTAGCCTAAGTTGGATGAACCACCTTAATCTTGTGTCTTTATTTGCTTTGTTCATTATTGTTATTCATCATACAAATGCGTATTTGGTTCCTACACAAACACACACACCATAAATACCCATTTGAACTCAAAATTTGTGATCTTTGGTTAGTGAGAGCACCTCTCCTTTCATTCATCAATATCAGAACACCATTCCCTTTTAATACCAACTGAAATAAATTAGCTTTGTCATTCTCACTCTCCTTTTATCCCCTCCAAACTCTGATGTCTATTACAAAGTGCACTAAATGCTGTAAATCTTTGCATATGAATTCGTACCCAACATGTTTGGATAAGAATATTTATAGAGCAAGAAAGAGGGGAAGGGAGGAAAGGAAAAAAAAATCCAATTTGGTGCTTGCTTGGCTCTACTAATTTAATTTATATCGAAAACATCTACATTTGGACGCGCACAATCTCAGTTGTGCTGCATAACCTGGTTTATAATTGACCTTTTCTAGGTTGTGATTCTGTGGTGGTCAACATGACGAGGAATATGTTTTCTTTTGGGAGTGGTATTATGTTTTATTTGTTGTCATTTGCTTTCCTGTGTTGTCTCTTTCCCTTATGTTTTTGTTCTTAGTTAGAAGTATCAGAGTATCATGACTAACATCATTTCTATTGTGGAATTAAAATCAGATTATCACCTTTGATTGATCTATATTCATGTTTAGGTGCATGAGAGACGGACATATTTGCAATTGATGCAGCCTCCGTGGACACAGTGAATTAATTTTAATTCCTGAAAAGGTGTAGCTTCCAGAACACCATGCTAGCGACCTGCTTATGAGGTTAGGCGGTGAGTTTTCACTTCATTTCTGAACAATCAAATGTTTATTTTTTGAGTTGTTGCTTCTCTTTCTTTTTTTGGGGGAAAAAAACTTAATTTGTGTTCTTTTTGGGTGGGGGATTTATAGATTTATGTCTCATTCTTGTGTGGATGTAAGGTCTTTGTGAGTGGCATTGACTGGTGTTTATGTCTTCATCTCTTTATTATTCGTAGCTAACACTGGAATATAACCCTTATATTGTGATCAGGGTTTGTCTTGAGTAAGAACTGGTATTAATCATTGCCTGCAGTCCTAAGTGATATTGACATTGTACAAGACAGAAATGGACACACTCTAATTAGCAGAAGAAAGGTTAACTCGCACTTCGCATGTGACTTGACTTCCACTATATTATGATTGCATTTGTACAATCTGCAATGCACACAATAAGATGCAAAATGTAAATTTGTTTCATATAAAGCACCATCTTCTATTATGTAATCATCTCCTGAAGCTTGCGGCTGCTGAGGGCTGCTTAAGAGCATCTTCATCTTCTTCTGGAAGCTTTATTGCGGAATAGACACCTGCGCCGCATAGTGCACCAAGGAAAGGGGCAGTAAAATAGATCCATATTCCTTTATAGTTATTTGCTGCTATGGCTGGACCCAATGTCCTGACGGGGTTCATTGAACCTCCTGTGGTAGGCCTATGGCAGAAAGTGAAATAAAACTTATTAAGAAAAATGCTCATTGCTCAATCAAGTTAATTTGCCTGACTTACTACCGCTCACATGTTATTTTGATTCATGTAGCCGACCCCATAGTTTTGGATTAAAGCTTTGGCATTATTGTTGTTGCGACTATCTTACTATACATCTGTAGGGTGCAGTTTTCTTTCAATGTAATGATGACTCATTAGGAGTTTCATATTACTAGCATTGGGTGTATTGTAACAAACTGATTTTTGGCATGATGTCTATATTATGGGTCATAGCATTGTAAACAATAACATCTCTGTACACTCTTTGTCCCATTGAGTTTGCCAAAACTACTTGGTACTTTCCTTTTGTAATTATGACATTCTTGTATTGTAGTATGAATACACTTTCATGTTAAAGTTAACATTGTGGTTGAAACAAATATATATTTGGGCATGTGGGCTTGTGGGTTTGTGACTTGCTGTCCAGATCATTTCATTCCCCTTCAAGTAAATATTGTCTTACCATTTTATAAATAGCTCTCATCAAACCTTGTGCTCTTATATTCCTCACAATATGAATTAGGACCTAATTTTTTAAGTAAGTTGTTCTTAAGAATTCTTATTTAAGTAACTCATAAACTTATCATAAGCTTGGCATTTTTTGCTAATGCTCATAATATTAAATGCCTTCTATCTTCTCTGTTTATCTATTGTTTGCTAGGCCAATTCTCTTTTATGATTAAAGTTGTAGGGCACTCCTCCATCTTATAATTATCTTCTTTGTAGGCTTGTAACTTGTAATTGTACTTTAAGAAATAAAGTCAGGAGTGGGTCAAAAATTTGTTACCATTAATATAATCTGACTGGATACATAGAGAACTATAGGAATTGTGAGAGAAAAAAGAGTTGATGTTGTGGACAGGGAAGGCAGTAAGTGAAAAAGAGTGGCATACATCTTCTTGGAGGTGGAATTTCTAGTATAATAGGTATCCGTAAGATAGTTCTGGGACATCCCAAAACAGTTAACAAAAAGATAAATATAAGATGGAAAGATTTTGTTTCCATTCACACTTATGTATAAATTTGAAGCTACTAACATCATGTTTTGAAATAGGTTTCAGCTATGTTAAGATGTACAATGGACATGTTGATTTTAGGAAATTTTTTGTAAAAATAAGTAAGTTGGATACTGGGATGACTGTGTACTCATGCCAAAACTTGAATCCAATGACTTAGGTTCTTATAGGTGCGCTTCAGACGCCCTTCTTTCAAATTAAGGGCTATATATTTCCGTTCATAATTTCAGGTTCAGGATTCGTGACAGAATCTTGTGATAACCAGTGTTTTTTATGCTTAACATTTTATCGTTTATTATACTCTTGTAGTCTCATGAGTGCAGTATGAATTATTTGCTAGAAATGAACTATGATTTAGAGCCTTATGGACAGGAGTTGTAGCACATACCCTGCTATGAGTATGTTGAGCATGACAGTGGCGCCTACTGCAATTCCAGCCAGTTCTCCCACCTGTAAGACAAATAACGTTTTAAACTTTGTTAGCTTTCAAAAATTATTAGATTCAGTATATTGCTACTGTTTGTCTCATAAAATATTGTGGAGCAAAGAAGGGGAGAAGACACCCTCAGACACCCTCATTACTTATGGTTCACCATTCACTAACATCAAGTCAAAAGTCTTTTGTTTTTCAATTATGCAAACAGTTGAGTGAGTATTGACTTGTCGAAATATAAAAATTGATTTTCTCTACATTATTACTCCTAATCAACTTTCATGTGCTGCAGTCAATGTTATTTGCATATTTTGAACCTGGTTCTTAGTTCTTCTACGGTAAAAATGGGTATGCCAATTGTGAATTTTAATATTCAGTTTCCATTTCGTAATTGTAGTTGTCCCTCAAAGTTCTCACTTTATATATATTTTTTATTGTTACAATACATTTTCTTAATTTTCTATTCCTGAAGCACCCTACATGTTCAGTTTCCCACATGCAGTTTTGTCTGTGGTCTTTAAAATATTGGATATTCTGGATATACAAACTTCCTTGTCATGGGTGATTTGATATAGAACACCCAGTTATTTACAGTTTAGTAATTAGTACTCTCTGCCCCGCTGTTAGTAGTTGTATGGAGCAGCAAAAATAAGATTCAGGTGTTATGATGTATAGAAAAGCGGTTGAATTAATAAGTGCGAAAAGAGAAATAGGCTAATATTTTGGAGTTTGTTGATGTGAGATTACTTCTATTACTCTATTTCTTGAGAGTTGGGATAGTTGACTTTATTGCAGAAAAAATTTAATTATAATTGTATAGGCTTAGAGTAAGACACAAAGAAACTATGATTCTTACCGCTCTTGTGTCGGTTGCTACCGCAGTGACGACAAACATGAGGTTGAAGGCGATGATGAACTCGAGTGCAAAGGCTTGACCGTAATGTACTGAAGGAATAGTTATTCCTCCATCTATAATGGGGTGAAAAACCCCCTTGAGAATGAATGCAGCACACAAAGATGCTAACATTTGTGCTCCTATGTATATTGGCACCTATAAACGGTTAAAGATGATGAGTTCATATATATAAATGTTTAAAGAACTTGTAAACCTTGTCAGCTGTTTAATTAATAATTTGAAGAAGATAGTTTTGGTTTCTTACTTGGGTCCATGGAAAATGTCTCAAAGCAGCAAAGGCAATGGTGATAGATGGATTGAGATGGGCACCAGAGATGTGGCCAGTGGAGAGGATGATGATCATGACTGCAAGGCCACTGGAGGCAGCAAGGCCAATAAGCGTCTCTGATCCTTCTGTTTTCTGATTTACAATAGCTGTGGCTGCTCCGGCACAAACAAGAATAAGGGTGCCGATGAACTCTGCCACAACCTGGTTAATGTATCATATATCAGTCAGATGCATGGACAACAGAGTAAAACAAGAGTTTATCAAAAGGTCCTATCTGCTTTTTTTTGCCAGATCTTTTTTATTTTTATATAGATTTTTATGCAAGAATAAGGGTGCACATGATTTGATGAGCCATTTATATAGTCCACTATAATCTAAAACCAAAGAAATACAAATCTTTAGCGCCGTTGAATAAGAGAGGCTAAAGTGAAGGAAAATTTACCTTCTTGGTAAGAGGGACAGGGGGAGGGGGCATTGTAATGCTGCAGGTAATGGCAGGCAAGCCACCCTCTTCACTAGACCAAGTGTCGACGGCAAAACAGTTAGAGCCCCTGCTAAGAAGAGACTTCTTTTGAGGTCTATCCCCAAAGCCTCCAAAGAGGGGAGCCCCTGGAGTGCTTGGGGTTACAGGGGTGGAAGGCATTGAACCTTGATCCTCTGTATCCATTTTTTGCATAGTGGCTTATTTTCTATACAGTGCTGTTTTAAATTGCTGAGTACAATCTCAGTTATAGGCTATAGCAGTATTTTTATAGTTAGTTACTGTAATAGGTTGACTTGAGGGTAGGGAATCTCTAGACTAGGAACAATTGAGAAAAGTAGTGGATGAAAATGGAAGGAGCCAAAAGAAGGTTTGGCTTTAGAAGCAATGGACAAGATGGTGGTGGGACATTATATCATAGAAGTAAGACTGTTTTTGTCTTCATGAGATCTCTCTCCTTTAAAAAAAATTTAATCCATGGAGACATTAATCATGAATCATCATGTTTATTCTCACTATAAAAAATTCCCAATGTGTATGATTGCTACCTATAATTATGGAGATGACCACTGGTTTAGCTCAATTAGTTGTCACAGCAGCATAATTTGTCAGAATTGTATGTTTACAATGTGTCAAAAGGGCAAATGAAGAAGAAAAAAAAAAAGATAAAAATACTGTAGGATGGTGGAAGGAGGCAGCATAAAGAGTAATACTGTACCATTTATTTTTATATCGTGTACTTAATTTATTTTGTTCATTTTATCTTAATTTGTTTATTTTGGCTTTTCAGCTATTTCCATTGAGGCGAAGACCTCTTATATATGCGGGTTATTTTTAAAGCCTCTCAACTCTCAAGACAATCTTGTATCTAGGGTAAGCTTCTTGCAACCTAGTTTTTTGATATTAATTTAATTAGTATTTAGAAGTCGATAATATTTTTTTCCCAATGAAAAGTTGTTTCAGTTTGTTTGAGTATTACTATAAGAGCTCCGAAAATTATTATGCTAGTAGATTAGATAAAAATTAATTGGACTGACAGTCTGACACTCTTAAGAGAAGGGGGTGCGATCTGTGTCACAACCCGACCTCTAACCATATGAAGTATTCCTTAGTTGAGTTTGGTCTTTGGGCCTTGATGAAAAAATTATTTACAAGTTAGGAGAATTAGATTCGGGACTGAAGACAGAGTATCCAGGATTTTAATGTAGAATTGATACATTTTGCCATTTTTCATTATTTTTATTGAATATGTAAAGTAAAGCACTTCACAAATTAATACACTTAAAAAGAGAAAGAGAAAGAAAAATGAAAAAGAAAAGACCATTCAAAAAGGTAAAAGTAGTGGCATGAGTTGGTGACTTGGTGTGTAGATCTAAAACGAATATGAACCTCAAAAATTAAAATGTAGGTACAATCCTACTTTTAGGCCAATATCAATATCAATAAAATACCTTCATGTCATTTGTCAAAAAGTAAACTTGCATTTTTTTCCTCATTACACCTTTGTCCCTTTAAGCTTGCTACTAATAGTAACATGTTAGCAGAAAAATTTGTCACTTTCATTGTCAAACACAAACGGACAAAAAAAGTAATGTTCGATTATAGAAAATATTTCATCCTTTTCTCGAGTATACTTGTCTTACTAATTTTGCTATAATTATGTATAGTTATATTCATCTACTTCTCCTAATTTCTTCCCGAGACTCAATATCTGTTTTCATATCATTCACCACCTTTTTCATTAATTATTTTTTGACTTATCTTTTTTATATTTACCAACCAAAATTAAAAACTCATTAAGAACCAAATGTAAAAAATCAGGGAGAAGCATTAGTATACTGTAATGATTTTGCATTCTTTTAAAATGTCGGTGAAGCTAGCTCCAGTTCAAGGTATTTGGACTTGTTAAATCATAGAGTAACTTTTAAAGCTTCGACTAGACATTCTTTTCTATTAGAATAGGAGTACTACACAATGTAATAAGCTGTTTGAAAACAAATATTTTTGGAATTTTACCATTCGTAAATTTATTTTTTAAAATGCGTAAAACATCAGTTTTTGAAAACCTTTGCAACACGGCCGATGTGGTTTGACGCGGCCTTTTTTTGACATTGTGTTTTGGTGAAGTCAAATTGTTTAGCAATTAGAAACCTAGAAGCCCAACAAGACATCTCTTTGCATCACATGGCAGGCCTGCAACTATTCTTGAATTTAATGCAAGTATTTTATTGTACCTTTAACCTTAAAATAACTTAATTAATGTCTTCATGAAACAACAGAGAACCCACTTGCTCTAGTGTCTTCTTTTAGATTAGGATTTTGTCTACAAATTAAAGTATACATCCTCGCATATGATGTATGCTTTCTTTGAGCCCTTGTATATTTAAACTTATCCAGATATTTAAGGTAAAATATTGATTGAAAATATTTTAGAGAAATAGAAAATTAAGACATGCAGCATGTATAAGAATGAGTAGTTGATAAATATTAATCACTGCCAAAATGCAACAGTTGAGGTAATTAAAAAGTAAAGAAATATTAAACACCTTGTTTTTTTTTAAGATTGTAGTCTCTGGAGGACTTGAAAACCAACACCTTAAGTCTTAGTGCAAAAACAAGTCTGTATCACACCGTATTGTAAAGGATTTTGAGTTTACTGTGACCGAAATATAGGGATGCATTTGACCGCGAAATCATCCATATTGGTTGTGTAGTCCTTTTCGCGATTGTTACTTTACTACGACCATGAACGAAACTTTATTTTTGCATGATACCTCAAGTTCTCTGAGACTTTATTGGATGAGTTTTTGTCTCACCCCCGAGTGACTTGGTTCATCCTTACTTATTCGATGTTTTGCCTACTTCTCGGACTTTTGGGAGACGTAAAGATAGATCCTCTCCCACTGGGCTGCCCTACGTTCTCAAAACTCGCCCCAATGTTGCTGGAGGTATTCCTCTAAGAAGTTCCTTTCTCAGTGTCTTTAATCAAATATCAATTTTTAGTTTTTTGATTTGGATACTTCTCCGTTTTTCTCGAACTTACTAATACTCTCTCCGTTCCTTAAAAAAGTTCCCATTTGACATTTTGAGTGTTTTATTTGTTGTTCCTTAAGGAATCTTTCTATTTATATCACAAATTTTGGACAAAAATAAACTTTTTTATCCTCATTTTAATATTTTAACAATACTTATGGTCCCCACATATCTTCCACTAACTTCATTTAAACATTTTTCTTTTTCTTATTGTCTCCACATGTTTTCCACTATCTTTATAAAAATATTTTTTGATTAGTTCTGGTTCCTACATTTTTTCCACTAACTTTCTTTTACAATTTTTTAATATTTATAGTCTCCACTTTTCCTCCATCAAATATATTATCCACTAAAAGATTTTATTTTTCTCTGTTCCTGTGCTTAATTCCCGTAAACATTCGTTATGGGAACTTGAATATCAAGTTATCCTCATGTCTCCTCGAAACGAGGTAAGTATGTTGATGATGTTGTTAACACGCTATATGAGGTAAATGGTGGTTTTAGTGCTGGTCACAATACTATTGAATTTAGGTGATAATGTTGGAGCTGAAAGCCTGAAATTGGTGTTGTTTTGTCAGAAATTGGTCGTGCTGTAAATACTGTTGATGGTGGTGACATTGATCTAAATGATTTTTTTTGGTTAATGATGTTGATCTTAATGTTGGTATTGCAGATTATCCTGTTGTAGATGTTACAATGAGATTTTTAGACAAGATCTTGTGGACGGTTTTGATATGGATGAAGGTTTTGCGTTATCGATTGCAATTGTTCGAAGTGTTGGGTGTTGATACTTGCTACAATTAGGCCTTCCACTCCTTGGTTGGAATACAAATATCAAATTGATACGGTGTTTGATTATCGACATTAATGGGTTGTCTGGCACATTTGATTTGGATTTGAGGAAGGGAATGAGATTTTGTCCCATAAGAATGTCCAAGCTTTTGTTTGTTTAGAATAGAGAATTGGCATAAAAAATGAGAAAGTCCTTAAGATTGAAGTCTTAGGGGAGGGTGATAAGTGTGGTGAGACTTTTATTTTCATCTCTTTCTTTCAAGTCTCTAATATGAGAAACAAGGGATAAGACTTTTTTGTTTTCAAAGTCTCATCTTAAAAACCTCATGTTAAAATCTCATAAGTCCTATTCCGTTGTGCAAAACACCCCCTAAATTATGAGAATAACAATGAGTTTTAGCTTAATTTTTAAATTATATTTTATCATTTTCATGGTAGTAATACTCACGCTCATGGATGTCGTATTTTCAATAATCTTCCATGATCACCCTAATATTTAAAACTCTTAATTTATTCTAGTATCACATTTTCAAATGATAATGAATTTTATGAAGAAAAAAATTAATTAAAGTAGAATAAACATAATCGTATATCTTATCAAGTGGTTTTTCTAAGCTAAATAAACATTAATACCATATTTTTGTTATTATTTTTACTATTTTTTAATACTAATAATCAAATCAATTGTTAATTAATGTTGAAATAAAAATACATATTTTGTTATACAAATTCTCTGAAACACTTGAGTAATTGCTTCCAAAACTCACATATGGTGTTTGCTCACATATACGCTCTTACTCTATTGGTTCAACAACACTTTCACTACTCATGGTTTTGTTTTGATATTCAAGGCCTTCTTTATAGATCCAAAGCAATCCTCGAGATCTTCACACTTGCTAGATGCAAAAGTCGAATTTTGTGGGTAATGGGTTGTGTTACATGACATGAAAATGGCCGGATAGCAAGGATGTAGCAAAGATTTTGAAGGTTTTATTTATGGTTACGATGTCCCTTTATTATACTCCTTCCTATTTATAAAGGATGTGACATTTGTTTTTTCACACAATCCACTGCACTTATTCAACGCTTAATATCTCTTATTATACATAACGAAATATTATAAAAAGTGAATATTAATAATCTTTGCATTGAGATGAATCAAACAAGATCTCACTTGACTATGTTCTAATTTATAGATTAAGAATAAAATACAAATTAAGAGTAATAAATAAATAGTGTCAAAAAACAAATGTCTCATTCTCTATAAATAGAAAGAAATATTTAAATATTTAAATTTTCCTTTTCAAGAAAAATAACTCGAGCAAAATGATTATAATGGAAAAGTGAGGAAATAAAAAATGGGGAGAGGTAAGGGATTTTCAGGAAATTGAAATCAGAAAATAGGAAAAATGAAGAGTACAATTAGTAAAAGCCAAAAAGAGTTGGAAGGGTTTTGAACCGTTGATCTTTGGGTTAAAAGTCCATTACTTTAAGCGGTGTTAATTGACATCAGTGACCTTACACTAGCTCAAGGCCTTATATTTCTAGCGACCCTAGGTGGTTGGCTATCCGAAATGGACTTAAAACCGGGCCTGCCGGATAGGTAGTAGGTATGAGGACTTACTCGCCCTATATTCATCCACCCAACCCCATGACCACTCGATATGCCTTATAATGACTATAATAACTTAATATATATTTTTAAAAAAATTATTGATAAAAAAGAATTCGGAAATAAGTTTTTGGAAAATTTTAATCCAAAATAAACTTCTTCATACCAAAGCTGAGTTAGGTATTTGTTCGCTATTACATTAGTAAAGCGTAAAATCCGTGACGTGCTTTTCTGTGATTTTGTTGGTTAGGTTCAAAACCTACGAACATTAATCTTTAGCCAAAATTTTAGTCTCCAGTTTTATCATTAATGATTAACAAAGGCATTAATTATCTAAACATCAAAAAGTAAAAAGGATCCTTATAATTTTTGCTCCACCCCTGGCCCTGCTTTCGATTTTTCAGTTTTCGTTAATCGTCCTTTTCTAGAAAATTGAACCTCGAGGTATTGAATTTGTAGTTGAGAATCCAGTCTTTTGGTCCAATCTTTACCTAACTCTTTCTTTCCTTTAGGGCATTATTATTTTCCGCCACCCTTTTCATAATATCGTCACCCCTATTTTAAATTATTTAATTAAAATTATGAAAATGCCCCTGAACTTTAAACTTTTATATTGAGTTTCCATAATCGACCTTGTATAATCTCGAACTCAAAAACTGTAACATTTCTCTAAAAATCAATAAAAAAATCTATAAAATACAACAAGTGTTTAACTAAGAATCGAAGAACAATGGCGAACCAAAACGAGCATGAATACGATTCGGTAAGTAATTAATCGTTTTAAAAATTAAAAAAAAATAAAATAAATCCAAAAAACCCACGAACATGGCTCACTCGCACAAAATGTGCTAGGTGACCATGGTTCACTCGCACAAAACATGCGAGGTGGCCATGGGTCACTCGCACAAATTGTGCTAGGTAACCATGGTTCACTCGCACAAAACGTGCGAGTTGACCGTGGTTCACTCGCACGTTTTGTGCGAGTGAACCCACTAAATTTTTTTTTTATTTTTTATTTTAATTTATTTAAATTAATTATTTTTACGTTTTATTTTTTTACTTTTTAATTTATTTTTTTTATCTTTTATTTTTAATTTTCTGAATTTATTTATGTTTATGTAATTATGTTTAACTTGTATGTGTTTAAATAATTTATTTGTTTAAATTATGTATTTATTTATTTATTTTATTTATATTTACCAAAGTTATTTATTTTTTTAATTTTTGTTGTTGTTTTTTAAATAATTAATGGATCATTGACCAACAACAGCCACCAAGTTTCCTCAATTTCAAATAAACAGCCTCAAACTTCGTTTTTTACCAACTACAGCCACCAACTTACAAAATGTGACATCGACACAACAATCCACTAAATTACCGATAAAAACCCATTTTTTACCTTTGACCAACCGTTGACCCATATCTCAACCATGTTCTGAACCCTAGTTAATACTTTTAACCCAACCCCCTCCACACATTCCTCAGAAAGATGAAATCCCTCAACTTTCCCCCTTAGAACTGGGTCATAAGCCACAAAACCAGATTCTAACAAAACAGCATGAACAGCAAACACTAATAGCTTATGATTACCACAATTAACAGCAGAATTTCCCACTTCCTTCACAAAAACTTTCTTCAGAAAATTTGGCACAGAAAACTTACGCTTTCCCTGATCTTTAGATATGTCATCAATCTCCATTCCATCAGTTAGTATTTTCTCATTAGCATCACTCAATTTAGATGAATTTCCCTCATGGGTATCCATCGTTTCACCAGATTCAACCATATGGGTTTTCCCCAATTCCTCAACACAATTTCTAGGGTTTTCGATTACCGAAACGTCATCCACATGGGCATTCAACAAATCACCAATTTCAGCACTAGGAACACTTAATTCATGAAATTCACCACTTCCTACGGTCTTATTGAGAGATAAAAGCAATCTTCTGTGAGAATCAGTGCAAGAAGAAGAAGAAGAAGATGATGATGATGATGATGATGGGAAGAGTTGAAAGATGATAATTTCCTTCAATTGTTGAAGATTACAAGTGTTGGAAACTTCGATTTTATGAGTTTGTTTGGTTTCTAAAGATCTAAGCCTAAGTTTCATGATTGATTTAGAGTGATTAACGGATTGAAATTTAAGGTGGTTGAAGGTTGGATTTGGGCATTAACTAGAGTTAGAGAGGATTGTTTTTAAAATTAAAGTCAACGGTTTTTGGGGTTGGTCAAAGGTAAAAAATGAGTTTTAACCGGTAATTTAGTGGATTGGCTGTGTATGACATTTTGAAGATGTAGTAGTTGTAAAACGAATGTATATTGAAATAGAAACTGAATATGTGATCGATTGATCTATAATTAATTTGTTTAAATTATGTATTTATTTATTTATTTTATTTATATTTACCAAAGTCATTTATTTTTTTAATTTTTGTTGTTTTATTTGTAATTGTTATTTGCAGGACTTTGAAAACTTAGGAGATAACGTAGATTACTCAGATAGATTTGTTACGGATAGGGAATTTGATTCGGTAGATGAATTACATAGATGGGCTGATGAGATAGCAATAGACAATAACAATAATGATTAAATTTATTAATTAAAAAACTAATTAATATTATTATAATAACTAATAATACTGATAACCCATTTAATTAAAAAAAAACAATAATTAATATAAATTTAAAAAAAAAAATTAAAAAAAAATAATAAACTATAATATAATAATAATAATAAATAATAACAAATAATAAATAATAACTAAAAAAATAATAAAAAAATAATAAGGGCCACTCGCACAAAACGTGCGTGGCAACCGTGGCTCACTCGCACAAAACGTGCGTGGAGCCGTGGTCGGCTCGCACAAAACGTCTGAGTGAGCGAGTGGTTTACTCGCGCGTTTGTGCTGAGCTACCGATGCGCATGCACGACGTCATGGGTGGCCTCTTAGTTTTTTTTTTTTTTTATTTTAAACGAGTAATTAGAATATACATCGGTTTATGGTAACGATTCGAAGTCCAAAGCTTTAGCTACGATAATTTTTTGGATGATTTAGGTTTAATTTTATAAGAATTTAAAAGGGTTATTTACGAATTTTATTTAATTAATTTAAAATAAGGGTGACGATATTATGAAAAGAGTGGCGAAAAATAAAAATTGGGTTCCTTTAGCCTATCCGTAATAATAAAAAAAAATTAATTGTTTTTAAATCAAAAAAAAGAGAGCAAAGTGTTGTGTTAGAAAAGCATAGCTGACACGAACACAGCTCTAATGTTAACAGTTAACA
Organism: Amaranthus cruentus; assembly: GCA_019425755.1. Taxonomy (NCBI): domain Eukaryota; kingdom Viridiplantae; phylum Streptophyta; class Magnoliopsida; order Caryophyllales; family Amaranthaceae; genus Amaranthus; species Amaranthus cruentus. The sequence continues at coordinate 6,999,624 of CM033450.1, forward strand.
GTTAAGAGACACATGTTATGAGTAATGCTCCTCTTTGATTGGACCGTTTGTTTCTCATTGTCTCACTACTGTTTTATTAACATATGAACTAACTTACCATGTTCTCCAATGTTCAAGGAGGAGAAATTGTGCAAATTCTATAATACATGCAATGCAGGTATCATTACACTACATAATCTTGTTTATTGTGTACTATGTTTGTTTTTGCGGCAAAGTCTCTGAGAGACCGTCTTTTTGTGATCTTTTTGTGAGATGTATCTCAGGCCCAATCTATTAGAGTTTAACTCTCTATGGACCGATCCAATTAGAGTTGGTTACCGTCTCTCATAAGAATTTGTGTTGTTTTTAAGGATTAATTAGAACAGAAGGTCTCCTGAGAGACCGTCTATGGCATAGACGGCACTCTTAGCAGCCCAGCCCAATGGAAATTTCAGTTTTTTTTTTTTAGAAAGTGTAAAAATAGACTGGACCATTACACCCGTCTATGCTATAGACCGTCTATAGCAAGAATTTGTGTAATTAGAAATAAAAAGATTGCATATGTTTAACTCTTTTAAATCTCACACTAAATGAGAGTCACTTAACGATATTGGGCTATCATAATGTAATATTTGACTATGTTTATGTTTATGTTCTGATGAATTGGAGTGATGGTTCTAACATGTAGCTCCACAAAAGGCAATCAACTTCAGAGGGTCATGTTGATTCCCTTAAAGATAAGGTATAATTTTACCTCTTTATTTTTTTCTAGGCTACTTACTAATTACCTTCACCAAGTTGATTCTAACATGTAGCTCCACAAAAGGTAATCGATTTGTATGGATTTAATTTACACTAAAATAGTAATTCTATGTAAAATTTACTCCTGTGTCTTTTTGATTTAGCATCAAAGAGAAAGTGAAGTGTTTTTAAGAAAACGTAGATTTTGGTAATAATGAAATAAAAAATTGAATTATGAAGATGGAATTAAAAGAGTTAGAATATATGGATGAGATTAAAAGAAAATAATTGGTATATTTCTAAAAAAAGAATGATACAAAATAAAAGAATCCATTTAAAATAAAAAATAATGTTAAACGAGGGTGACTGAGTGAGTATTTTTTTATTTTAGGGTTATACTTTATATACAAGTATGTTGTCCTACTTGAAGGCAAGGTAAAAACTTAAGAAAATTCGAGAAACAGCAAGTCTCTTGATAGACCGTCTTTTTGAGAGACGTCTCTCAGGCCCAGTGTATTAGAGTTTAATTGTTACTTTTATTCTATATTTTCCTTTATGGGTCACCCAATTAGACTTGGTCTATCAAAGAGACCGTCTCTCACAAGAATTTGTATTCGAGGAAATTGTTCATATTGATTTAGTCATATAAAATTGTTAAAATCACACCGGTTAGTAAAGTAAAAGACTTTGATATTGTTGTTGTTTTGTTCGCCTTTAAAAACTGACAGACATTAACAAGTTGATGGTATTCTTCCTAGCAGGATGTTGAGGAGGTTCTAGCAGAGATCAAGGTAATTTATTTATTTTTATACTTGGTTATAAGATAGGCCGAGGTTAGGAAGAGAACTGGGTGAAAGTTAAAGTTAAAGATCTTTCTCGTAAAGTGTTACTTAATCTCCAACTAAGACGAAACTTGGTTCCAGAGATCAAGGTAAAATGTCCCACTGTTTTCAAATTTTAAGTGACAGAATTTGATTTATTTTACTGTTACTTACATAATACTCCCTCGGCATATATGCAACAAGCCTACAACTATAAAATGTGAACAAACAAAGAAAAGGGATAAAAATGTGATTCATGGGGAAGTAGAACAAATGTGGGGATTGTTGGAGAAATAATTCATATGTGATCCCACATCGAGGAATTAGAGAGAGGTTGGCGAACATATAAACTCTACTCTTCACAATACTCCTTGATTTTAGGACAGTGTTTGGATAGCAATTTTGAAGGGAGGATTTGGAAAGAAGGGATTTGAAGGAGTTTAGTATTTTATTTTTGTTAATAATCAAATATTTACAATTTTGAAAAGATTTGCGAGGAAAATGATATATTGACTATCAAAATAATGAAAATCACTTTTACTCTTACGGTTTTGTTATTTTCTTTTCTAATCTTGATGAAACTATGTCATTTTCCTTTCATGATTTTTAAGTACAAAAGTTTCATCGACCATCGTCCCCATTTCCTTTATCATCCTTCCATTTCCCTCTTAAACAATTAAATAAATTATCTCTTTCCGTTTCGCTTTCCTTCCTTTCCCTTCTATACCTTTCCTTTCCATCCTAATGCTCTATTCAAACATAATGTAAAGATAACCCATAAAATTAGACTGCAAAAGTAGCCCATGGGAAGTGACCCTTTTCAGCCTCCATGTGGCTTATCCACCGAGTATACAAGTTTGGATTTTTTTTTGGGAAATTCCACATGGTAACCCCAAGATTTTGGGTTTTCCACGTGATAACCAAAAATTTAAAAAAAAATCCACGGGGTAACCTTGAGATTTACGTAATTATTCCCCGTAACTTTTTTGCACATAAAAACGTTAGCAAATGTTAATTTCGAATCTTTAAGGTTGTTGTATGCCTATTTATGTGACTCATCATTTCAAATGTCATCAGTTTCAACCTTTTTACCCAAAACATAAATTTCAACTCTACCATCTTTCATCAAAATCATATTTTTTCCCCTTAAATCCAAAGATGGTAGAGTTAAAGTTTATATCATGGGGAAAAAGATAGAAAATGATGACATTTAAAATGGTGAGTCGCATAAATAGGTGTACAACAACCTTAAAGCTTCAAAATTAACGTTTGCTAACGTTTTGCTAACATTTTATGTGCAAAAAGTTCACGATAGAACAATTTGGTAACCCTTTGGGTTACCGCGTGGATTTTTATAAGTTTTGGTTATCACGTGGAAAACTCAAAACCGGGGTGGAATTTTTTTTTTTTTTTTTAACTTTCATTTTGGCTCATTATTGTACTACTATAAGTCCATTAGCAATGACAAATGGGTGTGAATATCCCAATTCCCAAGACTTCAATTTTAGACTTTGGTACATGAGATTTTCACTAATTTTTATCACTTTTTCTTATGAAAGACTCATATAAGAGTCTTTCTAGTTTTAGACTTTATCCCTTATCTCACTTGAAACTCACTTTCAATTTTATCTCAATATCAGTTGGCATGCTATTACTTGACCAAGTAGAAAAAAATTGATAGACATTTCCCCACCTCAAGAGTCTTGGATGATTTTTCATTTTTCAAGACTCTAGATAATGAAACAACCCCACCATAGTTAGTCTTGGATAGAGGTGTTCGGATCAAGTGTTTTAGGTCGGTTTAAAATTGGGTCCTGTATCCATGTTGGTTTTTACATGATTGTAAATCCATTTTTGAAGTCAAGTCAAATCAAACTCGGTTACAACGTAGGGTAAGCATCACGTCGTCGGGTCTGTTTTAACACCTCTTGTCTTAGAGAAAGACTCACTAACAAGACTCTCCCAAAGACTAGCATTGTTCTTACTCTTTAACCATATCTTTAGAATAGTTGTATAAATACATGTTACTAACCCTTGCTATCTTGGCGATTGATGAGTAGAAAAAGAGATCAAATACAGCTGATGATGTAGGGTCTGCTGGATTTAAGGTGTGACTGTTTGTAGTTAAACATTGAACCTTATCTATCACTCTTCAGAAATATGATGTTCACATTTTCTTATGTAATATTAGAGTGTTAAACAAGTTCCTGATGAAGAGTTATCTCCAGAAGAAGACACAAATGGTGAAGAACAGGTTTAATTTATCTCCCTTTATTTTTGGACAAATCGGAAGTCTATTCTTTGTGTTTTTCGTTTTTTCAAATGTTTGCTTTAACAAATGTGTATTACTATCATGAAGGGAGAAGACGAAGAGAGATTGTTAGAAGGCGACGAGGAACGGCCTCCAAAGAGGCATGTCACCTATGGTTATCATATGGTTCGTGGGAAAATGGAGCATGAAATGGAAGACTATATGGTTGCGAAGAAGCAGATTGTAGGTGGCAAAGAATTAGGCTTATATGCAATTTTTGATGGGCACTCGGGCCGCAATGTAGCCGAGTATCTGCAGCATAATCTTTTTGATAGCATATTGAATCAGGTATTATTATCTACTATGTACCCTGCTACTTTTTTTTGAACGGTTGGTGATAAACGCGATGATATTGCATATGGAAGCCGGATTTCTGGGAAAATCCGCAGGCTGCTGTCAAGAGAGCATACAAAGAAACAGATGAACAGGTCTTAGACGAAGTGATAGGCTCACGAGGTGGATCAACAGCGGTAACCGCTATCTTGATCAACCGGGAGAAACTCATCATTGCAAATGTTGGTGATTCGCGTGGAATATTGTGCAAAAAGGGAGAAGTGGAACAAATTACAGTTGATCATGAACCAAAGAAAGAAATAGAAGCTGTTCAAGAAAGAGGTGGTTTTGTGTCCCAAAGGCCAGGTTCTGATTATTAAGATAAGCATTGTCTATAGGCCTTATATGAGCCGAGTCTTACTAAACGTAACCTCCTTAACTATTTTGATAAGGGTATGGTTTGTCGTCATTTAAATAAGGGTATGGTCTGTCGTCATTTAACCCCGCCGGCCTCCCCTGACCCTGATCCTGATCATAGGTTCTATAAGCTGAATATAGTGAGTATGATGATGCTGATAATCTACAGCCTTATATAAATTGAGGAGGATATGTATGTCTCATGCAAGTGTAATTTGATTAACATAGGAAACGTACCTCGTGTTGATGGCGTGTTAGCAATGACAAGGGTGTTTGGAGATGGAAAACTAAAACAACATATCTCTTCAGAGCCTCATGTAAGGATCGAGACCGTTGGTGCAGATGGAAAGTTCATTGTGCTTGCCAGTGATGGCCTTTGGAAGGTGATTCCGTGCGTTTAACTAAAAAGTACTTTATTCTCTCAAAGTGGTCATAACCCGATTCCTGTCAACCACAGGTAATGTCAAATGAAGACGTTTACGATTGTATTAGAGATCTCGATGATGCACAAGCAGCAGCAGAGCAGCTGATCAAGGAGGCATTGCATAGAAGAAGTGCAGATGATATTTCCTGCGTTGTCGTGTCATTTGGAGATTGAAAGTAGGAGCCTCATGAAACAAACCATGGATTACTTATCAAGCAAAAGAAATACTTAGATGTTGTTGCCTTTATTTCCCTACCATATACTCAAAAAACAAGACATTCCGAAGAAAGTATCATGATTTCATGCACTTTGCTCCTTTTATATATTCTACTAATTTGTACTATAATAAAAGTTATTAAGTATGGCGTGTTTGGAAGAGAATGTGCAAGTTTTTTTAAAAAAAGATGTTTTTTTATGCTTCAACAGGGGCGGATTTAGATAAAAAAGAGTAATGTCGCTAGTAAAACTACAAGTGGAGGGTGAATAAACAACCAACTCAACTCACTTGTCTACCGAGACTACCCATTAGATCTGCCCTTGTGTTCATATAAGACTGTGCTTCATATAAGACGGTCCTAACAAAAAAAAAAAGAAGCAAAACTCAACTATCACACTAGTTAGAAGAGAATATGATGTTACACTAAATAAAATTGGATTCAATCAAAATAGATATAGATCTCTATTAAACAGAATCAGTAGCAATGCACAAGACTGAAGACTCGGTCAGAAAGGTGTGAGAATAGTTGAACATGTATAAATAGCGTTGAAAATTTGAGAAGCTTAAGCTTCCCTAAAGGAGTCAAGAGCTCATCCCAAGTCTTATTACAACCAACCATCCTTATATTGTATCCTTCCCCTCTATTTTAGAGGTGTTCAACGGGCCGGGGCGAGGTGGGGCAGGTTAAATTTTAAATGGGCCAGATCGATGCAGTCATGTCAAATGTTAAACGGGCCTAGACGGGTCAAAGCACATTTAAATCCGACCCAGTTTGACCCTTTTTAAAAAGTTCATAAAATAATTTTTTTCCGCAATAAATACTTATAAGTACCCAATCCGGCCCGACCCTTTACACCAAGGCCCGTTAATGACCCATCCCATTATTGACTCAACTCGCTAATGACCCGTTAAAATGTGATCCGACTTTTAGCCCATTGGGTCGACCTGCCCCATTGAACACCTCTACTCTACCAGCTCGGCCCGACCCTTTACACCAAGGCCCGTTAATAACCTGACCCGCTAATCCGCTAATGACCCGTTAAAAATGTGATCCGACCTTTAATCCGTAGGGTTAACCTGCCTCATTGAACACCTCTGCTCTATTTATACAATTTTACCCTTCCAAATCAATTCATTAAAATTTTTGATCCAGTAAAAGCTAAGATAAAACCATCAAAATTTCCAAATATACTGATCATATCACAAGTAGTGAATTATGGATATAATCATAACACCAATAATGAATCAAAAGTCTTGTATAACGAAAGTAAACATAAGAAAACAGAACATTCAAATTTAAAAATCTCATAAAACCACACCAGTGAAAGATTCAATGGTTGAGCTCCAACCAACCATTACAAATTCCGAGTTTCCTGATTGAACTTTGATCATGACTTTGAACATAAGATATTGCCCATATTTGTAGAAGAAATAAAGAAACATCACAAATGAAAATAATTAAATCACTGAAAGGAGAAGTAACTGCAGAATCTTACTATGTATCAATGTCCATTTAACAAATGCATGTAGTGGGAAATTAGAGCATCATCGAATGAAAGCTTGAATCAGCTATATCAAAGCATCCCTCAATTTGGTGAAACAAAACAATGTGAAGAACATACAATATAATCTTCAAGTTTTCATTTCAAAGTAAAAAATCATAATGAACTATATTAAGATAATATTAGCTACCAAGGATCAATTAAAAACAACCTTTTTGTAGTCCCGGCAAGTGTAAGGTTACGTCTTACGTACATCTAACTCTAAATCCCACTTAGGTTACTGTCACATAGCTATTAGAGTATATGGCATATTTTAAAACTTCAATCGGTTAAAGTTTTTGGTTAAGTTGGTTCCTAAAGAGTTTAAAGTTGACAAGGTATCAAAAGAGATAAATAAAAGCATAACAAAGAAACCAGTAAAAAGCCCTAACTTGACAAGTTTCAATCCATTTCATTATAAAACAAGTTTGAGACAAAGCTGCACAACATACAATTTTACAGCACTCTTCATTCATGTTTCTGACTCTTGGTTTCATTCATACCTTCCTTTGTATCTAGCCCTTTAGCTATTATCAAAACCTAATCCATACAAAACACCAGCATATCTCTCCAATGATCCACTAAAGAAACTCTGCTTCAATTTCATGAATGTACAGGAAGTAAGCAAACTATCTGAACCAGCCTGATGACACACACCAATCCTCTCAACGTCCAACAACTCGGCTAGCTTGTTCAACCCACCATGTAAGCTGTTGCAGAACTTCATCAAATGCTTGATGTCATAAACAGTCGGAAAATAAGTCTTGATAAGATCAAAGAACTCATGTTGTGTCTCAGGGAGTTCTCGACATGTCAAGAGCTTAAGCAAATAACCAAAATCATAACCACTATGGAAAGTAACCCAATGAACATTATCATTCAAAACAACCCCAGATGACATCAAAAGCTCCCCAAATCTCTTGGCATCAATACCCTTCTCATCATTCATGATAAAATTAATCCCACTTTGGCGCAGAAGCTCAATAGAATCACTGGCAAAGACATCCTCATTGATATTGAATTCACGAAAATTGAATTGCCAAATACAAAATTTATCAGTTCCACAAGTGGGTAAATTCCCATGTTCGTCAGAAAACGTAAGGCCAATCTGAATCAATTTCAACATATCCACATTCTCTTTAAGAGTTCTGTAATGAAAATCACTACTATTCTTAAAATTACCAACAGGACGAATAACAATCCCAGGAAACTCAGTATCCATAGCAACAAAAGGGTATTTATCCACTATATCACGGATTAATGAAAATTCCTTTTCAAGATTATCACACCAAACCTCC